>CAWUFW010003329.1:0-500000 GCA_963921515.1 Calotriton arnoldi
GGTAGGAGCGGACCGGAGCGCCCCACGAAGTTTGAAAATTTCGCGAAGATACGTCAACCGGCAAGAGAGTTATTTCAAATAGAATGTCGCGGATTTCCTATGGATAATAGGTTGTAACTATAACTATCTACTGGCGACCGCCAGTAGATATATATATATATATATATATATATATATATATATATATATATATATATATATATATATATATCCAAGAAAGAAGTGACTCAAACAGATAGATTCACCAAAGAACAAAAATATATTTCCACTACAACGTTTCAGCTTCCGCCTTCCTCAGGTAGTACAAGATGGTTTGCTCAGTGCCTGCACAGATGACACAGCTGAATTTTCAAAAAGCATCATGAGTGAAGATTCCATTCCATTCCTCTCGCAGCCCCGGGGACCGCCACCTCCCCGGGGCTTCTTTTTTTAATTGAATGACCTGTGTGGGGGGGGCTCCAGTCCCCCCACACGCCCCGGGGACCGCCACCTCCCCGGGGCACTAACAAATTTAAAATGGGGGTCCGTTTTGGACCCCCGAAGCCCCGGGGACCACCACCTCCCCGGGGCTTTGCAGATGTGGGGAGGGGGGCCGCGCGGCCCCCCTCCTGGAGCCAGTGATGGCCCTGGGGACCACCACCCCCCAGGGCCGGCTCCTGCAGTGTCCCGGGGTGCCTACCCCGGGACACTGTAGTTTGCTATGGCAGGGCGGGAGCCTCGCGGCTCCCGCACTGTCATACCCAACTGCTTTGAATTTTGGAAGAGAGAGCAGGAAAGCTGCTCTCTCTTCCAAAATTCAAAGCAGATTGCTTTTCCACACGGGGAGCTGCATCTTTAGCAGCTCCCCATGTGGAAAAGCAATGCCGGCTCCCGAGGGACGCGGGGAGCCGGCGGGACTGTGGGGGGATTGGGGACCCCCCCACAGTCCCCAACGGAGAGGGCCAGCCCCGGGGATGGGGTCCCCGGGGCAAGTAGTGGCCCGGGAGGGGGGCCACGCGGCCCCCTCCACCAAAAAATAAATAAATAAAATAAAGGCCTGCCCCGGGGGATGGGGTCCCCGGGGCAAAAGGAGGCCTGAGGAGGGGGGCCACGCAGCCCCCCTCCTTAAAAAAATTAAAAAAAGTGTGGCCATGCCCCAGGGGATGGGGTCCCCGGGGCCGGAATCGGCCACGGGAGGGGGGTCACGCGGCCCCCTTCCCGTTTCCTTTTTTAAACAAAAAGAAAAAAAAGGGGTTAGGCCCTGGGGGATGGGGTCCCCAGGGCCCAAAAAAAGGAAAAAGGAAGGGGGCCACACAGTCCCCCTTCGAAAAAAAAAAAAAAAAAAAACGATCATGCCGCAGGCCCGGCCCCCTTCCTTTACCACTCTGCAAACGCGCCCCTGGCGCGTTTGCAGAGGGGAACGATCCCCTTGAATACTGGGGGTCCCTGGGGCCAACTAGCCCACCAGGAACCTCCAGTATGCGCCAGGGGGCTGCATTGCAGAGAGGTGTACAGAGGCCACGCCCCTTTTACACCTCTCTGCAACGCAGCTCTGTGGCGCTTTTGGAGGTACATGGTGGGCTAGTTGGACTCCAGGGACCCTCAGGATTCAAGGGGACTTAATCCCCCAACTTAAAACGCGCCACGGGGCGCGTTTGCACAGTGGTGAAGGGAGGGGCGGGGCTTCAGGTGACATGTGTGCAAACAGGCCCCGTGGCGCGTTTTAAGATGGGGAATTAAATCCCCTTCAATCCTGAGGGTCCCTGGGGCCAACTAGCCCACCAGGTACGTCCAGAAAGTGCCACAGAGCTGCGTTGCAGAGAGGTGCAAAAAGAGGCGTGGCCTCTGAACACCTCTCTGCAACGCAGCTCTCTGGCGCATACTGGAGGTATCTGGTGGGCTACTTGGCCCCTAGGGACCCTCGGGATTGAGGAGGAATTAATTCTCCAACTTAAAACGCACCACAGGGCGTGTTTGCAGACATGTCACCTCAGGCCCCACCCCCTTCCTTCACCAGTGTGCAAATATTCCTCTAAAATCAGCCGAACTACGAATTCCGATTTACTCACCTGTTATCAGGAGAGACCTCAGTGCTGCATCTTTGAGCCCAGTACTGATCCTGAAAAGTAATTTTAACCGTACTTACCAGTAACTTGAATTTCCTTCCATAGGATATCATTGCCTGCTTTTTGCTGAAAAAGTTTCTCTGTCGATTTTTGAAACATACAAATATTCCTCTAAAATCAGCAGAACTACGAATTACGATTTACTCACCTGTTATCAGGAGAGACCTCAGTGCTGCATCTTTGAGCCCAGTACTGATCCTGAAAAGTAATTTTAACCGTACTTACCAGTAACTTGAATTTCCTTCCATAGGATATCATTGCCTGCTTTTTGCTGAAAAAGTTTCTGTGTCGATTTTTGAAACATACAAATATTCCTCTAAAACCAGCAGAACTACGAATTACGATTTACTCACCTGTTATCAGGAGAGACCTCAGTCCTGCATCTTTGAGCCCAGTACTGATCCTGAAAAGTAATTTTAACCGTACTTACCAGTAACTTGAATTTCCTTCCATAGGATATCATTGCCTGCTTTTTGCTGAAAAAGTTTCTAAGTGTCGATTTTTGAAACATACAAATATTCCTCTAAAATCAGCAGAACTACGAATTCCGATTTACTCACCTGTTATCAGGAGAGACCTCAGTGCTACATCTTTGAGCCCAGTACTGATCCTGAAAAGTAATTCTAACCGTACTTACCAGTAACTTGAATTTCCTTCCATAGGCTAACATTGACTGGTTTCACTTGGAAATTCTTCAAAGTGTGGAGTTTTGGAACTTTATAATATTCCTCTAAAATCAGCCGAACTACGAATTCCGATTTACTCACCTGTTATCAGGAGAGACCACAGTGCTGCATCTTTGAGCCCAGTACTGATCCTGAAAAGTAATTTTAACCGTACTTCCCAGTAACTTGAATTTCCTTCCATAGGATATCATTGCCTGCTTTTTGCTGAAAAAGTTTGTCGATTTTTGTAACATACAAATATTCCTCTAAAATCAGCCGAACTACGAATTCCGATTTACTCACCTGTTATCAGGAGAGACCTCAGTGCTGCATCTTTGAGCCCAGTACTGATCCTCAAAAGTAATTTTAACCGTACTTACCAGTAACTTGAATTTCATTCCATAGGCTAACATTGACTGGTTTCACTTGGAAATTCTTCTAAGTGTGGAGTTTTGGAACTTTATAATATTCCTCTAAAATCAGCCGAACTACGAATTCCGATTTACTCACCTGTTATCAGGAGAGAACCCAGTGCTGCATCTTTTAGCCCAGCACTGACCTTGAAAAGTAATTTTAACCGTACTTACCAGTAACTTGAATTTCCTTCCATAGGCTAACATTGACTGGTTTCACTTGGAAATTCTTCTAAGTGTGGAGTTTTGGAACTTTATAATATTCCTCTAAAATCAGCCGAACTACGAATTCCAATTTACTCACCTGTTTTGAGGAGAGACCTCAGTGCTGCATCTTTGAGCCCAGTACTGATCCTGAAAAGTAATTTTAACCGTACTTACCAGTAACTTGTATTTCCTTCCATAAGAATCCATTGTCTGGTTTTCAGCAGAAAAGTTTCAAAGTGTCGATTTTCACAAACTACAAATATTCCTTAAAAATCGCCTGTATGACTTAAACGCATTCTTTCAACTGTTTACAGGAGATGCACCAGTGCTGGATCCAGGATCCACCACTGAGTAAGAAAAAGTAACGATAACACTACTTACCTGCTAAGTGAATTTCCTCCCATAGGATAACATTGGTGATTCTATGTGAAAAAGTTTCTAAGGGTCAACTTTTAAAATACAATAATATTCCTTAAAAATCACTACTGTAACCAAAACGCTTTTACTCAACTGTTTACAGGAGATGTCCCAGGACTGAATCTAGGATCCAGTCCTGTGGTTAGAAAAGTAATCCATAAAGTAACTAATTGCATTTAACTTGAAATTCACATTGAGCTCAATGTTGCATTGTGTTTGAAATTGTGTTGCCCATTGCAACAACTGTAACTACTGTACTTAAAAGTTTTTTTGCCTATTTGCAAAGTATTTAAACTAAAGTAATTCATTCTGAGAAAGTATATTTTGTAATGTAATGTATAATGTAATTACAATGTATTTTAAAAAATAAACTATCTAAAAATAAATAGTTTAAAAAAATGTAGTAAATCAGTATCAAAAAAATAAATATAACAATTAATACATTTAAAAATTGTCATTTACAAAACCTTTGAAATTCACTGAAAAAACCATAGGTTTCAGACATGTTATAGTTAGGAATTAGCATTTAAAAAACCTTGGAAATTCACTGAAAAAACCATAGGTTTCAGGCATGTTATAGTTAGAAATTAGCATTTAAAAAACCTTACAAATTCACTGAAAAAGCCATAGGTTTTAGGGACAGTTATAGTTAGTTGGACATTGCACTCGTACAAAACCCGTGAAATTCCCCCGTTATAGTTAGTTCAGGTAACTATAACTCGCGCCCCGCAATGCACTGCTGATGACGTCACATATTACATCACTCATGACATGGTCAGTGACATCACTGATGACATCTCAAATGACATCACTGATGACATCACTGATGACATCATCCATAAGATAATTTGATGCATCTTCTCACACCCTAATATAACTTTTGATACACCCACTGTAAATTACAGACTGCCATTGTCAAAACCATAGACACTCCAACACCAATTACTATATACACACTCACTGATTCTTAGGTCTACACACACACATCTACTCACTCACCCGTACAGTCACTCATACTTATAGTCACTCAGTACAGGACTATTATATGCACTCATACACCTATATAAACACTCACACACCGCCACTCATCCATAGAGGTACTCACACACCTAGTCAGTCATGCAAAAAATTAAGCACACACCCATTTACTCACCTATACAGTTATACACACACCAGCTCACTTACTCATACAAATACTAGCACATTCTTACGCTCTTATACAATCTCTGATACAAGCACACACTCATCCATACAGTCACTCTCACAATCACACACTCTCGCTTATAGCTATTTATATACTCCAACACACATATATACTGCCTTTCACATATGTAGTTACTCACACATGTACCACTGGTACATACATTCACTCACTAACACACTCTTACACACACTTACCCACCCATACAGTCTATCACAGATGCACTCTTGAAACCATCCACCCAGTGAATCACCCACTCACACATCTATGCACAGAGTCGCACACACCCCACCCACACAAACACTCAGGCACCCATACAGATACTCAGACAACCAATCAATAACTCATATAGACACTCATGTAGCTATTCACAAACCCATGCAGCCACTTACACAGCAACAGACAGACGGATACAGACATTCACCCAGTTTAGTCACTAACCCATGCATTCAGTAAGATACGTTTAATCACTCACTTATAGAGTTAGTCACGCACCTACTAAATCATCCATTCAGACACTTATACACCCACTCATTCTTCAATACGCCTTTCCCTATATATATTAAACATATTTAAACTTTACAGAAACACACAGTCACTGGATGATGTCATCTGTGATGTCATTTGAGATGTCATCAGTGATGTCATCAGTGATGTCACTGACCATGCCATGAGTGATGTAATATGTGACGTCATCAGCAGTGCATTGCGGGGGCGCGAGTTATACTTACCTGAACTAACTATAACGGGGGAATTTCACGGGTTTTGTACGAGTGCAATGTCCAACTAACTATAACTGTCCCTAAAACCTATGGTTTTTTCAGTGAATATATATATATATATATATATATATATCGAAAATCCTCGTCTGCTTGAATCTCCTCCGTGGAGAAAAACGAGCGTAGACCCAGGTTTTGTGCAATTATTATTTATTCCTCACGAACAAAGTCCGCCATTTATATATATATATATATATATATATAAAATAAATTAATAAATATTAAATATAATCATAGAATAAAATTAATTTAAAAATAAATAAATAGGATTTAATATACATTTTAACAAATATAACAAATAAACTTAATTTAAAAAAGTCAAACACACATATATAATAATTTATATATATATATTTACTTTAAAACAATTATTAAACTAATAATTGGAATGTATTTTATAATTTTAAAATTATATAAAACATATATATATATATATATATCTATATATATATATATATATATATACACATATACCAATAACATAAATCTATTTAAATAAACATTCTATTATAAATTAAGGGGCCCATTACGATGTCGGGCGGAAGCACCACCGCCGTGCTGGCGGATGCAAAAAGCACCAGTTACCGCCGGCACGCAGCAGTCCACACGCCCGCCCAATTACGATGCGAAAAGTAGACCAAACACCGCCGGCAAGCCAGCAACACCGTCCGCCATCAAAGTGCGCCCGTTCACGTAGCGGCGCAGCACAACTGACACACACCGTCCGACGAAACACGTACCGCCCGGCGCATAAATTACGATGCCGCAAACAAACGGCTCCCACGGCTAAGAGACACCACACGTGAAAGAGAGGCGGTAACACGGACGCAGAGCACGGACAACGAAGAAGCGGCTCCCCGAGCATGAATCCAGCACTGCAGGCACTCCCCATGCTTCTGCTGATGCACCACCAAGGACGCAACGTACCGCGGAGACGCAGGTAGGCACACACACAACAAGTGCACGCAAACAGCGCACACAGTGCAAGGGCGGAAAAAGCGGACAACCCCCCACCAGCGCGTGTACACAACACATCCACCATCGCATCCACAGATGACACACAGGCCAAATCGTAACATCGCAGAACACATGTGTACACACCACCTGGGACTAGGAACCAACCACCCCGTCACGGCCCCAAAGCGCCGATGACGCCGCCACACATGCGCACAACGCAGAGGCCAACCGCAGCGCCATGCATGCGTCGCACACAGACACAGGGACACAACCAAGCAGCACACACAACAGCCCCACCCCGAACGCACATGACACGTGACAGGCCGGCCACAGACATGTCCCCAACGCCCAATTCACGGACAACACCCAACGCCACACAACCGACGCACACATGTCAGTGAAGACACGCAACAGCAGGACACACCCCAGTGTAACAAACATGGCGTAGCACACAGCGGCGGCAACACCAACTAGGAGAAGCAGGGCCCCTTCGGGAAGAGGAACGCCAGTACCACACAGAAACACCCATACCACCCTGCACATATGAACAAGACATATAAAACGGAACACCAAAGAGCCCGGGGACCGACAACAGGTGGCCCAAGAATAACATTCACACACAAGGCCCAACGCAGAGCGGAAAGGCAGCCTGCCGCCCACACAAGGGAGAGCAGACAGCACTGAATGACCTTCCATTCCAACTCCGAAACCACAGCCCTACGACAGAAGCCGGTGAATACAGCCATTGTCCAAGAATAGACCAACACAGGCATGCCGAGGAGACCGACCACAGGGCAGATAGCGCATATCACAGAAGCACACAACGGACGGGGAAGAAAGAAGAAAACACTCCCCCATGTCGGCCACATGCAAGTTAATTGGAAGGAGTCACACAGCACTGACCTTGAACTGTCTGAGAAGCATGTGGGAAGAGGGCCCGTGTCCTCCAAACAAGCCAACAGAACACAAGTCCTGTCTCCCCACGACTACACAGAGCTCACAGCAACCCCGGAGCGTGCACATTGCAGACTGCACACACAGCTGGAGCACGCCTACGTCAACGAACCCCTGCGAAATGGCAACCGCAACACACCTACCCAACTACGCCGAACAGCTCAAGCTGTACAAAACCAACCTGTTCCATACATTGGGATGCGATCTCCTGTCCCTGCTGAACGTAACTCACCGACTGACTTACCGCATCACATTGTTCAGCTGCGTCATGCCCGTCTTCTACTGTCGGAGGTGTCCCTACCAGCATCCCGTCGAGATATGCCTCTCCAACCCGGCATGTCTGAAGGCGGACCTGCTACCACTACTCCTCCCTCTGGACGCACACGACAGGGCCTGCTCTGCCTATGGGGGCATGGCGTATGTGGCCAACATCGCACCCGCACTGAAATGGGACCACTGTGCCTCCACACGACGGATCATCGAGAACAGCTACATCGAATGTCACCCAGCATGCCCCATCATGGTCCTCCAAGGGACAACCTACGAACAACACCTTGACAGCCACCATCCGCTTCATTGGCTGGCAAACATGTACACCACCAATGACATGGAAGCCCTGCTGGACGGCATCGCATACCTGACAACCTGTAAATACGTCGGACCACAACGCAGGTTCCCCGAGTGACCTATGATGTCCAACCCCGCACCCATGCTTAGCTTCCGCACGGACTGGCCAGTCACCACCACAACAGCCATACCAAACGACCGGCAACTGTAACCACACCATCAACGACATCGCCATGACATCGGATATGACCGGGACATGCACACTGTTCCCCATCACATCCAGGAACACCGCATGCATCGTGGGAGGCAGTGGCATGGGCTCTGTGTATCGCACCCACATGGACGGAACTGCACGAACAACCAGGACACGACATGGATCCAGCGCCCATGGACACACACACCGCTCAGTGGACATGAATAGGTCGCCTGGAGTCTGTGGGTGCTGCACCCCTCCCACCCCCGCCCCGGGAATCCCATACCAGGACCTTTGCATGGACGACAAGTGCATACAAAAACAACACGACCCCAGTGACTGTGACATGTCCAGTAACCACCACAGTGCAACAACAAGTGGCACGCCGCTGCATGCACGCAAGCACATGCCCTGATGTCATCTCACATGCACGCGTGCATGAGGAACAACCGCAGCAAACCTGTCACATGGAACTGAGATGGACTGTGCCCATGATGCCAAGCGGTCTGGTAGGCTACATGTATACCGTCTGTGTCAAAGTCCGCAGCTCCGCAGCTATACGTAAATGTACATTAGCACAGCCTTGGCCAAGCAGATGTCACTCTGAAGCCCACATCCCACATGCAACAGCCAATCACATGTAACCCCACACCCTATCCCATTTGCAATAATGCTCAGTATATCCTCAACATGTATTCCGCTGCCAGTAGTGTCCACTATACTGCATCACAGAGGACAGAAGACTCAATATAATGTTTGAAACCAAAACTGTCTCCGCTGACTCATTTCACAAGTACGAATGAGAGAGGATGAGAGTATGTGAAGTACACGGCAGTCGTGACATGACCATGTAGTCCACTGGTATTGGATGTCAACGCAAATGAGTAGCACTACTGTGGAAGACACACATGTGTCGTGTGAAGTCGTATGGACGCAGTGCTCAGGTGGGTGGGTGCGACGGGTAGATGCGCACATGCCAAGTTGGAGCACGCCGTGTTGGGAGGGGTCATGAACAGTACACCACCGCTTCCCTGGGCATTGTGAGAGGACACCTGTCGGGGGGAGTGAACACATGTGTGCATAGCAGCCGGGCACACGTACAAAGCGGTACCAGGCGCACCTCAGCCCACCCTCTGTGGACAAGCTGGATCCTGTTGTGTGCCCGCCATGCCCCTGACAAGGCACACACAGCCCCAGTCGACCAGGTGTAACCCCAACATAGTCAATCCGCACAGGCGATACAGGGCACGGGATGGCAGTGGAGCATGGTGTGTGAGAGGTCTCCTCGCGCTCCTCCTGGTCATATCACGCAGGCAATAGAACCTCAACGTCTAGCATGGCACAAGTCACATGGAAGTGTATGGGGGACGCACCACAGCACGAGCAGCACTGACGTCACGGGAGGTGGCTCGCACCATCCCATCCATTGCCCATCATACCAACCACGCCACATGCCATTGCGACTAAGTGCAAGCGCGTGCGCCACCACCCCCGAGCCCTCCCCAGAGAGGCCAAAGAGTGAATGTGTGGGCCATCAGCCACAGACGGACGCGGCCTGGCCGCAAGGGCAGCCACAGCCACTGGGTGTCGCAGGTGGCGGATCCGGAAGGCGAAGACTGTGATGCATAGTCCATGCAGGCCGGGTCTCCATTTGGGGCACCACGCAGGTGGACGGCGTCCCGCAACACATCATACCCTGAGACAGCCCACTCGTGCAACTGGACCCACACATACACTCCTTGCCCTCTCTGGTGCGAGCTTGGGGCTGCCTGTGCAAGCGCTAGCCTCGCAGGTGAGCATGCATATTGGGGGAGCGAGGGGAGGACATGAGGGCTGGGGCGAAGATGACTGTATCACTGTCAGTTAGTACAAGGGATGACCCAGATGTGGAAAGGAAGAGACGTGTCCCGTGTGTACTGCAACTAGTCGCCAATTCAACTACCCCCCATGTCCGGAATGTAAGCCCGCACCTAGGCCCGCCCATCCGCCACAACGAACATACCACCAGCACGACAACCTTCCCATTCGAAACACTGAGTGGGGGTGGCGACCAGTGTACAATCATGTGTAGCCTACCCACGCGTACATGTGGGCCCTCCATGATCCATGTCACCTGCGGCAAAGTCATGACATGCGCAATGAGGGAAGTGAGGAGAGCGCAGAAGGTGCATCAGCTCCACAGACCCAGCAGCGAGTCCAGCAGGGGTCACATGTGCAGGGGCAGCTGTGCCTGGTGTGAAGGCACATGCATATAGACAGCACATCGACCAATGTGTAGTCTGCCCACATCTACAGTCCATCATCATGCGGACATAGGAATTGAACACAGGGCAACACATCTTCAGTTGGTGCACCCACCGTGACCAACAATGCGCAATCATCGACGTACCCGCCCTGTGCATGGCCCCCCACCCAACGGAGGCACATCCAGTGCCACCATCCCACACACACAAGCCTTCCACGGAACATGCTGTGTCCAATGCTCAGTACAGAGGCAGCGCCCATCTGGTGGATCCTGAACAGGAGACACATGCACACACATGCCAGCTCCCACTGTGTACGTCTGCCACCTGGCACGTGCAATGTAACCTCTCACCTGTGACGTGTGACTGCAAGCACACAGCCGTCTTGGCATGGGGCTGTCAATGTGGACACCTGTCAATGTTTCGGGAGGTGTGATCCGTACAGTGCTGTACATAGGGTGCAGTGCTGACACCTACTACTGTCTCATATCCCCTCGTGCCACAGGTCCCACTTGTTTTGGCCGCTCAGCCTGTGCCCACATCGTCGTCGTCGTGTGCCATACTCATCCAGCCGCGGAAGCAGTTCCATGCTCAGCAGACATTCATGTTGCCGTGGCGTTGCCGCTTGACGGATATGCAGTCAGTCCCCATCAGCACGCCCGCAAGTCATTGGGGCCTAGATCCCCATGTGCATGCACATGGCAGTGGTTTGTATCACTAGCCATTGCCATTGTTGGGAGACCTGTGTAAGTGTATTGTGGCCGTGCCGTCCCAGCTTGACAGCTGGGCTGTGGCTCCTGTGCTTACTCAGTCATGTCAGTGATGTGTATGCGAAATTGCCATGTGTCGTGTTGCTTTGACATGTGTCCTCTGCCATTGTCCCTAGGCGGAGACCGAACATTGACCGCCCATACCAATTGCTGGCGGACATGGACGATACAGAGGTTATTAGGAAGTTTCGGCTGGACAGGCCAACCCTGCATCGACTGTGTGCCATGTTAGAACCCCATCTCCGTCCCCGCAGGGTGTATCCGACTGCTGTCACCCCCACGGCTAAGGTGATGGCCGCCATGCATTTCTTCGCCACTGGGTCATTCCAGCACACAGTGGGCATTGGAGGAGGGATGTCCCAGCCCATTTTCAGCAAAGTGCTGAGGGATGTACTGGCAGCCATGATGCTGTACCGGAACAGGTACATCTGCTTCCCCAGGGCTCGTGAATTGGCGGCAGTGAAGGGTGCATTCTATGCCCTTGGCAGAATCCCACACGTCGTTGGAGCCATTGACTGCACACATGTCGGCCTTGTTCCACCACAGGCCACTGAGCACCTGTACCGCAACAGGAAGCACACGCACTCCCTGAATGTGCAAGTGGTGTGCCTTGCGGACATGGTGATCACCCACGTGTGTGCAAAGTTCCCAGGCTCGGCCCATGACGCACACATAATGCGCAACAGCATCTTGCCACGACTGATGTCCAATATGCAACAGGATCGTGCCTGTATTGTCGGTGAGTATGTGGAGTGGTGTAGCGTGCTGGCTGTGCGATGCTGTCCCCTGTCCAGTTGGATTAGCAACGGTTCTCTGTGTCCCTCACACCCAGGTGACTCTGCGTATCCGAATGGGGCATGGCTGCTCAGTCCATTGAGGAATCCTCGCACCCCAGCAGACGATCGCTACAATGAGGCACATGGGAGGACCAGACGTGTGGTCGAGCGTACCTTTGGCCTCCTCAAGTCCAGGTTCAGGTGCCTGGACCGCACCGGGGGTGCGCTGGCGTACTCCCCACAGAAGGTGTGCCAGATAGTGGTGGCGTGCTGCATGCTGCACAATCTGGCCATTCGGAAGCAGATCCCCCTCATCGTGGATGACGGAGATCAACCAGGGCCCCAGCCCGCAGACCAGGACAGCTCGAGTGAGGAGGACAGCGGAGAGGAGGAAGCTGGTAATGTGCGGCAGCAGCTCATCGCCCGCTACTTCACTTGACGGTGAGTGTCCATGTACGACGGCTGATGTGGCTGTATCTGTGCAGGTGTGTGTGTGCTGTGTCAGGGTGGCCGTTTGTTCACTGCGTGCTGTGTGTCAACTCTCCATGGCCAGGGTAGTATGCCACTGTTGGTGGCTGTGGCATTGTGCCCTATTGCTCTGTGCGATGTGTGTACATTGCTTGTAGTTGTTGACATGTACTGTGTGATGGGTGTGTGACACACTCATTGAATGTGCTCCTGTTCTGTCTCCCACCCCTAGGTCCCTACAGGCCCTCCGGAATCAATTGCCATGCCACGCATCAGGTGCCTTTCCGCCCAAGGTGGCCGTTGTATTCCGTACAAATAAAACACAGGGCACAAACAGCAGTTAGTGAAAAAGGTGCATTTATTACAAACTGTGACATGTGATTGTGTGTAAGGTGATGACAAAAGTGGTGCGTGCAGTGACAATGAGCTGTCGGTCATGGCTGCGTGATGATCAGGGTGTACCCACTGGTTCTATGTCCATAGTCCAACACACACATGCCATCCAGATGGCTGTGTGGAGTGGGATCGTAGTCCAGGTCAATGCAGTGGCTGGTCAAGGAAGGCTGGCGGAAGGCTGGCTGGCTGCCTCACTTGCGACTGGAGCGTGCGAAGTCCTCCCGGGAGATCTGTTTCCTCTTCGGACGGCCCCTTCCACGTTTGCGAGGGGGTGCCTGCTTGCGACATGCTGGTGGTTGAGGTGTGATCACTGGCTGTGGACGCAGGGGAACTGGACACTGCTGCTCCACCCTGCGCCCCGGCAGGTGGTGGCGGAGGGGAGCTGCTGTCCCTGGCTGTGACCTCACCGCCACCACCAGCTGTCCCATGAGGTCCACGATTTGGCCTATACCGGCGTCCATGGACCTCAACACCCCCAGCACCTCACGCGTGTCTGAGGCAGACCGGACCCATTGTCCTTGGGCCTCTTCATAGGCCCCAAGGACTCTGGCCATGTGAGGCAGGGCATGGCTCCCAGGGGAGGCTGGCGTTTCCCTGACCCTGCTCCTCCTACCAGTCCTGCTGCCACCGGCCTGCCCACTAGCCACATTGCTCACCACGGTCCTCGCTGTGGCTCCCAGGGTGGATCCAGTCGTCCGGGCCACCACCTGCGCTGGGGCTGGTGCCAGCGGAGACGTGGCGGTGGTGGCGGCGGTGGTGGTCGGTGCGGCGATGGTGGCGGTTGCGGCAGTGGTAGTGGCCACAATGACCGTGGGTGTGGCCGCAACGACAGTGGCAGCAGGGGGCTGTGAATGTTCAGCAGCCCTGGATGATGGGTTGGTGGGTAGGAGGGGTCCTGGGGAGCGGCTGGGCCCTGCCACACCAGATGGGCCTGCTTCGTTGTCCGTGTCCGAGGAGGAGGACAGATCCTCCAGATCCGTGTGTCCTCGTTGGGGGCTTGTAGGCTGGCTGTGCTGGCTGCTGGCTCCATCCCCAGCATCCAGCAGTTCGTCACCTGTGGAGAGAATGAGATTAGTTATTGTGTTGCACCTGGCGAAGTATGTATTTGTCGTCTGACATTGACAGTTCGTGCAATCTCGTACATGGGTTTCCCGGAGGCGTGTGTGTGGCTGTAGCATCTGTAGTTGTGTGTGCTTGGCAATGGGACTGTGTGCTGTGCACATGTGGCATGGGACGGATTGGCCATGCCGATGGGTGTGTTGCTGTGCCCCTACTTATTGTGACTCTGGTGTATGCGGGCTCCTGGCCCATCCTGGGTCTGGTTTGTACTTTGCTTTTGGGGTTCAAATGGAACGCTTAGGAACGCATATGGCAACATGGGGGCCATGCCCCAGATTCGCATTTGGGATGGAATATGCTTTTGGGGTTCAAATGGAACGCTTAGGAACGCATATGGCAACATGGGGGCCATGCCCCAGATTCGCATTTGGGATGGAATATGCTTTTGGGGTTCAAATGGAACGCTTAGGAACGCATATGGCAACATGGGGGCCATGCCCCAGATTCGCATTTGGGATGGAATATGCTTTTGGGGTTCAAATGGAACGCTTAGGAACGCATATGGCAACATGGGGGCCATGCCCCAGATTCGCATTTGGGATGGAATATGCTTTTGGGGTTCAAATGGAACGCTTAGGAACGCATATGGCAACATGGGGGCCATGCCCCAGATTCGCATTTGGGAGGGAATATGCTTTTGGGGTACATGCTGTGAGCCATGGGTGCCGAACGTGACATGTGTTGTGGCAGCATGACAGTGCATGGTTTGAGGTGTGTGCATGCTTGACATGGCCTGCATATTTGCTGTCTGTTGTGATTACTGGACATGGCATTGGACGCATCGTTATGAGTGAGTGATGGTTGTGTGCCAGCCAACGTATTGCAGTTGTCCCATCTCCTTGGTGTGCGTGCTGCCCTGTGCCATGTGCATCACTGCAGTGCTCGGGGGGTGTGGCCCATGTTGTGTGTTGTTGCTCACAGTGTGTCGTGCACTTCATTGACTTCTGGCACATGGTTGGTCATGGGCATGTATCTTAGCGTGACTGCTGTATGTGTGGCAGCTGTGCGGATGACATGCCTTTCATGAGACTGGGGCTGACGGATGGGATGGATGGTATGTTGTTTGTGCATGGTGTGTCTGTGTGTTTGATGGGTTCAGTGGTGTTCTGTGTGTATATATGTTGTTCCGCTCTGTTGCGTCTAGTGTTGTTTGTCTTACATAGGCGTAGTTGTGGGGTGTGTGGTTGACAGGCAGTTGGGGCTACATGGACAGGACTTCAATGGTGTTTCGGTTGTGTGTGATGAGTTGCACAGAGGCTGCCGTGTGGTACTATATTCAGTGTGGCCTGTGCATGCAGACGTGGCTCCTTGGGTGTTGCTATGTCTGTGATGGGTCATGTGGGGTGTGAGTCTGTTGTTCATGTCCGTGTGCACATTGTTCACTTATTCGTGACGGTGGGCGGTGCTGCGTGTTCGTCTGCTACGTGACATGTCCCATGTGTTGGTCGTGTTCCGGTCCTCATGCCTCCAGTAATCCAGCCCTGTCCAGTTTCCCACCTGCAGGTTGTTCGTGCGTGCACTGTACTGGATGCCACATGGTTCTAAGCGGGGGTGCTCCATGTTGCAGGTCTGTGGGGGTGGGGGGTGTTGTGGGTCGTGGGGGTGGCTGGACACCCACTGACACCGATTGCTGTGGACCGTGATGTCTGCCTTTCGGCTGTCGTTGTGCACTGCGGTGGCTGACACGTGGCTGTGGGGTGTGGGGGATGCTCCTCCTTGCTGTGCTGTGGGACTAGGGGCCTGGTGTGTGTTGTACTTGGGCTGTCCACCGTCCCACCCACTGCACTTTGTGTTCCTGCCACTTACCTGTTACTTGTCGGTTAGTGCAGCTGTGGCGGACACATGGGTGTGGTGGGTGCTCGTTGTGGCGCTTCTGGCATATTTGGGGACCTGTTGGTGGTTACGTGGCTGGCTGAGTGTACACATGTCCCCACGCATCTTACAGTTGTTCGGTTTGGGCTGTGTGTGGTGGTGTCTGTTGCATGTGTGTGTGATGTGTTGTGTATTGTGTGCTGGACATGGGGGTGTTTGTCCCTGGGAGCTGTGGCATGGTGGTAGTGCATGTGAGTACATAGCGGTGTGCTGGTATACATTAGTTTGTACTTACCAGCCTCCACTCCCCTGCTAATCCGGCGAGGATCTCCGGATGGATTACGACTCGCACCTTCTCCTCCCACGCTTTGTAGGTCTTAAAGAGCGCGGGATTCCCTCCGCCAGTGACGGCAGCCAGCTCTCTGTTTTTGCCCTCCTTCTTCTTGACCAGGCTCTTTACGTCATTCCAACGTTTGTTGATCTCGACTCTGTTCCTGGGCAGGGTCCCGACTGCATTGACCTGGTCTACGATCCGGTTCCACATTCTGTTTCTGGTGGCTAGTGGTGTGTGCTGGACCATGTTCCCATAGATTTGTGGGTACACCTTGATGATCTCGTCGACCATGACCGTCAGCTCAATGGGCGTGAACTTGGGCATTCTTTGTGGTGCCATGGTGTTTGTGGTGCTGGTGCGGTGTGTGTTGTGTAATGTGCAGGGGGTTTGTGGTGCCGGTGTTTGGTGGTGGTGGTGGTGGTTGTGATGTGTGCGTTTCTGTGGTGTGCTGCTGTCCTTGCTGTGTCACTGTGTCCTCTCCTCTCCTCTCTGGTTTGCAATGTAGCAAGGGGTTGTGGTCTGTGGGAGTGCTGCTTTTGTACTCACCTATGTGGGTGTGTCCTCATGGTCTGTTGTTTTCAGGTGTGTTGTGTCTGGGGTTCTGGCCTTTGTATTTTTTGTTTGTCCGGGGGATGTTTTCGGGATATGTACTGTGCTTGTGTATTTGTGCGTGCCTTGCTGTGTGGACTTGTTGGCCATGTTGTGTGCTATTGGTTTTGTGTGCGGATGGTTTCTGTGCAGGTACGTGGGCGCCATGGCTTCTGCCGTGTCGATTCTCATCGGCGTTGTTTGCGCTGGCGGGCGGTATATTTGTGGTTTTTCCGCGCTCATGTCGGTGCGATCGTAATTTCACGTGCGGTGTGTCGGCCGTGAGGGCGGGCGGTTTTGTGTTGTCGTGCGTGTTTCCGTCCGTGGCGGGCGGTTTGTTTCCGACTCGGACGTTGGCGGGCGGTATTTTGTGTGCTTTTTCCGCCGATGGCGGTATTCGGTTTGTGTAATCGTAATGGCGTGGTCGGTGTTCAGGCGGTGTGTGCGGGCGGATTTTTGCCGCTTCCATGCCTGGCGGTGTTATTTACGCCGGGTATCGTAATGTGCCCCTAAAACATTAAACTATTTAAAAATCTTTAAACTTAAATTTCCCACTCCAGTCAGTGCAACAGTAGGGAAAGTGTTGGATGGCAAAGGGATAAAATTTACTATTCCCACTCCAGTCATTGCAACAGTAGGGAAAGTGTTGGATAGCGGAGGGGTAAAAATTGCTATTCCCACTCCAATGAGTGCAACAGTAGGGAAAGTGTTGGATAGTGGAGGGGTAAAAATTATTATTCCCACTCCAGTGAGTGAAACAGTAGGGAAAGTGTTGGATAGCAGAGGGATAACATTTACCATTCCCACTTCAGTCAGTGCAACAGTAGGGAAAGTGTTGGATAGCGGAGCGATAAAAATTACTATTCCCACTCCAGTGAGTGCAACAGTAGGGAAAGTGTTGGATAGCAAAGGGATAAAATGTACTATTCCCACTCCAGTGAGTGCAACAGTAGAGAAAGTGTTGCATAGCGGAGGGATAACATTTGCTAGTCCCATTCCTGTTAGTGCATCAATAGCGAAAGTGTTGGATTGCGGAGGGGTAAAATTAACTATTCTCACTCCAGTCAGCTCAAAATTAAAAACAAACAAAATATCATCAACAAGATATTTTTTTTTTAAGTAAGTAAAAAAATATAAATATGTTTAAAATAAAAATATATTTAATATTAAAAAACATATTATAATGTTAAATATATAGCACAAATACCTACAAATATTATATTAAATCAAATTTAAAAATTAAAACGAATAAATATTTTTATTTAGAAATTATTTAACAAAAACATTAATTAGTACATAATTTTAGTCTATTTACTTCCTAGCGCATAATACCACACAACTCACAATCCACATCGAAAATGTATTTGCATAATTAACATAATTAATTATCAATTAAACAAATATTAATTAAAAACAAATTAAAACACATAAAATGTCATTAACTTTCCACCCTATACACCTATAATCCCCACAACCCACACCTAAAATTAAACTGTAAAAAAATTAATTACACAATGAAAACTTTTTTCAATTAAATAACTGATAGTATTTAACAACTAATTATAAAGTAATTAAAATTAATTTACTCCCCACCCTTCACCCCTGTAAACCCAAAACCCAAACACAAAAAAATAATTAAACAATTACCCTAATTAATTATCAATTAATTAATTGATATCAATTATCAACTAGTTATGAATTAATTAAAAATAAATTACTTCCCACCCTGTACTCCTAAATACTGCACAACCCACAACTAAAATTAACTACACAATTTCCATATTTAATTGTCAATTATTTAATTATTATTAATTAACAACTAATTATTAATTAATCACAAATAAATTACTTCCCACCCTTTACCCCTATAAAACCCACAACCCACACCTAAAATTAATAACACAACTACCATAATTAATTGTCAATTAATTAATTAATATTAATTGACAACGAATAATTAATTAATTACAAATAAATTACTTCCCACCCTGTACCCCTATAAACCCCACAACCCACACTTAAAATTTACTCCCAAAAATTTAAAACACAAGTAATATCATAAAATCTCAATTAAATAAATATTAATAAATAAAAAATATTCATTAATTTATTATAAAAAAAAAAAATCTTATAAAGCGCACGCTCACCGATTGGTTTCATGGCGCTGCTCTGGGAGGTACCGAAGATCTGTTGGATTACTCCTATGTTTGTCTAAACAGCCACGTCTTGAGGAGTTTCCTGAATCTCAGGAGGTTGGTGCAGGATCTAATTTTGGAGGGGAGGGAATTCCAATATCTGGGTGCCAGTATTGCGAACCTACAACCGCCCTGACGCTCCAGTTTGAAGGGGGTATTGACAGGAGGTGCAGATGAGCAGAGCGCAGGTTGTGCGAGGGTGTGTGCCTTTGAATAAGGCTATCGATGAATTTGGGGCTCCTGCCATTCAAGGATTTGAAAATAAGGCAGCCGGCCTTAAAGGCGCATCGCAGTAGGATGGGGAGCCAGTGCAGCTTCCTCATGAGAGGGGTGACATTTTGCCACCTAGGTTGCTGAAAGATCAGTCTAGCCGCCTGGTTCTGCAACAGTTGTAATCGTTTGGTTAAATATAGTGGGATGCCAAAGTATAGGGAGTTGGCATAGTCTATATGAGACATGACCATGGCTAGGACAACCTGTATCAGTGCTTCCTGAGTGAGAAATCTACTGATCTTTCTTATCCTCCTTAACTGGAAGAAGCAAGTTGAAATTACTGAACCAATTTGAGTCTTCATTGTAAGGTCACTATTAATTGTTACCCCAAGACTTTTTGCAGAGGGGGATGGGGTGGGGGAGGATCCCAGTTCAGTTGGCCAAAAGTGTGGCCCCCAATGATTATGGCTACCCCCTGTTAGGATCAGTTCAGTCTTGTCTGGGTTGAGTTTTAAGTGGTTGCTGTCCATCCAGTGGCGTATGTACAGCATAGTAGTCTGAAATTCGAGGACTGATTCAGAAGAGTTGCCAATGGTGAACATTAGTTGAAGGTCATCAGCAAAGTTGAAGGTGCAAACCTTTCTCTCTTTCAAGGACCGGATCAAAGGGAGGAGGTAGAGGTTAAACAGATGAGGGGATAGTGAGGAACCCTGCGGGACTCCACATATGGTCCTTATCTTTGGTGCCGTGAACTGGGCTATGCGGACCGACTGGGAGCGGTCTTCCAGGAATGAACTAATCCAGCTAAGAGCCGATCCCTGGATACCCGCGTTAAAATTAGATTACTTCCCACCCTAGTCCCTTATAAACCCACAACCTGCTACGGAACTATAAAAAACGCAAAATTGAAATAAAATAAAATTAATAACTACTAAAAATTTAACACACATATTAAAAAACATAAACAATACTTATGCAAACCAAATACATCACATACATTTAAAACAGTGGTGTAGCAAGGGGGGGTGGACAGCCCTGCCCCGGGCAACACGAGTTTTGGGGGCGGCGGTCTCCCCCCACCCCCTCGCTTGTACCAGTGGCTGTTGCGGGGTGGTAGCCGCACGGGAATCGTGCCAGCACCCTCCCCCGGCAGTCACGGGAATCCATCAGCACCCCACCTCTCTTACATGCCGCCACGGGCGGAAAACGCCGGGGCCGCACCGGGCGGCCAATGGTCTAGCTACTCCACTGATTTAAAATATATAATAAAATGCATACCACTAATAAAAAAATCGATATTTTAAACAACTATGGGGCATATTCACAAGGAATTATCGCCGATTTATCGGCACTTTAGCGCCGCAAAAGTGGCGATAGATTTATCGCCCTATTCTCAAGCTGGTGCAAACTGCTGATATCGCCAGTTTACCAGCGATAGCTGCCGCAAAAAACATCGCCACGGATGAGTGCGACAACTAACGCTAATGATATGCAGAGTAGACATTCCCGTGCAAAAACACACGAAAACACCACTTCGCGATATTCACAACGACCAGCCAGATCTGCGATGCGAACCAAGAACAGGCGATAAGGCGCGTTAGCTGCAGGGATTTAACACCTGCCTTCTGCTGGTGCTAAGCAGGACGACTACCTGCAGTATGAAAGGGAGCCCAGTCCAGAGCCACATCTGCAGACCCACAGATGCCATGGAGCCAATGAACATGCAGCTCGGAGACCCAAGAGGGCCACAACACCCACTGCCACCACCCCCAGGACCCCCCCCGGACTACCACCGAGGCAGCGTAGGACAAGACAGCGTACCTTCCGAAAACGGCATGGCCCCACAGCCACACAAGTGCAGAATGTGGGGAGAGGTGGGAACCAAATATGTGTGAAGGAGGCAACTCACCCATGAAGAAGAATGTACACAATGCCAAGTGTGGCGGTGATGTGCTGGACAGACCACAGAATGCAGAGCACAGACATGTCCATGTGGACATATACTGCTGGGGTTTGTAGTGTTGTGGACAGTGGACGCAAACATGTTACCACAGGCAGTGGGGAAGACCTTGGACATGTAGCTATGCCGTCTCCCCTGTAAGCGTAAGCGCAGTGGGCTGGGCCAGCGTACGCCACTCCAGCATAGGAGTGCGGATAAAAAGGCCGGGGCTCTGAGCGTGGTTCTCTTCCGTGATGGGCAACGCGTCTGCCAGGACAGCGCACCTCACCCTGCCACAAGTCTGCCGCCGTGACCTCCAGACTCGGCGACACAGGCCCCCAGTGCATCCAGCGGCACAGCAACACGGAGTCATGTGTGTGCCGGATACTGCCTCAGTCCTACACTGCGGTCAGCAGGTGCCACAATTCAAATCGTGCCACATCTCTGTTAATGGAGGAAACCACTAGTCAACAGACATTGCGGCTCGCCCGGACGACGCATCATCGTTGGCTGTGCACCTGCTGAGCGCTCCAGGTGCCACTGACCCTGTGCAACACAAGTCGACGCCACGTGCCAATATTGAGGCAGAATTCAGTAGGCCAAAAAAACATTGCTCCCAGTGCGGCCTGCCCGGACGACGCATCATCGTTGGCTGTGCACCTGCTGAGCGCTCCAGGTGCCACTGACCCTGTGCAACACAAGTCGACGCCACGTGCCAATATTGAGGCAGAATTCAGTAGGCCAAAAAAACATTGCTCCCAGTGCGGCCCGCCCGGACGACGCATCATCGTTGGCTGTGCACCTGCTGAGCGCTCCAGGTGCCACTGACCCTGTGCAACACAAGTCGACGCCACGTGGCTGTGTGCCCTTTCTGACCGCTGCCTCCGGCCTACACTGCGGTCAGCAGGGCTCACAATTCAAATTGAGTCTTAATTCATTTATGGCAGAGTCCAGTAGGCAACAGACATTGCTTCCAGTGCGGCCCGCCCGGATGACGCATCAGCGCAGGCCGCGCACCCGCCGAGCGCTTCAGGTGCCACTAAATCAGTGCACCACAAGTCATCGTCACGTGGCTGTGTGCTCTTTCTGACTGCTGCCTCCGGCCCACACTGCGGTCACCAGGGCTCGCAAATCAAATCCAATCCTGACCTGCAAGGACACGCCATCATCGCTGGCTGCACACCCGCCACCACCGCCAGGACCACCTCCAACCAACAACTGCCAGAGTCGGAGGAGTCTCACAGCCAGCCTATCTAAGTTGCTCACACCTTTCTTGGATGCCATCATCAGCTTGATACCCTGCTCAGCTCTTCAGGTGCCACTAACTCAGTGCACCACAACTCATGGACCCTTTATTATTGAATCTGTGTGTGTGATCCGATGATCACTGTTCTAGTTGTTGCCAGCACCAACCACTCCCTGAGGGCTGGCTTACACTCACCCAACACCCATCCAGCACAGGCGTCACTGGACATGTGACCCTGGTAATAAAAAGGGGCCAGGCACACATGCCCGTAGCCAGTTCCACTATCTATCTAAGTGTGTCTGTGTGGTCATTATGTATGCATGATGGGCCAGGACCTTACCACATTACATTGTGCTGTGGACAGCGGACGCAACCATGTCACCTCAGGCAGGGGGTAAGACCTTGGACACGTAGCTTTGTCCCCCCCTGTATGCGTAAGCTGAGTGGGCTGGGCTGGCGTACGCCAAGCCAGCGTAGGGGTGTGAAGGATTTGCCCGGGGCTCTGGGCGTGGTTCAGTTCTGGCCTGGACAAGGAAGTATCTAATGAGTGTGTCACTGTTGTAGTGTCGGCGCCACCCAGTCCGCAATCGACAATAGTGCAATGTAGCATGCACCCGGAGGGCGGGCTCGCACGAACGGGGAAATGAAGGAGCCAAGACCGCTCGGGGCCTTGGCTCATACATGCCAGGTGTTGTGTGTATCTGTATCGCCGCAGCATGAGCCAAATGCCTAGCCTTAATCGCAGTGCGAGTTCAGACAGGCATGAACTCTACATCTGTGTCTGCCCTATCCTTCCCACAGGCCTACACTCACGTGGTTGCCCACCTCCAACGGCCAACATCACAGTGTCGTTGTCAGGCTTGTGGATATGTGCAGACAGGCATGACAATGGTGTGCCGTAGGAGTGTAAGTGATGCAACCGCGCAGCGCACACAAGTAAATAGGCTCGGGGAGAGGGAGGAGCAGCTGTGAGGCAACGTAACACACAGTGATGCCGCTCATTTGCCGCATGCAAGACATGTCAAACATGAATCCCAAAGTCGCACACATCCCACCCCACCCCCAACAAGCCACTTCACATTTTCTGAATGCAAGCAGATGAGAAACTAACATTAGTGATGAAAGCTCCTTTGTCTGAACTATCAAGCGGAAGCACATCTGCACCTCCGACCTCGGAATTGCATGTGCCCGGCACCCCCTGACAGATACTATAGCAGCTGATGACGACTCCCACACTACGCACAGCCCGACAAAAGACCAACGTATACACACCCCACACACAGAAGTCCTTGCTCAAAGTTATCTTGCATGGAATGGTCTTCACACTTACTCCCACACCATCCCAGGCGTACAACCGTTGCACACTTCAACAACTCATTGTTCCGAGCTGTGGCATTTCATCCACAGAACTGGCGCAGGTCAGAACAGTGCCGCTTCAACCAGGGCCACTAACGCAATGGCAGAACTTCCCGGACACATGCACAACCCCTGTCACGTGGAACTGTACTATGCACGTATTCTGCATTTACTGGGGGCACTGCCATTGGTAGTGCTGCGGATCAGTTACCGGCCAAGCTTCCGCCTTGCCAACGTCACCTGCGTGCAGCCTGTGTTGCATTATCGCTCGTGCATATTCGAGTGGTCCATGGATGTCTGCCTATCCAACAAGACGGTAGCCGAACTGGATTTCGACATATGTGTGCGCCCCCTGTTGGCCCACGACCATGAGTGTCACCGTGACACCCGTCTATGGGATGCCTGGATGCTTGTCATAAATGCTGGCAGCTGGACCTGGGAGATTGCAGAACTCCTCGTGTGCAGTGACCAAATTGAGCCGCTCCCCTATTGGGCTGTAGTGCTAATTGGTGAAAGGGGGTGGACGCAGCACATCTGTCCGGACCTGCTAATGGTTAGCCTCGCCGTCCTGTTCGATGAAGTCGACAACGACCTCATGTTGGAAATGATTGCCTACGAAGCTGCACTAGCTTTCAAGGACGTGTAACTACGTACCTGCAGACACAACAGTTTGGAACACATTGCACATGTCCCGACACCTTGTTGGACCTTGGGGTTCTGGTCACATCTCCCACGACGACAGTGGACATGGCTGCATTCGCCTGGACTCCGAATACATGAGCGGACGACAACGCGGGTAAACACACACCTGTGAATGGTGCGGCACTCCCTCGGAGTGGACAGCGGCGCTTGGCAATGTTCCACGTTCTGACATACTGCTGCATTGGTCTGCATGTTGTGGCACTTATCTTGGCCGTACTGACACGCATATGCTAATAAAGTCTACCCACCTTCACTTGTATTCAACTGTGATGAGTGTTGATTTGTATGACAATGTGTGTCTCACTGCCTATCTGGGTCACGGCCATACATGCATTACTACACCATCAGGGATGTGGGGTTGTACTAGTACATTATCATCTCACAGTTTCCTGCTATGCCACAGGCGAATGGCCATTTTCCACACACAAGCGGCAGCAGTTGTGTCCTCTGTTCTGTTGTGCTGGTGTTGCTGTTTGTTCAACATTGTTGTACATGTTGCGGTGCTCTGGATCTTATGTGTGTGTGCTGCATTGTAGGTGAGTTGCCCCTTCAGCTCTGATTTGGCTGGCCCTTATCCCTTTCAGGCGGTGTGGCTTTCACTTCTGTGCTTATGCAGTGCTGTGATGTTGCAGACTTGGGTAAATTGGGCTCTTGGTTGGTGTTGTGACTCTTGGCCATGGTTTGTCCGCAGATGTGCTCTACTTAATTGTGCATGTGTGCCATTGTGCCCATCTCCCCCGTCCCCCAGTCCCTGGTGGTTACTCACCCTGTTGCTGTTGTGTCGGGTCATGTTGAGCAGTGTCCGGTCCCCCAACTCGTTCCACCATCTCCACACTGAGGACTGTGGTCACCATTTCCTCCATCTCATCCAGCTCCTCCTGTGGCGCTGGACTCCCACCTCCAGTCTGCATTGCTGCCTTCTGGTTGTCAGCGAGTTTCTGCTTGGTCTTGTGCTTCACATCATTCCAGTGCCTCTTGACCTCGTCCATTGTCCTCCTCAGCACTCCGACTGCATTCGCCTTTGTCCAGGATGGACTGCCATATTCCATTTTTTGTTGCCAATGACACAGTGGAGGTGACGAACAGTTGTTGATGGTGTTCTATCACCTCTGTGATCAGAATCCTGTTTTCCTGCGGACTGAACCGCGTCTACCTCTTCTTCTTCTCCTTGCCCTTCCCTGACCCCGAGGTCCCAGGCTGGTCCTCCGTGGGGCTTGTGGGGTTCTGGTTGTCCTCTGTGCTTGCTCCGGCTACCTCCATGGTGCTTCGCAGTTGTTTGTGTTTTGTGTTGCCGCTTTTATTGTGCTTTTTGCAGCCTGACTTGTGGGACTTGCAGGCCTGGCGCTGCTTACCCCTGGATTTTTTATCGCGGTTGGGCACATCGCAACTTTTTTCATGTTCGGGTTGAGATTTTTATCGCCATCCCGGTAGTGTTATCGCAGACATTTGCAGCGTTATCGGGGTACTATCGCATGTTACCGCCATGTTGAGAATGCCACGTTAACACTGAGTTATTTTCCAGCGATAGACGGCGATATGAAAACTTGCGTTAACCTATTTTGGCGATGATTATTGCACGTTCTTGAGAATATCCCCCTATATTTTTGCAAATGATATTAATGACTTCAATATTTTTAAAATCGATGGGGGATATTCTCAAGTACGTGCGATAATCATCGTTAAATAGGTTAACGCAATTTTTCATATCGCTGTCTATCGCGGGAAAATAACGCTGTGTTATTCTCAACACGGCGGTAACATGCGATAGTTTCCCGATAACACGTCAAATGTCTGCGATAAAATCACCAGGACAGCGATAAAAATCTAAAGCCGAACATGAAAAAAGTGGCAATGGGCCCAACCGCGATTAAAAAAAATAGCGATAAACTGCACCAGGCCTGCAATTCACACATGTCAGGCGGGAAAAATCACTATAAAAGCAGAAAAAAAACCCACAAACAAAACCAAAACAACTGCGAAGCACAATGGAGGTAGCCGGAGCAAGTACAGAGGACAACCAGAACCCCACAAGCCCCACGGAGGACCAGCCTGGGACCTCGGGGTCAGGGAAGGGCAAGGAGAAGAAGAAGAGGAAGACACGGTTCAGTCCGCAGGAAAACAGGATCCTGATAACGGAGGTGATAGAACACCATCAACAACCGTTCGTCACCTCCACTGTGTCATTGGCAACAAAAAATGGAATATGGCAGTCCATTGTGGACAAGGTGAATGCAGTCGGAGTGCTGAGGAGGACAATGGAAGAGCTCAAGAGGCGCTGGAATGATGTGAAGCGCAAAACCAAGCAGAAACTCGGCAACAACCAGAAGGCAGCAATGCAGGCTGGAGGTGGGAGTCCAGCACCACAGGAGGAGCTGGATGAGATGGAGGAAATGGTGTCCACAGTCATCAGTGTGGAGACGGTGGCAGGAGTTGGGGGACCGGACACTGCTCAACATGACCTGACACAACAGCAACAGGGTGAGTAACGACCAGGGACTGGGGGGACGGGGGGAGATGGGCACAATGTCACACATGCACAATTAAGTATAGCACAGTGCACACCCACAATGACTCTGGATCATGTCCCTGATCCCCTTGGCACACTGCAGCACTCCTAGAAACAGCAAGTAGGCCCCCATCGACTATGTGCCCAGATGGGGCCCTTCCCACACATCACCAATCTCACAACGAACCCATGCACATGTGCCAAACCCAGCTAAGCGGCGTGTCTGTGAGCCACACTGGCAATGCAAGTTACACTGCATGACGAATAGCATGGCTGCAGTCAATATATCATGACATGTTGCACGCCACGACACTGAGGTGGCTGAGTGTGGACCACATCCGTAAAGGAGCAGGTCACACTCTGACACATCCACGTGCACAAACAACCCCTGACGTCAACAACACATCTGCGGACAAACCATGCCCCAGAGTCCCAACTCCCACCAAGAGCCCAATTTAGCCAAGTATGCAACGTCTCAGCACTGTATAAGCACAGAAGTCAAAGGCACACCGCCTGAAAGGGATAAGGGGCAGCAAAATCAGAGCTGCAGGGGCGACTCTCCCAAAATGCAGCACACACACATAACATTCAGAGCACATCAACTTTGACAACAATGTGGTACAAACTGCAACACGTTCACAACAGAACAGAGGACACAACTGGTTATGCTTGTGTGTAGAAACTGGCCAATCACATTTGGCATAGCAGGGAAATGTGAGATGATAATGTACAAGTACAAACACACATCCGTGATGTTGTCGAAATGTCCACTGTCCCGCATCAAATAGGCAGCTCCTCCCAAACAGTCACAATGTACATTGTCATGCAGTCTGTATGTAAACTTGTACAATGCGTCAACATACATGTGAACACAATGTTAAACTGCATCTCCCCTTCACATTGCAGAGGGAGAATCAACAACTCCTGCAGAGCAGACCGAACATTTCTTCACTGATGACGAAGAGGACCTCCCCAACATCGACACCGACGCCCTCCAAGAGCTCATGGACAGCTTCGGCACCTCACCTCCAGGAGCAGGGCAGCCCAGCTGCATCGAGGAGACCTCACCACCTGCACAGACCACACAGCAGGAAGCACCCACCACCCGGCTGTCTCCCAGGACCCCCACGAACAACACATGGCCTTCCAACGCCGTGTGTTAGGGTGCCAGGAGAAGATGGCTGATCAGGTGCGGGTGGGGTTCGACCTCATGGCAGCCAAACTAGATGCCATACGTGGGTGTCTAAGTCCCATCAGGGACCACTTACAGTCCCTAACGGACACCCACAGTCCGCTCCATGGTCTCCAACGATCCTTGGCTGACATCGCTGGAGTCCTGACTCTGAGACAAGGACAACTGTCTGGTCAGAGTGGCTCCAGCGATGTCAGCCGGGAGTTGGGACACATACGGAGGATCATGGAGAGCAGGGAGCGGATGCAGGCGGAAAGAATGGCTGCCACGGCTGTACACCAGCGAGATGTAGCTGGGATCTTCCATGCCCTGCAGACCCTCATCATGGCATTGCTGCCACAATGCCTGGCGCCGATGAAGGCTGCTGCTGCTTCTACATCCACATCTCCGCCCCCTTATGTGTCAGTGACACACAGTGCTGCAGACAATCCACCTCCAGCCACTGATGTGTCACTGCCACACAATGATGCAGACAAAACAACACCACCTACATGTGAGGCACATGAAACATCAGAGGACGAAGATGCGGATGATTCTGCCTTAGTGGTAAGAAGGAAGCGGTAGCATTCATCTCCGCCATATGGCCTGTTTCTGCTTGGTTCTGCCCTCTGCATCATCACCTTCCACTGTCCCCCGATACACTCTGCGACACTCACCTTGGACCTCGACATGGACTGCCATATTCTGTTTGGTTACCAATGACACAGCAATCAGACTGCGGGTTGGACTCTTCCTCTTCCGATGAACTTGTCATTCCCTAAAGGACTCTGGCTGGCCCTCCACGGGGCAACAATGTAAAGTGGGGTTTGCATGGCCCTGTACTGCCTCAGCTTCAACACTCCACTGAATGTGAATAAAACATTCAAATTCACACAGATGTGTCATGTCTATGATCATTCAAGTATGAAAGTATGGATGAATGTAGGGTCAGTGATTCCCCCTTACGTCCATGTTGCTCATGTTGTGAGACTTGAGTCTCAGGGTGCAACATTGCCGATTGCGGTCCGGGTGGCGCCGACACTTCAACAGAGACACACGCATTAGTTACTTCCTTGTCCAGTGCAGAACTGAACCACGCCCAGAGCCCCGGGCTCATTGTTCACACCCCTACGCTGGACTGGCATACGCCAGCCCAGCCCACTCCGCTTACGCTTACAGGGGGGGACGACAAAACTACATGTCCCAGGTCTTACCTGTAGTGATCTGCTGATCACTGGTCTAGTTGTCAGCATGCCACAGCCACTCCCTGAGGGCTGGTTTACACCCATACCATACCCATCCAGCACAGGCGTCACAGGACATGTGACCCTGCCAATAAAAGGGGCCTACCACATCACATTCCCCACTGCCAGAGGTGACATGATGGCGTCCGCACCACGAGACTCAATCATAAAGGGTCCATGACTTGTGGCGCACTGGGTTAGTGGCACCCAGCACGGGCCTACCGTCATGGGACGGTGACTTGCGGTGCACAGAGTTGGTGGCACCCAATGCACTGCGGCCGGCACAGGCCTACCGCCACGGGACGATGACTTGCGGTGCACAGAGTTGGTGGCACCTGATGCACTGCGGCCGGCACGGGCCTACCGCCACAGGACGATGACTTGCGGTGCACAAAGTTGGTGGCATCCGATGCACTGCGGCCGGCACGGGTCTACCGCCACGGGACGATGACTTGCGGTGCACAGAGTTGGTGGCACCCGATGCACTGCGGACGGCACGGGCATACCGCCACGGGAAGGTGACTTGCGGTGCATTGAGGTAGGGGCACCTGAAGAGCTGAGCGGGTGTGCAGCCTGCGATGATGCGTAGACCTTGATACGCCGTCCTGCCAATCAAGATTCGATTTGAATTGAGAGCCCTGCTGGACCGCAGTGTACGCCGAAGGCAGCAGTCAGCACACACATGAGTCCGCGGTCCGGTGCCGCAGGGTGCGCTGGGGGCCTGTGGCGCAGAATCCAGCGATCGGCTGAGGAGGTTGCACCGGCATGTGGTGAGCCCTCTTGGAGACATGCCGGTGGCGGCAGGTGAGCATTGAGGCCTGGGTGCGCAGGGGCGGCCAGTCATCGCTGGGCGGCGGACCGGTCTGGGGACCAGGGCTGGGGTGCAGCAGGCACACAGGATCGCGCAGGCACCACCGGTCATGGCGGCAGCCTCGTGGCTGGGTGGGGGGCGCCGCCCTGGCAGACACGACCCTGCATGCAATGACGAGATGTGTGCGGGTTGGCTTGGGACGTAGCCACCTCGTCTCCAGTGTAAATCTGGCCGTTGAAGGTGGTCGGCCATGTGTGTGTAGGCCTATGGACAGGATATGGCGGACACAGAGACACATGCAGTAGTTACTTTGGTGGCCATCCCGGAACTGAACCACGCCCAGAGCCCCGGGCTATTTATTCACGACATACGCCGGCCATGGCCACTCCGCTCACGCTTACATGGGGGGACGACAAAGCTACATTTCCAAGGTCTTCCACACTGCCTGGGAAGTTTGCGACGACATTCGTGAAGAGGCCCCGGTGGTCCACTTTTGCCTGCACATTGATGGAATGCGTGTGGTTTCTGTTGCAGTTATTGTGTGCAGTGTCGGCAGGGGGCACAAGTAGTACATGTGTGCAGTCAATTGCCCCCAACACGTGCGGGAAGCCAGCTATGGCGTAGTTCCCTTGCTTGGTCTCCAGCTGTTCCTGCGCAGTGTGGGGGAAGTGAAGGTGCAGGGGTATCAAGCTGATACAAACCGTGATGCTTACAGGTATGATAAATCCTGCATAATATGACCGTAACAGAAGTTTGTGTGGTCGTAACCTTCCTTTTCTTTCCTACGAAGGTTATGACCACACGAACTTCTGTTACGGTCTTTTTATGCAGGATTTATCATACCTGTTAGCATTCCGGTTTGTCCAAGTGCAATACACTGTGCCAGATTACGTTTGTGACTATACGGACGCTTGACCATTGTCACCATTTATCCAACAGGTTTCTGAATACTGACTTTCGGAATATGGAATTGTAGTGGGGAGTTCCCGCAGCATATGCAGTTAATTGAATCCACACGTTGCCCTGATGAAGTTCCCCGTTGGGAGTGGAACGCGTAGGCTGAGCTTTTCGTATTGTTGATTTATGTATTTGTAATGAAGAACTGTTTTTACACTACTGTTGACTACTGGACTTCATGACCTGGCGCACCCCCATTTCAGTAACTACAATCTTGGATCTGGAGCACAGAGGCGTCAAGCAACGGCTGGCGTTGGAGTTGGTTGCGCAGGAACACTACGAGTTGGAACTAGTGTGTGGTGCGGATACAGGGGCCCGCCGTTGCTTTTGTGGACATGCATCCAAGACAGGTGTGAGGAACTTTGATAGGGCTGGCTGTGAGACTCCTCCGACTCTGGCAGTTGTTGGTTTGAAGGTACCAGAGGCCAACAGGTGCAGCACAGCCAGCAGCTTTGTCTGCGGAGGGATGTTGGTTCTCCGCTGTGTTGGTACCGTCAGCCTGTGGGCAATGTGGGTCAGGATGCGGAGGATGGTTGTCCTTTTGAGCCTGTAGTGGGCAATGGCATCCTCTGGCGTTGAGTGTCTGAGGCTGGTGCGTTTTAGGAACGTCCGCTGTCTTCTTCTGCGCTGCCTAGGTGGTAGTCTGGGGGGGTGGTCCAGGGGGGGGGGGCGTCCTGGGGGTGGTGGCGGTGGGTGTTGTGGCCCTCTTGGGTCTCCAAGCTGCATGATCATTGGCTCCATGGCATCTGTTGGTCTTCAAATGTGGCTCTGGGCTGGGCTCCCTTTCTACTGCAGGTTGTTGTCTTGCTTAGCACCAGTAATAGGCAGGTGTTAAATCCCAGCTGCTAACGCACCTTATCGCCTGTTTTTGGATCGCTTCGCCGATCTGGCTGGTCGTTGAGAATATCGCGAAGTGGTGTTTTCGTGTGCTTTTGCACGGGAATGCCTACTCTGCATATCATTAGCGTTAGTTGTCGCTCTCATCCGTGGCGATGTTTTTTGCGGCAGCTATCGCTGGAAAACTGGCGATATCGGCAGTTTGCACCAGCTTGAGAATAGGGCGAAAAATCTATTGCCACTTTTGCGGCGATAAAGTGCCGATAAATCGGCGATAAGTCCTTGAGAATATCCCCCGATATTTCTTACCTTAAAGTCAATATTCTTGACCACAATATTCTTGCTGTCGATATTTCTGTGTCACGATATTTAAAACTCAATATTAGTGTAAGTCGACATTGCCAACTTGATATTTTGACTGAATACTCAGCCTTGTAGTGTGATAGTTGAGACTCGCTTTATTTACTATGTGCTGGTGCATACTTTATAATGCACTTACGTTGATATTCCATATTACAGTGATGATGTGGATGCTTATAAATTATGCTTTGCCCAATTTGCTTTGCCATATTGCTGGTTGTCTTTATATGCCCTACTATTTGACGGATGTATGTACCTTTTGTTGTTGAAATTCAATAAAAAAGATTTTGAGCAAAAAAAGCATATTAAACTTTTTTAAGAAGTACAACTATTTTTATCCTAAATAATAATGTAAAGTAATTTAATATATTTGTAGAATAAAATATAAATAATGCTACAGCATTATTACATTGATTTTAAATTACATATGTAATAAATTTAAATACATTAAATTAAATTAAAATGATTTTTTCAAGATGTATTTAAAAAACAGAAAGTAAAGTGTTTATATGTACTTAGTATGCATTTAACATGTTAGAGGTATGTATAAAATTAATTTGAAATAAATACAGTTTTTAAAGATGATTAAAATAATATAATATTCCTTTTTTTATTTATAGGTAATTTTTTAACATTAAATTAAGTGTATTTATATTTTTAATAGGTAGAATGAAATTTCAACATTATTTCCTACAGTGTTCTATTTTACGTCCTCAGCTCCATTATTCTCTATGGGAGGGTGTTGCTTTACCAGTGGCTGGCCATGTGTGGTGCTAGACTTACTCCAGGTCTGAGCTGGATACATTTACGAACATTTTCAGTTCTTTTTGCTGTAGTGATTATAGAAGTGCAGTTTGTGAATAGGGAAAGACTCTCTCTTTTGTGGGTGGGTGCATGCTCCTCCCTTAACCCTTCCTTACTCCTTCCTAACCTCCTCCCATTTAGTCATAAATATTGCCAATTTTCCATCCAGTCCCCCACCCCTCCCAACTTTACTACCAAAATGTAGACCTACATGCACCAAGATCTTTGCAGTTAGGGTGGATATCTCCGTTCATAAAGATAGGAGAGACGGAGGCAGAGACCTTCTTCTGTAGGGTTTACGAATAGCATTTTGTAATGTATGAGTAGTACTACTTGTGAATAAGATTGAGGGTCTCACAATCTCCTTTCTATTTTTTTTTCCATTAAATGAAAAGATTGGGAGAGGTGGGATTAGAAATATGAACAATACAGGCAGCAAGTGCTATAAAATACCTTGATAGGGCCTGCAACTAAGTGGGCAATTTACTTGAGTAAGCAGACACCACCACTATACATAACATCTAATCCTGGCTTTTCCATTTTTCCTAATTATGATGTATGATGTAAATAAACACCGAATTAAAGTGTGGGCATGGACCACAATACAGTGACGTTTATATGAGAAGGGTACTTACTTGCCCCTTCAGCTTGTGGTCTAATTGACGAGTTCAGTGGTTCTTAACCTTTTGACTTCTGTGGACCCCCACTTAATCATTACTGGAATCCGGATACCCACACTGAATAATTATTGGAATCTGGAGGCCCTCACTGCGTCATTACTGTAAACTAGGATGTATTTACATTTATTACAAATGTATTTAAATGGATTACAAAAGTAATTTTGATGATTTGAACGACAAAACAATACACAAATAATGAAACATTTTATTTACCTCACAAACAAATATATTTAAAAATCATAATTTTAGTTTTAATAGGAAGCTTGAAGCTTTCCAAAATTCACTTAAGGCAAACCAATGTTCATACTACATTCTTTTGATGCACTTGCACTGCCCCACAATCAATCTGAATACCAACTTAATTTTTAGCCTTCAATTCCAAATTCCTTCACATTTACAGAACATTTACAAATTTTCAATTTTCAATTTTGCACCTTATTAATCTATTAATTTTCTAAGCAGTCGCGGACCCCATGAGTAGGTTTCATGGACCACCAGGGGTCCCCAGAACACAGGTTAAAAATCACTAGGCTAGTTTGAAACTGTGAAACCAAGAGGCCTTATTTTGAACCCTGGCCTCCCCATTTGTCCAACTTGTGTGCCCTTGAGCAGTCGCCTTTTGAGCTCAATCCTCTACTTCCATTCTTGTTCAAGAAGAGGAGTATGTAGACTCATCATATAAGCTGTTTGTAAATTTGTGGTAAAACAAAAAAATGGGCTGGATGTTACCTCCGGGGATGTTGGGTAGACAATGCCGTTGCATGGTTTATTAATGAAGAGTAATATGATAGTAAAGTAATAGCATTTGGAACCAGCAGTACTGCAATACAATCTCAAGTCTTCAACTCACCAAACTGTTTGACCGTGGGCAGATCATACTCTCCCTGTGCCTTTATCCCCTGATCTGAGAGTATTGCCACCTTTGTTGAACATGTTTGAGTCCTTCTTAACCACAAGGGCTCTCTCTTCTAGGGCCAGGGCTGCCTGGATTGGTGAGTAGACCCCACAAGTGTATATGGCAGCAAACAACTATCTAAAGAACTAAGGAGTCTCAGGTGATTAAACAGCCCTCAGGAGGAGGGAACACTGGAAGACCTAACTTGGCAGCAGAAGCTGGAAGGGTTTCCTTTGGTGGGAGGAGGAAGTTCAAGTATTTTAAGCCTTAGGTGGTGCTTTGAAAGATCTCTGTGCAGACAAAAATATGGTAGGATCCTAGAGCCAAAGAAAAAGTCCCTGCAACCACGAGCAAGAAGGAACTTTACCTCCCGAAGGGCAAGCAAGTTCCCCAACTGATTGCCACCCAGAAGGAAAAGATATTTTTTGCATAAAACATTACATATATTTTATACTAGTGTGAGCCTTATCCAAATATGTAAAAGTGGAGACTTATTTTGTGAGAGACTTAATACATGTGCCCCCAAATGAAAAAGCATTGGCTCCTCGGAAATCAGCATAGAGAAGGGTTCCACAATGTCTCATGCCAATGCGTGGCAGGATGCTTCTGCGCCACTTGGTGAGGATGGTGGAGGGAACATCATCAAGAAATACCAGAGCATGTTGGGCCCAACCTCTGCAGGAGTCTGCATCAACTACATCTGGCAAGCTCGCAGCCTTTTCTATCCAGCAGATGAATGGTCAGTCATCGGGATCTTGCTGGAGGGATTAGGACATTATGAGAGGAGAGTATTGAGAGCAGACTCTTTCAGAGAGGTGAACAAGCGATGGGTACATTTTGTGCCTTGTTGGTGTCCAGGTCCACTCACCTGAATGTCCAGGTTCTGCAGGAGCAAAGATTGTCCACCCTATCCCCCCATAGATCGACCCTCAACACTTGCTCACTGAAACAAGTGTTGGCGGCTGACCCTTTAGGGGAAAGGGAGTTGGTGAAGAGACAGAGATATCTGGTTTGTGACCTCTGGATGGGTCTTTGTAGATTCTGTTAGGGATTTCACCTGGGTTAGTGTGATTGTCGCCTGTCAACTTGATGTCTTTCTGGCTTGATATTGCATTACTCCAAATATGCACAAGGAGAGAGAATCTGAGATTAATTGTCCAAAAAAATACAAGTTTTTAAAAAGTGACAGTTACTTCAAAACACTAACAGTAATGCACTCAATAGTTGGCACTCACCTGAACATTTCAAAGAAAACTTCTCAAAGAACCTTTCTTTCACTGGTGTGATTTTAACATGCATAGCCTTTTAGAGAAATGAACCCTGTTGACGTCTCAAGGATCCTTTGAGAAAGTTGGCATATCCTTTGTGCAAAAAATAAGTTCCTTCAAATTAAAGGGCGCTTTAGATAAAAGTCTGAAAATATATTGAAAGTAAATCTTAAAATGCGCTGAGTTCATAGACTGTGCTTCGGTTCAATTCACTGACCTTGTTACTTGTTGTGTGATGCTGCTGCTTTTGTCGGGAAGCTGAAACGCAGGACACATGTTCACAAGATTTTCTCTTCTTTTCTGTAGGTGAGATGAAGCTCGATTGCAGGAGCCGATGAGGACTATTACACCAGGAGCACGAAGCCGGAACTGAGGAGCCATCAAGAAACAGGTAAGGAGTTTGGATACATGACCAGGAGCCGGACGGAATGTGCTCTCTGCAAAGGCTGTAAGTCAAGCAGAGTTGGGAAAGCTGGGCACGGGCTTCATGGACCATGCCCAAAGATGGCTGCCAAATCTCACGGGCACTCGAGATCTTGTGAGATCCTGAGCAAGGCCTGAATAGGAGGCTGAAAGGAGGCCTAACCTCAATGGGATGCAGGGGCAAGTAAGTTTTCTGCAAATGATGGCGGGAGCTCCCCTTCAAGACAAACACAGAAGAGGGCAAACGAAAAGGTGACACAAGGTGGATATGGAATGCAAGGCACATGCTCGTATGGTGATGTGTACTGGAACTTGCAGAGATTCATTGGGTGTCAAGCATATGTTGTCACAGCGTTTATGTACAGGAATTTACAGGGTTTCTCTTGGTTGTGTGGAACACATTACATACGCTGAGTGGTTCCTAACAGTGGCGAGGAGACCCAATTACAGGAGTTTGGATGTCCTATTTCTACAGGTTTGAGTATGGGTTTACCTTCAAGGTCAAGGATAGGACACTTTGAGAATGGTTCATTAGAGGAGCCTTCTGTAAAAGACTGACACAGGAAGACAACCAATGAGTTCAAAATCTACATCACCAGTATTTCCAATCCTAGCATGCGCATTCTCCATAGAGGGTTCATCCTCATTAACAGCCTCCGCCATGATAAAGGCAATCAGTTGGGTAACCTGTGCAAGGCATAGGAATACTTAAATAGGCCTTTTTCAGAAGAACTTTTCCAGACACTGCCACTCCTTTGAGCTAGGGAATGACTCTTGTAGATGCTTGCATTTACAAGCAACTTTCCCAGACTGTCTAGTGGCAAAGGGTAGGAGAGGGGCTTCCTTGGAAACAGAAGGTACTGCATAGGTGTCTGAGAGGAAAGAATGCCAGATAGAGGTTAGCATTTCAATGACATAGTAAGAACAGGATGGGATGTGTGAGTTGGTGTCAATCAAATTGCATTGCACAACTGTGCATTGGAACCTGGGGCAGGAGGGAACAGGAAACACCCATTGTATCCTTTTGAGAGTTGACATAATGGCAACAATAAAAAGATGTGAAACAAAAAAATAAACTTAACATGAATAGGGAACTCAATTAACTTCCAGCATATGACTTCCTAGCAACTGGACATTAGATCACTAAAACCTCCTTATTTGTTATTTGTTCTTCCTTATATTGTTAGCAATCTAATAATAATATGCACACCAGGGTAGCGTTTTCTCTTCGCTATGAAAAGAAGAGAGAAACAACTATCAGGGTCCAACACCGATAATGAGGGAGTGGTATACACTAACCACTGGCAAAAAAGTGATCTAGATTTCAGTGCAGCATGATAAAAACACATCTGTTACAGAAAATATCCCATGCAAGCACATGGAGTTCAGAAATATGGAATGCTGTCATGGACAGATATTGCCTGAAATGTGTTAGTGCTACGTCGCAAGAGAAGAGGCCAATGGCTTTTAGAGCTCTAGGGACACAAGGAAGCAGAACTCCCTAGGCGGCGGATGTCATCCAATATAAGATTCAGGTACTCAGGGATGAGTGCAAGAGGCAAGTATTTGAAAAATGCCTAAAGTGTGGCGAGGCCGACGGACCGGACGAGACATAGGGAATCAGCCTTGCCAGTTGTCCTGACAAGGAGAGGAGACCATGTACTGAGCAAGTGTGAGATACACCAGGTGCTTCCATTCAAAACGCCCCGTGACGTAACACAAGTTTACACTGGTGACTGAATTTGCACCATACAGTGAAGGATTTCGAGTGTATTTGTCTTTATAAAGCAAAATATGAAGATTAGCAAAAAGGGCAAGAAGTCTCTTGCCTTTTGTAGAAGTAATCTGTCACTTTCCAACCGCCAGTCCTGATGAGGCCTGCAATTCTAGAAAGGCAAAAACGCGTCGATCAACTATTGTTTTAGAGGAGCCAACAGAAGATGGGCTTTCATAATTGATCACATTGGGGAAGTGCATAATTTGCCATAAAAAAGCGCTACTTGTTTATTTCCCTTGATATCACCAGGTAGATTATGAACGTTTTGAAGTATATTCATAAACACCATTTATTATTTCAAAAAATTGTGCTTAGGACAGGCAAGAAATGACCACAGAATGTATATGTGCTAATTGTGATTAGATGTCAATTTGTTTGTAAACATTAATTTTTTTCATTTTTGTTAGTGTATATGTATTTTTACAATTTTCCATTACTAATACATCCCCGAATGCATAATACCAAAATAAATGCACACCGAGGGGCCGATTCCGATCTCGGTCGGAGGCGCACCCAATACCATTCGGTCGGGAAAAAAGCCATGCGAAAGCCTGTTTCCCGACCGATCCGTACAGCACACCGAACGAGCAAGTACGATGCGCACAACAGCAAAAAATCCGGCCGAGCCGTACTCACCCAAACCAGGTCCTGTTCTCCGACCGAGGCGAATCCGGAAACGCCGAATCGAGTCGCACGGAAGGGAAAATGCAGCCCCGTCCGGCCGGACAAGTACGATGCGCTTCCCGTACGCGCCGAACCCGTCGCTACGCACGGCACGTTAAAGCATCCGGGAGAGGCGCACATAAGCTCCGATTCGCGCCACAACACGATCCACGGCTACGAGACGAACACGGCACCGACGAGGACGACGCGAAGCGACGAGGACGAGGCGAAGCGACGAGGACGACGCGAAGCAACGAGAAGGACGAACGACACGAACCAACCATGAATCCCTTCGTCCCAATCATACCAATATTCTACATCTACTACCGGAACAGGCACGGACGCGTACGGCGCAGAAGGTATGCCAGACACCAACCACAAAACACATACAACACGTACACGACACATCACACACATACACGGGGATGCTGAATATACTTACACCAGCAACAGCAGCACCATAGGGGCGGGATGCCCATCACCAATGCCACATATGCACACAGGGGCCTGAATGCGCACCACCACCCCTACCCAGGGGGGCTGGATGCCTACCACTACTACCACCCTTAGCCAGGGGGGCTGGATGCCTACCACTACTACCACCCTTAGCCAGGGGGGCTGGATGCCTACCACTACTACCACCCTTAGCCAGGGGGGCAGGATGCCTACCACTACTACCACCCTTAGCCAGGGGGGCTGGATGCCTACCACTACTACCACCCTTAGCCAGGGGGGGCTGGATGCCTACCACCACTACCACCCTTAGCCCGGGGGGGCCAGGATGCCTACCACTACTACCACCCACACCCAGGGGGGGCTGGATGCCTACCACTACAACCACCCTCACCCAGGGGGGGCTGGATGCCTACCACTACTACCACCCTTAGCCAGGGGGCTGGATGCCTACCACTACTACCACCCTTAGCCAGGGGGCAGGATGCCTACCACTACTACCACCCTTAGCCAGGGGGGCTGGATGCCTACCACTACTACCACCCTTAGCCAGGGGGCTGGATGCCTACCACTACTACCACCCTCACCCAGGGGGCTGGATGCCTACCACTACTACCACCCTTAGCCAGGGGGGCTGGATGCCTACCACTACTACCACCCTTAGCCAGGGGGGCTGGATGCCTACCACTACTACCACCCTTAGCCAGGGGGGCTGGATGCCTACCACTACTACCACCCTTAGCCAGGGGGGCTGGATGCCTACCACTACTATCACCCTTAGCCAGGGGGGCAGGATGCCTACCACTACTACCACCCACACCCAGGGGGGCTGGATGCCTACCACTACTACCACCCTCACCCAGGGGGGCTGGATGCCTACCACTACTACCACCCTTAGCCAGGGGGCAGGATGCCTACCACTACTACCACCCTTAGCCAGGGGGCTGGATGCCTACCACTACTACCACCCACACCCAGGGGGCTGGATGCCTACCACTACTACCACCCTTAGCCAGGGGGCTGGATGCCTACCACTACTACCACCCTTAGCCAGGGGGGCAGGATGCCTACCACTACTACCACCCTTAGCCAGGGGGGCTGGATGCCTACCACTACTACCACCCTTAGCCAGGGGGGCTGGATGCCTACCACCACTACCACCCTTAGCCAGGGGGGCAGGATGCCTACCACTACTACCACCCACACCCAGGGGGCTGGATGCCTACCACTACTACCACCCTCACCCAGGGGGGCTGGATGCCTACCACTACTACCACCCTTAGCCAGGGGGGCAGGATGCCTACCACTACTACCACCCTTAGCCAGGGGGGCTGGATGCCTACCACTACTACCACCCACACCCAGGGGGGCTGGATGCCTACCACTACTACCACCCCCACTCATAGGATGGACAATGCATGACACAACAAGCACACCACAACCTAGGGAATGCAAGATAAAGACATCCCCCCACCACCATGACAAGCGTGTGTAGGCTGTGTCAAATGCCTACAACACCGAACATGACTTTGAACATACAATGTGACCCCCTAGCACATGTGCCACACATATATGTGTGTGGCACCCACAATGCAAGCAGCCCATGACCATTGTGGCAATGGGGCCTAAACCCCCATCATCACAGTGACCAAAAGGTAAGTGTGGGGTCCATAGTCGAAGCACATTTTGACCATTGTGGCAATGGGGTCTAAACCCCCATCATCACAGTGACCAAAAGGCAAGTGTGGGGTCCATAGCTGAAGCACATTTTGACCATTGTGGCAATGGGGTCTAAACCCCCATCATCACAGTGACCAAAAGGCAAGTGTGGGGTCCATAGCTGAAGCACATTCTGACCATTGTGGCAATGGGGTCTAAACCCCCATCATCACAGTGACCAAAAGGCAAGTGTGGGGTCCATAGCCGAAGCACATTCTGACCATTGTGGCAATGGGGTCTAAACCCCCATCATCACAGTGACCAAAAGGCAAGTGTGGGGTCCATAGCCGAAGCACATTTTGACCATTGTGGCAATGGGGTCTAAACCCCCATCATCACAGTGACCAAAAGGCAAGTGTGGGGTCCATAGCCGAAGCACATTCTGACCATTGTGGCAATGGGGTCTAAACCCCCATCATCACAGTGACCAAAAGGCAAGTGTGGGGTCCATAGCCGAAGCACATTTTGACCATTGTGGCAATGGGGTCTAAACCCCCATCATCACAGTGACCAAAAGGCAAGTGTGGGGTCCATAGCCGAAGCACATTCTGACCATATTGGCAATGGGGTCTAAACCCCCATCATCACAGTGACCAAAAGGCAAGTGTGGGGTCCATAGCCGAAGCACATTTTGACCATTGTGGCAATGGGGTCTAAACCCCCATCATCACAGTGACCAAAAGGCAAGTGTGGGGTCCATAGCTGAAGCACATTTTGACCATTGTGGCAATGGGGTCTACACCCCCATCATCACAGTGACCAAAAGGTAAGTGTTGACAAAGAAAGAGCTGCAACTGCCAAACTGCATGGATCATTCCTGGTCACAGAACCAAAAACTCATCTGTGGCAAAGTAGTGTATGTGTCCCATTGCAACATAAATTGGGGGAGCCAAATACTGCAGTGCAAATGAGACATTCCTTTGGCCATGTGCAGACAAACAACACCCATGGGGGCTGAGACCGTCAACATTCATCAATGACACAATGACAGAAGTGACCATCAGAATGCAGAACCACATATTTGCACCAATGGGCACACAAATGCAGATATCCTGTGGAGACAGCAGATGTGAGGTGAACAGATACCATACCATGGCAGCAATGGGACACACAAACCATGATCACTGTGCTGACCGATGACCTAGGAGTCCCAGGGACAGCAGGGGAAACACACCAAACAACATACAGCCAATGGCACACCCAAGATATGCCAATGCAGTGGTGCAGATGCACAAACACAAACAGGCAGACCAACACTGTCATCATACACAGCAGGTGAGGGGTGGGGGTGCCAGTGTCCCCAGGCAACCACACAACACATGAGGAGAGCTGAATACCAATCATACAGATGTGCATACACTGCCACACTAAGGTAACTCATGGATCCAAATCCCCTATGTGGGCAAGCAGGCATTGTCAGATGAGAGGGAGCACAAAACACACATGTCACACAGGCACGTAGGAACAACAACTGACACAGCAAGACACAGACACACCACAGCACCACCCCCAGGGCCCCCACAATGTGGTGACCCTGGGCTGAATAAAAATCCCACTGTGATGACAAAGCTAAATGTCGTTCACACTGTGAACCACAGTCAGGTGTCCTGAGCAACAAACTACCATCACACCTACACAAGCACAAATCAATCAGCATGGCCAGTAAGTCAAGGCCAACATGGAGGCAGGGGACTAGCTGGGCAACAACTCCCATCTGCACACACTCAAGACCACACCCCTCGACCTCTAACAATGTGCAGCAGTGAAGTACACATGCACTGGTGACATTGCACATGCACCCATGACTATTCCAGGGTGGTGGGTGGGAACCAAGGTGCAGAAACACATCACACATGGCCACTCAACAAGACTCCTGAATGTCTGACACACTGCACACTACGCTGTACATGGACATGACGGCGATACCACACCAACCAATGGGATCCCAGCCACAGTCACACACCAATGAAGAAGCCAAGGTCACCCACAAAGAACACACATAGACAACAACCAACATTGCAGCCCGGACCCTGAGGAGTGCCAGCAGTCACACACACAACGTGTCACAATCACTGAAAGATAACACGAACTGAAAATCACATGACAGGGGCAAACAACAAGTGCCAAGGGGAAACCTGACTGTGACCCATCTGCGTCTGCACACAAACTCAGCCCTGACAGCAAACACACCTATGGGTGACACCCTGATGACCAGTAATGTGCCATGCACCCACATCACAGAGAACACAGGGAGAAGACTTTGGGGGAACATAGCTCAAGTCAGCAAGCATCACAAACAGGTACAACACTAGGGATCACAGCATGCGCAGATAAATGGAAGTGAACACACAGACATGCACATACAACACACACCTTGGGCGCAGGCAATGTCACACGTGTACACACTGCCATGCGGGGACTCCACTCCTGTGTGAGGAAAGCTGTGCCATATGTTGCCTCAGTAGGGCCCCATCATGTCAGCTGAGCACTTGGTCACACAATCAACAATTAGCACCAAATGAGGGCTCCCATCACATCAGCCTGGTCATGGATGTGCCAACGGAATCATCAGCACAGATCCAACACACTTGTATAGCAATGTTGCACTGACTACACGGATGAGTCCTTCCCCATTGATGCCCAAACCTGCATGTCCAGTGGAGATGGCAACACGGTCAGGGAAGTAGACAAATGCAACGATGGCAGGCACAACAGATGTGCAGGGGTGGAAGCCACAGATATGAAATTGCTAATGTAAGTAGGAAACCCATTGCCAAATACTGAACACATGACACCCTCAGATGCTGCTATTGATGACATGGATACACCACATGATAGGACACATTCCCCCTGGACCACATGGGTTCCTGCACAGTAACACTTCATAATCATGAGACCAGATATCACCATCACTGCAGCAAGGGCATGGTTAGCAGCACCAACAACATGTACATCTGAAGCATGAGCACTAGAGAAAAGAAAGTTGCTTTATTCAGCATATGTGTTGATTGAAAACGACGTCCAGAAAAAATAGAGCAAAGGCCAATGGCCAGTCCATTGTCAAAGTTCAAACAGGGTGACACTGGCAGATGTCACCCTACGCATGCCTGCACAAAACCAGGGACAATCCACTAGGAGGGGCAACCGGGGGGCAGGCCAGGCACCGCAGGGACAGGATCAGGGCTCACCAGGGGGAGTCAGGGAAGGGGTGGTGGGTGCTGGAGAGCCACTGACAACTGCAGTGGAGGTGTCTGACATGGTGTGTGCCGGCACAACTGGGGGGCATGACTCAGATGTCGTGGGTGCCGGCACAACTGCAGTGGACCCTGCAGATGGAGTGGACAGGTCCGCCACTGCAGTGCCCAAGTCAGACAGGGCGGTAGTGGACTCCACTGCAGTGCCTACCTCCAGGGGAGGAGAATGGGGAACAGGCAAGGTGGGTTGGACAGAGGGGGAGGACACCCTCACCACATCAGTGGCACAGACAAGCGCAGCGGGGGTGTGGTGCTGGGAGAGCAAGTGGCAGGGGGAGAAGGCCTGATCCTCTTGGGGATGGTATATCTGTGGGTGGGGGAACCTGGGGCAGGGTGTGGTGGGGGCACCTGTGCAGTGGGGGCCTGAGGGATGGAGGACGGAGACCTTGTGCCTGAGCTGCAGGGCGGTGGCGGGGTCTTGCTCTTAGGACTCCGGGGGACTTGCGGGTGGGGGCCTCAGTCCGTCTGCGCCTGGGGGAGGGTGTCCGGGTGCGAGGGGCACTCTGCTCCGTGTGGGTGGGCTTCCTCTTCCCCCGGGATGCTGGAGCAGCTTCATCGGTGGGGAAGAGGCCGAGGTCACAGAGGAAGAGCTGCTGTGACTTTGGGGTTGCAGGTGAGGCAAGGGAGGGTGCTTTGGAGGGAGAGGGAACTGAGGACTGCGCAGTGCATGTGGATGCGTGTGTGTGTTCCAGGGCCCCATCCCCTGTGAGTCTGGCTTCAGTCCCCTGAATGTGCGTGCGTGTGCGTTTTGTCATTGGCGTGTGTGTCAGTGTGCTGGATGTGTGTGTGCTGGTGTGTGCCTGTGCCGGTGTGTGTGTGCTTGGGATGGGTAAGGTGCTGGGGAGTGTGGATGGAGCAGAGGCAGGAGGGGTGAGGGACCATTTGAGGAGGGACACTGCTGCCGTCAGGGAGGAGTCCATGGACCTATTGCCCCTCTGTAGGTCAGACATGCCCGATGAGATGCCCTCCATGAACGACACCAGCTGAGTCAACAGCGCGGTGTGCGCATGGAGGACACTCAGCATGGCTGTCTGCCCTACATGGAGCTGGCGAAGGAGGTACACAGACTCCTCACTCAGGGCAGCAGGGGACACAGGGGCAGGGGTGCGGTGCCTGGCCCAAAGGAGACACGCTCCCGGACATGGGAGCCTCCACGGACCTGGGGAATGGGAGCCGATGGGAGGTCGGTGGTGGTGCTGGTGGTGGCGGGGACAGCAACACTAGCTGGGGTGTGGTGGCTGCTGACACCCGCCTCCACAAGGGAGTCATCCTCCGAGTTGCTCTGGTCCTCAGCTGAGGTGGATGCTGCTGAGGACTCCTCGGTGTGGCTCCCCTCGCCCTCCGTGCCACTGGGTCCCTCCGACCACTCCTCGGCTGCTGACCCAGTCTGGCTCTCTGGCTCCTCCTGGTCCGTGGAGCTGTCCCCTTCCGTGGCCGTGGATGTATCTGCAAACAATGGGGAAACAGACAGACATCAGTCACCTGCACATAACGCACACACCACTGTGAGCACAGCACATCACAGAGCAAGCCCTGGCATCATTAGTTGTACATTGCTAAAAGTGCCCTAATTGAACAGGAGAAGTCAATTGTCAGTCTGATGCCAAGCATGGCACTCACATCCCACATGGCCTTGCACCCATCTGTCTGGTGTCTGTTGGATTGCAACACCCCAGTGTTGACACATGCACCAAGTACACAGTAGTTGGACAGTGCAGAGGACACGGTGTGGCATGGTGACATGCACACATCACAGCTCTTGCCACTGAGTCAGTACAGGTTTCCGGATGAAAGGGATGCCCAGAGTCAAATAGGAAATGCATGTGATGCATACCAGCGACAGACACCATGATGCACCCATGTCCTGATAGCCAGCGCCACTATGGTGTGCATGTAGCACATGTCACTCCCCTGCAGGCTCACCAATCAGTAGACACATGCCATGGCGGAGGCATGACTGCAAAGTCATACATCACTGTCTCAGTGATGTATGACTTTGCAGCCAGACAACAACACTCTGCACTGTGTCACAATAGTAGGTCATGGGGAATGCAAGTCCTGGAGCTGCACAAGTGCACATGTACATCCCCCCACAACACATCCTCTTAACCCTCATCTGTCCAGGTCATACCTATTGGACATATGGTAGACCTGTGACACTACCCTCTGAACCTGAGCCCCTCACACTCTGCTGTGCATGGGGAACAGCTGCCTGAACTTCACATTCACATGCCCCAGTCTGCATGGGCAGCTGATCAGACACCTATGTGTCACACAAGTATCGTCTCCTATGGTCACATCTCCAGTGGCATGCTGAGCCCCTACCAAGAAACTCCACAGCAGTCCTGGCGACTAATCCACAGCACACTGACACAGAGGCAGACACCTGAGGGGTCAAATCACTGCGCACAATGTGTCAGCTGATACACAGGAGTGGGAGTACAGAGTGTATTGTATGGCCTGGAGTAGGCATGACTGTCCAGCCCCACATGAATGAGGGATGAGCCCTGGACTGTAGGCAGCTGGCTAAGTATGTGTGACACACGTCATATACATACTCCTGGGGCCCAAACATTGTTCCCACCCGCAGCATGGGTGTGTGCCAGATACCCCAGCCACATGTGGTGGATCAGCTCAGCAATTGGACCACAGATCAAAGTAACACGCTGAATACATGTCAGAATACAGGCATTGTGTAAGCAATGGACCCACCCATGATGCCCACCACAGAGTCAGGGAAACAGATGCTGTCTCCCACCTTGAGTCAAGCAAACTGCAAGGACACAGTCCTAAGTGACAGAATTCCCTGCATGTAAGGGCCACACCTGGGTATCAGATGAGGAGTGGGCAGTGCACAATAGAGGGACATGGCTCCTGGACAACATGACTGCTGTACTGTGGCAGTTTAACCAGGCCCGAGGAGGGCACATAGCATGTTAGACAGAGTTCACAGTGCAGTCTTTGACTCACCCCCTCCTTGCTGCTCTCTGGCCTTCAGCTGCCCATCCAGGTCTGGAAAGACCACCGCCAGGATCCTGAGCATGTGGGGGTCAGGGTCCGTGTTCCGCCCCTCCTGCGAGGAGGCGACAGCTTCAGCTGGACCCGTGCAATCCTCCGGGTCCAGCCCCGAAGGTCCTGCCACCTCTTTTGGCAGTTGCGGATCCGGCGCTTGTAGACCCCCACGGACCGGACAGCCCGGACGATGTCCTTCCATATCTCCTGCTTCCGATGGGCAGAAGCCTGTCAGGATGACAAAGTGATAAGGCCATTACTACACATGCAACATATCCGTGCATGACACAGTTGCATATACATGTCGCAATCACAGGGGCACATGGTGTACAGAGGCAGTGCACGGCTGCCCATGGACAGTTTTCCAGAAGTCACTACATAGTATCATTGCATGGGGAGTAAAACCCTGTTCAGAAGCACTGTCACAGCACCATACCTGTCCAGTGCAAGTCACTACACACTATGGGGGGTGACAACTACTCAGTGAGCCTGCTAGCCAGTGGCGTGCAGACTCTCAGCCTTGCTAGTCAGACAAAATGCACATTCAGAAAGGCAGTGCACAGGACACTCACCTGCTCCCCTGGTGTCCCATACAGCTTGCTGTACTGTGGAAGTAGGCTGTCCAGCAGGGCCTGGTTCTCCTCAAGGCTGAAGGCTGGGGCTCTCTCCACAGTACGTGCCATTGCAGGGTCCAGAGGGGCAGAGACAGCAGCAGTGCAGTGGCAGATGTCGTCCTGGAGCATGTAGTGCAGGCAAGTGGGCTCTCAGGGGAACAGCCAGCAATATATATGTGCTGGAGAGGCAGATCCTGTCCCTTGTGTCCAAAGTGATAGGTCCAAGTCGTTTGCATCTTCTGAATCTGGCCAATCCATGGAATAGCAGCACCAAAACACGCCCACAGCATCCTTCAAATCTTCAACTTCATGACATACATGATTTTGCAACATTGTTGTGGGTGACCAACTGAATTTCCAGCAACCGACTCGTTCGATATTCGAAAACGCGTCCGTTGCCAGGCAAGCCCATTGTCAATGGGTGCGCACCGATCGGTCCATTGCGGTACAACGCGTACAGGGGTACAACGCGTACCCGCACACATTGAAGGCAATGGGCCGGCCGGAGGCACCGATCGGTCCATTGCGGTTCAACGCGCACAGGGGTACAACGCGTACCCGCACACATTGAAGGCAATGGGCCGGCCGGAGGCACCGATCGGTCCATTGCGGTTCAACGCGCACAGGGGTACAACGCGTACCCGCACACATTGAAGGCAATGGGCCGGCCGGAGGCACCGATCGGTCCATTGCAGTTCAACGCGCACAGGGTACAACGCGTACCCGCACACATTGAAGGCAATGGGCCGGCCGGAGGCACCGATCGGTCCATTGCGGTACAACGCGCACAGGGGTACAACGCGTACCCGCACACATTGAAGGCAATGGGTCGGCCGGAGGCACCGATCGGTCCATTGCGGTACAACGCGCACAGGGGTACAAAGCGTACCCGCACACATTGAAGGCAATGGGCCGGCCGGAGGCACCGATCGGTCCATTGCGGTACAACGCGCACAGGGGTACAACGCGTACCCGCACACATTGAATGCAATGGGCCGGCCGGAGGCACCGATCGGTCCATTGCGGTACAACGCATCACTGTACATGTGACTGGCATAGGTCAGCATGCCTGTCTCAGATGGACATATGCCAGCCACAGATAGCTCCCAGGGAGTGAGGGGCACACCTACATCACGACAGCCTGTCCAAACCTTATCATAAGGCATGTAAGGCTGCATTTCCTATTGTGTGTATGTTGGTGTACATGTTGTCCTGTGGGTGTCACCTGTGGGCAGCCACCCCCAGGCTGTGCACGTGTTCATGGGGACAGGATCCTGGGTGTTACGTGTACGTGACCACTGTGATGTGCAACTGTTCATATCTGTGCATGTGTCATGGTCACATTTCACAGTGGTGTTTGTGTATGTCATGTCACATACCCCGTGAGTCCCATGTGGGACGGTATGTTTGAGCCAGGGTGTCCCAGTGGCACAATAGTGATGGCCCTCCACAGTCTTTGTGCATGTAGTGTTTACAATGTCTCTGATTTCATGTGCACAATGGGAGACAGTCTCCACATCCACGTTGTGTGTGCATGGACTCTGATGTTGTGCGTGTGTGTCACAGACGTCCATGTCTGTCCTGCCATGGCAAGTGTGGCCACTACCTGTGGGGGTCATGTTTGTTTTGCTGTGGTGTACACATGATACTCCAGGTGATGCCAGTGTCCATGTGGCATTACAGGGTCCCTGGGAATGTACCTGTCGTTGAGCTGTGGTGCCTGGGGCACATCTGTCCTCACATGTCACTGTGGGGGTGACTGTGACACGGCATCATGATATCCAATGGGCTAACCTGGGACAAATTGATGCCACCTGTAGGACCGTGTTGACAGATGTTGGCCATGTATGTACCATACATGTCCTTCCGGTACTGCACACTTCATGTAGTTGTGCCTCATGATGATGTATGTTGGGATCTTGAGTGTGTTCAATGCCGCATATGTGGGGTGACTGACGATCTTGCTTACTTCTCCTCTGCACTGCAGGGCTCCTGCTGTCCATCGGCCATTCCCAGACCTGGCAACGATGGTGGAACGGGACAGCATCCGACGGTACCGCTTCACCAGGCAGCTGATTGAGGATTTGGCAGTGCAGTTGTCCCCACATTTGCAGCCTGGCCGGCCGTATCCTACAGCGCTGACCCCCAAGGTGAAGGTGATGGCAGCCCTACACTTCTTTGCCACCGGTACCTTCCAACATACTGTGGCGTCTGCTGGTGGGATGTCACAGACCATGTTCAGCCGTGTGCTCCGCGATGTTTTGGCGGCAATGTTGCTCTTCCTGAACCGGTACATCTATTTCCCTAGACTGCGACGACTCACTGACGTGAAGAGTGACTTTTATGCCCTGGGGAGGATGCCGCATGTCATTGGCTCCATTGATGGGACACATGTGGCTTTGGTACCACCACAGGCCCAGGAGCAGGCCTACAGGAACCGCAAGCACTACCACTCGGTCAATGCACTGGTGGTGTGTCTTGCAGACATGACCATCACACACGTGTGTGCCCGTTTCCCTGGTTCAGCACACGATGCCTTTGTGATGAGGAGTAGTCGCATCCCCAGGATGATGGCACAGATGCAGAACCAGCGTGCCTGGCTTGTCGGTGTGTACTGACTTTGTGCCATTGTGTGTGATCTGATCTGTAGTATTCCGCCCACTTTTCCAAGTCAGCTGATGTGCACTTGTCTGTCCGTAGGTGACTCGGGATACCCCAACATGCCGTGGTTGCTGACACCCCTCAGGAACCCTGTGACACCTGCCCAGATGCGCTACAATGAGGCACATGGTCGGACCAGGAGAGTGATTGAGCGGACCTTTGGTCTCCTGAAGAGCCGCTTCCGCTGCCTGGACAAGACCGGAGGGTCCCTCCCATATGCCCCTGCGAAAGTGTGCAAGATTATCATTGTCTGCTGCATGCTACACAACCTGGCAGTGCGGAAGGAGTTGCCTCTCATCCAGGATGACGATGACCAACATCCGCCACCTGTGGAGGATCCTGGCCTGGACCACGATGCCAGTGACGATGATGATGATGATGGTGATGGTGATGTCCGCACACAGCTCATCACCAACTTCTTTAGCTGAATGTGAGTATCCTGAGGTGTCATGTGAATGATGTGAGTTGCCATGATGTGTGGGTGGGGCTCTGGCGCTGTTGGAGTGTGTCCATGGGCTACTTGACTGGATGTGTGTTGCGATGTGTGGTTACAGGTGGGCTGTACTCCCCAACAGTGTTGACATGCTAACTTGGTTCTGGGTGGGTATCTTGTAACATGTATTGTGCATGAGTTTTGCTGTTCTGTCCTGTACTGCATTGCTTTTGACTGTGTGTCATTTCTGTCCTTCACAGGGTACTTTCAGATTCGTTTGGTCAACTGTGTCCACCGACGACGTGATTGCACATCCAGGCTGGTAGCTGTTGTGTCCCTACAGGTGATGTGCGCCACACCCATGGACTTCCTTCCGTCTACAGTTGTTGACTGTGTGCCCGCTACCAGGTGGGGTTACCTTGCATCTGTAGTGGTTACGGCATGTTGCTACTGTGTAATAAACCTGTGCTTCACTTAGTGATGTGCGTTGTCTGTGGTCACACATTTGACTGCCATTTGCTTACTGCACCTGTGGGCTACTTGACTACAACTGGGAATGGGTGTGGTGTCTGTGCATTGCACCGTCTTCCCTGGCAACATCAGTGTAGGCAATGAGTCAGATGGCCTAGGTGTGTATGTGTTGTGTAGCCCTGGTGGTGTGTCTCCCTCATATGTGTCACGTTGCCTTTACTCACATGCCTGTGTTGTCCTTGCTGTTGCAGTTCGCATACACAGTGTAATTTTGCAGTTCATCATCCCCATAACAGCACCCACGTTGGAATCACGACAGAGGCAAGTATGGTGTATTAGTGTGTTTATTGTGATACATTTGTGTTAATAGTGCATAGGATGGGTTGTGCTGTACATGAATCTTGCAATCCCAAGTTCCTAGGTGAATTGAAAGTCCGGGTAGACAGGATCCCCAGTATCGGGGCCACAGTTGTCTGACACATTGGTCCAACTTGTACTCCCCATGCAATGTGTGGGAGTAGTGTTGCCGTCAACAGGGTGAACAGTCTGTGCACAAAGGCGAACATCCAGAACAGGTTCAGGCTTCCTGGGAGTTGCGCTTGGCCATCGGCCTCTCACTTTTCCCTCCTCGGACGACCCCTCTTCTTGGGGGGGCCCTCAAGTGCAGGCTGCTGCGGTGCAGGGGACTCTCCGCCAGAGTCCTCCTCCTCCCTGTGGCAGTTGCAGTTTGTTCGGCACCAGATGTTGTTGGCACACAGGGAGGTGTGGACTGGTTGCTGTTCATCTGGCGGAGGCATTGTAAAATGTCCCTGTGCACCGCCGTCATCTCATGCAGTGCATCCCACTTGGACTCCACGCGGGACATGTGTGAGTCCACACGGGACATGTGTGACTCCACGTGGGACATGTGGGAGTCCAAGCGGGCATGATGGGCAGCCTGCTGCTGTTTGATGTCTCTGAGGAGCCCCACTACCTGGCTGAGCTCTCCGGTGCTGGACTGGTACGCATCAGCTATGCGTACCAGTTGTGGGTCGTCATGCACACCAGCAACGTCTGCAAGCAGCGACCTCTGTCTCCCACCCCTCCCACCACCCCTGCTGACATGTGCAGTGTGTGCAGTTGCACGCACAGATAACCCTGGTCCACCTTGGGGTTGGTGGTGGTGGTGGTGTCCATGGCCCCAGGTTGGTCCAGGGTCACTGTGCTGGTGTTGCTCCTTATTCTGTCCATGTCGGCAGGGATGGTATTCGTGGTGACAGTCGTTGTAGGGGTGGGTGCAGGGAGTGCAGCTGGTGGTCCTGCTGGTGCTGCAGCTGGTGGTCCTGCTGGTGCTGCATGTTGACTTGCACCGGATGTGCCAGGTTGTTCATCATCGTCCGAGGAGGACAGAGGCTGTACGACGCCAGTGAGCTCGGCATCCTCTTGAGCCTGGGACTGGGACTCCTCAGCGTCTGCTGCTGTGTCCCCATCATCACCTGTTTTTGGGAGACACAAACAATGTATGTCATGTTTCTGCAGGCATCAGTGGTTGACACACATGACAGTTGTGACTGTGCCTCTGGGTGCGGGCCTGTACATTGCATTGTCCTAAGTCGTCACAGTCAGGGGTTGATATTGGTGTGGCACATTGTCCTGCATTATTTGGGCATTTCTATGTATTTTCTGGGGTGTGAACATGGTCTGCATTGCTTGTGTTTGGTTGACAGCCAGACCTCCTTCCCACCCAGCCAGCCAGTCAGTTATCCCACCATGGAACGTGCTTGCGTTGCAGGGAGTGTAAGTTGTCTCTCAGGATGTCATTCAGTGGTGTCCTGCTGTTTGTTGGTGCACAGTTGGCAGCAGGGCCTTGTGCTCCCCACAGCAGTAGCCAGTGTCAGCCATCTTGTGAGTCCTTCTCCACTCCCTGTGATGTGAGCATGGTTCAGGGTGGTGTTGATGGGCCAGTTGTGAGGCTGAGCAATGTCTGTGACTACGACTCCCATCATGCTATTGCCTCCTCCCCCTTCCCAGCATGCCCATGCTTCCTTCCTTTTGACTCTGCTTCCCTGTGGGTTGGGCTGGCTGTGCTGACAGGATGGCTGGGAGTGTTGTCCTGGCAGTTGTTTGGCTAAGAGTCCCAAGAGTGTCCCTGTGCTTCACACAACATAACCCAGGGTGGTGGTGCTTTTTGGGATCTTGTGTTAGGATGGAGGGCATTGAATTCTACCAGGTGGGTACTGTGGAGTTTGTGTTGGGGAGGGTGTGAGGGGAGGTGCTGGTGACTATAGTCAGTGCTGCAAGTCCCCCTTCCCACCCAGCCAGCCAGATATCCCACCATGGAACGTGCTTGCATTGCAGGGAGTGTAAGTTGTCTCTCAGGATGTCAGTCAGTGGTGTCCTGCTGTTTGTTGGTGCACAGTTGGCAGCAGGGCCTTGTGCTCCCCACAGCAGTAGCCAGTGTCAGCCATCTTGTGAGTCCTTCTCCACTCCCTGTGATGTGAGCATGGTTCAGGGTGGTGTTGATGGGACAGTTGTGGGGGTGAGCTATGTCTGTGACTACGACTCCCATCATGCCATTGCCTCCACCCCACTTGCCAGCATTCCCATACTTACTTGCTTTTGTGTGGAGTTCAGTGGGTGTGGGTGTGAGGGCAATGGCAAGATGGCTGACAGTGGTGTCCTGCTGTTGGTTGGTGTGCAGTACCCAGCATGCCCTTGTGCTCCCCACGACACAGCAACAGTGTCAGACATCTTTGATGGGCCTTTCCACTGTCTGTGGGATGTGCATGCGTGAGTGTGAGCTTGCTGGGCCATGTGGTGGGGGATGTAGGGCTGTGAGTACGACTCCCATCATGCTATTGCCTCCTCCCCCCTTCCCAACATGCCCATGCTGCCTTCCTTTTGACTCTGCTTCCCTGTGGGTTGGGCTGGCTGTGCTGACAGGATGGCTGGGAGTGTTGTCCTGGCAGTTGTTTGGCTAAGAGTCCCAAGAGTGTCCCTGTGCTTCACACAACATAACCCAGGGTGGTGGTGCTTTGTGGGATCTTGTGTTAGGATGGAGGGCATTGCATTCTACCAGGTGGGTACTGTGGAGTTTGTGTTGGGGGGGTGTGAGGGGAGGTGCTGGTGACTATAGTCAGTGCTGCAAGTCCCCCTTCCCACCCAGCCAGCCAGATATCCCACCATGGAACGTGCTTGCATTGCAGGGAGTGTAAGTTGTCTCTCAGGATGTCAGTCAGTGGTGTCCTGCTGTTTGTTGGTGCACAGTTGGCAGCAGGGCCTTGTGCTCCCCACAGCAGTAGCCAGTGTCAGCCATCTTGTGAGTCCTTCTCCACTCCCTGTGATGTGCGCATGGTTCATGGTGGTGTTGATGGGACAGTTTTGGGGCGGGCAATATGTGTGACTGCAACTCCCATGATGCTATTGGCTACACTGACTTGGCCAGCATACACAGAATTCCTTCCTTTGAGTGGTCTTCACTGTGTGTTGGTGTTGTTGTGGTGGCTACATGTGTGGATGTGTTTGTTAGTTCTATTTGTGCCACTGCCTAGCTGTAGTTGTGGTTGTGTTTGTACATGTGTTGGCACAGTTGGATGTGACTTTTTTGATGGCATGTGTTGTGTTTATCTGACTGACATACACATTTTGGGATGATTCTGTTCTGGTTGCTGTGTGATTGCTATGAGTGCATGGTTTGACTCTCCCCTTGACAGTGATGTGTGTGTGTTTTGTGGCAGTATATTGTGTACATTTGTTGTGTACTCACCAGGCTCTGGGATGTCCTCTAGTCCATATATGCTCACTGGCGGTAGGATGGCCCGCACCTTCTCCTCCCAGGGCCTGAGGTATATTGGCTTGGCAGGAGGGCCACTGCCGGTGTGTTGGCTGTTGATGTAGTCTTGCTTCAGCAGTTTCCGTACCCTCCTGCGCACGTCATACCACCTGTTCTGGATGTCGGTCTTTGTGCGCCGACATGGTGATTGGGCGTTCACCCTGTTGATGATCCTCTCCCACATCTTGGTTTTCTGCGACATGGGGGTCTGTTGGACCAATGTGCCAAACAGCTGTGGCTCTACCCTGAGGATCTCGTCTACCAGGACTTCCAATTCACAATCTAGGAACTTGTGATTCTTCTTGGGGGCATGGTGATGGTGAGTGATATGTGTGTTGGTGTGCAGGTGAGGGTGTGTGAGTGTGTGTTTTGCTGGGTGTATGTGAGGTAGGTATTTGTTGGTGTGCTGATGGTGTGTGGCTTGTGTGAGGGATGAGCTGTGGGTGTGTGGTTGCTTTCTCTTGGGTGCTGGCAGTGGAATGGCATTTGCAAAGGCTCATGGTAGTGATTTGTGTCCTTTATATAGGTGGAGTTGTGGGTGTGTCTTTGTTCTCTGTCCCCACCCCCCCAGTATTTATTGGCTTGGTAATTGCTTGTTTGGCCTTTTTTTGGGTGATTTTTCCTTTGTGTTGTTTGTGTATGTTGGAAACGTTCTTGTGACCGAGTCGGACCCTGCATTGGTCTCGTACGGTGTTTTCCGTTTCGTTCACGCTGTGTTTGTGCAGTTTTCTATGCTGCGTACGCGTCGGTCGCGGTGTATTGTGTTGCTTCGGCTCGGTTTTGTATGCGTGTCGGTCGTACGGCTTGTCCTCCGTCCGACTCGGTCGTGGTTTTCGCGCCTTGCATCGTACTTTGCGGTTTGGAGTTAGCGTGTACGTTTCGGTCGGATTTGTTCCGGGTGCGTGTCGGTCGGTTGGATTCGCGTGTTTTTCCGGCCGGATTGCTATTTTCCGTGCGGCTCGGTCGGTCGACTTGGTTTCGTTACGTGTCGGTCGGATTTTTCGCGCCTTGCATCGTACTTGGCGTGTCGGGCGCCACGGGTACGTGTCGGTCGGTATTTTCTCCGGATCCGAGTCGGTCGGTGCTTTTTCCGGCCCGAATCGGAATTGACCCCAGAGTTGTGAACAAAGGTAAATGATCTTGGTGAGTTAATCTAATATATTTAGTTTAACACAATTTATTTTTGTGATTGTCAAACATACATGTCACACGTAAACCAATGGTACATATTGGTTCCTGTAAAAGGGGGTAGGAGCACACTGTCATCACGTCTCAGCGTCATTACCTCTGGGCATCTTGGTCGATGTAGTGCATCATTTTCAGTTCAGTACAAAGTTCGGAGTAATAATAGGCTAATGCCTTAATTTGTTATCGCGTATCCCTAGACACGTGTTTCTGGATTCCTCCGTCATCAGTAGGGAAAAGGTCGTAGGTTGCTGGACATGCTGCCGCTTAATTTTCACAGGCATAATTCCACTCAGGGTATGCAGGCGCTCCCAAGCTCGTCAGCTCAGGCGGCTCAAGGGAGCCTTTTAAACAGTAAAAGGGGTAGGAGCACACTGTCATCACGTCTCAGCGTCATTACCTCTGGGCATCTTGGTCGATGTAGTGCATCATTTTCAGTTCAGTACAAAGTTCGTAGTAATAATAGGCTAATGCCTTAATTTGTTATCGCGTATCCCTAGACACGTGTTTCTGGATTCCTCCGTCATCAGTAGGGAAAGGTCGTAGGTTGCTGGACATGCTGCCGCTTAATTTTCACAGGCATAATTCCACTCAGGGCATGCAGGCGCTCCCAAGCTCGTCAGCTCAGGCGGCTCAAGGGAGCCTTTTAAACAGTAAAGGGGGTAGGAGCACACTGTCATCACGTCTCAGCGTCATTACCTCTGGGCATCTTGGTCGATGTAGTGCATCATTTTCAGTTCAGTACAAAGTTCAGTAGTAATAATAGGCTAATGCCTTAATTTGTTATCGCGTATCCCTAGACACGTGTTTCTGGATTCCTCCGTCATCAGTAGGGAAAAGGTCGTAGGTTGCTGGACATGCTGCCGCTAATTTTCACAGGCATAATTCCACTCAGGGCATGCAGGCGCTCCCAAGCTCGTCAGCTCAGGCGGCTCAGGGGAGCCTTTTAAACAGTAAAAGGGGGTAGGAGCACACTGTCATCACGTCTCAGCATCATTACCTCTGGGCATCTTGGTCGATGTAGTGCATCATTTTCAGTTCAGTACAAAGTTCGTAGTAATATTAGGCTAATGCCTTCATTTGTTATCGCGTATCCCTAGACACGTGTTTCTGGATTCCTCCGTCATCAGTAGGGAAAAGGTCGTAGGTTGCTGGACATGCTGCCGCTTAATTTTCACAGGCATAATTCCACTCAGGGCATGCAGGCGCTCCCAAGCTCGTCAGCTCAGGCGGCTCAAGGGAGCCTTTTAAACAGTAAAAGGGGGTAGGAGCACACTGTCATCACGTCTCAGCGTCATTACCTCTGGGCATCTTGGTCGATGTAGTGCATAATTTTCAGTTCAGTACAAAGGTCGTAGTAATAATAGGCTAATGCCTTAATTTGTTATCGCGTATCCCTAGAAACGTGTTTCTGGATTCCTCCGTCATCAGTAGGGAAAATGTCGTAGGTTGCTGGACATGCTGCCGCTTAATTTTCAACAGGCATAATTCCTCTCAGGGCATGCAGGCGCTCCCAATGCTTGTTGAAAATTAAGCGGCAGCATGTCCAGCAACCTACGACCTTTTCCCTACTGATGACGGAGGAATCCAGAAACACGTGTCTAGGGATACGCGATAACAAATTAAGGCATTAGCCTATTATTACTATGAACTTTGCTTCAAACTGAAAATGATGCACTACATTGACCAAGATGCCCAGAGGTAATGACGCTGAGACGTGATGACAGTGTGCTCCTACCCCTTTCACTGTTTAAAAGGCTCCTCGAGCCGCCTGAGCTGACGAGCTTGGGAGCGCCTGCATGCCCTGAGAGGAATTATGCCTGTTGAAAATTAAGCGGCAGCATGTCCAGCAACCTACGACCTTTTCCCTACTGATGACGGAGGAATGCAGAAACACGTGTCTAGGGATACGCGATAACAAATTAAGCCATTAGCCTATTATTACTATGAACTTTGCTTTGAACTGAAAATGATGCACTACATCGACCAAGATGCCCAGAGGTAATGACGCTGAGACGTGATGACAGTGTGCTCCTACCCCCTTTCACTGTTTAAAAGGCTCCTCGAGCCGCCTGAGCTGACGAGCTTGGGAGCGCCTGCATGCCCTGAGAGGAATTATGCCTGTTGAAAATTAAGCTGCAGCATGTCCAGCAACCTACGACCTTTTCCCTACTGATGACGGAGGAATCCAGAAACACGTGTCTAGGGATACGTGATAACAAATTAAGGCATTAGCCTATTATTACTATGAACTTTGCTTTGAACTGAAAGTGATGCACTACATCGACCAAGATGCCCAGAGGTAATGACGCTGAGACGTGATGACAGTGCTCCTACCCCTTTCACTGTTTAAAAGGCTCCCCGAGCCGCCTGAGCTGACGAGCTTGGGAGCGCCTGCATGCCCTGAGAGGAATTAAGCCTGTTGAAAATTAAGCGGCAGCATGTCCAGCAACCTCGACCTTTCCCTACTGATGACAGGGGAATCCAGAAACACGTGTCTAGGGATACGCGATAACAAATTAAGGCATTAGCCTATTATTATTATGAACTTTGCTTTGAACTGAAAATGATGCACTACATCGACCAAGATGCCCAGAGGAAATGACGCTGAGACGTGATGACAGTGTGCTCCTACCCCCTTTCACTGTTTAAAAGGCTCCCTCGAGCCGCCTGAGCTGACGAGCTTGGGAGCGCCTGCATGCCCTGAGAGGAATTATGCCTGTTGAAAATTAAGCGGCAGCATGTCCAGCAACCTACGACCTTTTCCCTACTGATGACGGAGGAATCCAGAAACACGTGTCTAGGGATACGCGATAACAAATTAAGGCATTAGCCTATTATTACTATGAACTTTGCTTTGAACTGAAAATGATGCACTACATCGACCAAGATGCCCAGAGGTAATGACGCTGAGACGTGATGACAGTGTGCTCCTACCCCCTTTCACTGTTTAAAAGGCTCCCTCGAGCCGCCTGAGCTGACAAGCTTGGGAGCGCCTGCATGCCCTGAGAGGAATTATGCCTGTTGAAAATTAAGCGGCAGCATGTCCAGCAACCTACGACCTTTTCCCTACTGATGACGGAGGAATCCAGAAACACGTGTCTAGGGATACGCGATCACAAATTAAGGCATTAGCCTATTATTACTATGAACTTTGCTTTGAACTGAAAATGATGCACTACATCGACTAAGATGCCCAGAGGTAATGACGCTGAGACGTGATGACAGTGTGCTCCTACCCCCTTTCACTGTTTAAAAGGCTCCCTCGAGCCGCCTGAGCTGACGAGCTTGGGAGCGCCTGCATGCCCTGAGAGGAATTATGCCTGTTGAAAATTAAGCGGCAGCATGTCCAGCAACCTACGACCTTTTCCCTACTGATGACGGAGGAATCCAGAAACACGTGTCTAGGGATACGCGATAACAAATTAAGGCATTAGCCTATTATTACTATGAACTTTGCTTTGAACTGAAAATGATGCACTACATCGACCAAGATGCCCAGAGATAATGACGCTGAGACGTGATGACAGGGTGCTCCTACCCCCTTTCACATATTGGTTCCTGCACTCCCCATTATGTTATGGAAAGTGTGTCAAAGGCAAGAAGGTTACTTTGCCATCAGTGCAAAGGTGTATAGTCACATAAGGGGTGCAAATGGGAAAAAGATGGAAAGATACAAGGAAAAATTGAGAGTGGAGGAATAGTGAATAGAGTAGGGACACGGAGGCAGTGCAGGAACACAGTAAAACGTCAAAAACGCTGGGAAAAATGAATAGGGAACAACAAATAACCAAGTATGAACTGTTAGGGTGCAAATAAGACAAGGCAAAAAAAAAGGGGGGGAGAAAGGACAGTGGTGTGATACAGCAATGTGAAAAGTCATAGAAGAGCGAAGCACAACTTATCTTAAGCCAGCAGCAGCGATAAGGAACTGCGAGGCATATTTACAAGCCCCTATCGCCACCACAACGTCACATTTCCTGATGTTGTGGTGGCGATAGGGGCTTCGCACCGCAACACCCATTGATTTTGACGCTGCCCCATATTTACAAGGGTGGTATAAATATATGGCAATGCCAAAATTAAGAACAGGGAAAACCTGGTCTTACCCTGGCACAACGAGGAGAAATGTTTAATTTCTCCACGTTTTTGCTGTTTTCATGTGTGCTGCGTTGTGCAGCACACATAGAAACAGCAAATGGCCATTGATTGTTGATGTGCAGGAAGGTGTCCCTTCCTGCACATAAGCAATAATTAAAAAAACTGACGTTTTGCAATTTCTATGTGTGCTGCATTAAGCAGCACACATAGAAGTTACAAAACACCATTTCAGATTGTTTATGTGCAGGAAGGTGTCCCTTCCTGCACATAAACAATCTTCCCCTGCAACGCAGGCACCCTTGAACTATGGTGCAAGGGTGTCTGCGTTGGCGCTAGGCGACTAAATTAGTGCCAGCGCAGGGGGGAACGCAGGGCTGCACCGTATCCTTGTAAACACGGTGCAGCCCTGCATTTCAGAAGTGGCGGAGCATGGCGTTAGGCCAAGGAGGCTAATGCCGCGCTCCTCCACTTCCTCGTAAATATGCCCCTGCATGTGTTACTTTATTGCTGTTGACAGTAGTAAAAAGGAAAATGTGTATATTATGCCGGCTGCTTGTCTCCTCTAATCCTATATTTGAATTGGTGCAATTTAAGGCCCTACAGAGAACATGCTTGACCCCATTGATGATGTATAAAGATTTAAAGGAGGGCCAAATTCTCAAATGCAATCAGAAGTGTGCTTCTATTTTCCATTTGATCTGGGTGTGTCCTAGGATAAGTGAATTATGGATGAATGTGATTAAAAGAAATGAATAGGTTACTGGTCTGTCTCTCACGAATTTTCCAGCTGCCTGTCTATTTAAACTAATTCCAAATCAAATGGACAGATGCTGTTTGAAGGAATATGTTGTTAAGGTCAGTTTAAAGCCATTGTCCTCTCTGATCCTAGCTCACCGTGTTCCGAAGTTGATGCAGTAACAGACGATTTCTCCTTTAAGGCCCAACCCACAGGGGACGTTATGGTGTCAAAAGATGTCTGCGCTAACACAAGGTTCGAAAATATCCCCAAGTGGGCGACTTGGTCCCTTCAATACCCTTCCAACTGAAGTACATAGAAAATTTGGCTGATATTGTTCTAGAAGAGCTTTATTATAGATATTGTACCTCCTCATTGTCTTGCCTAATAATGGGGATGTTTCTAGCATTAACAGAAAAGATATCTAATACATTTTTTAAATCAAGGAAACCTGAATAACATCCCTCCCACCCTTCACATCAGGCTTTGTTGTTATGACATTGTTGCTTATTATTCGCCTATTATATTTCTAGATGTAGTATGTGTCTTCTGCTCTCTGTCTTTTATCCTGAGATCTTCATCCTCCCCCATCTCCTCTGCTTTTTAGGTTCCTCCTAACTGTATTTTTTAAACCTTCATTTTTAAGTTTTAGAAAACATAATTGCCATGTCAGATGCAGAAAGTCCGCCCCACCGGCATTACAGCATGGACAATTGTCTTTTCTAGTTGGGGATATGTGATGACGTTTCTTTGGGGTTAAATAGGTCGTCTGCAGGAAATTATAGTGTACCAGCTTAAAGCGGGCGTAACAAGAGACTGTATGGGTTAGATCACAGATTTTTGTCCATGTCCTGTCTTCCAATGGAGTGTCTAAGTCAGCATCCCACACCATGCGGGCTCGCGGTGGGGGGCCAGCTGCATTCGCTCTCATTGCCTTATATAGAAGTGTGATCAAGTGCTGTCCTGCACCATAGGATAGCAAAATTTCTAGGGTATGTGTGGATTGAGGCACGAAGGGGTACGTGGGCCAGGTCAGTTTGGCCACCTGAGCTAATCCAACATGATGTAAGACGTGCCTGGGCCTGAGTGCGAATTTTTTGCAGGACATATTATCCATCATTTGCCTCACTGGCACCAGTGTCCAGATCGGGAGTTCTTAATGGAATGGGCTCGCTTCAGGACTGTCTCAGCAAAGTGTTGCCATATTTCGCTGTCTGGAAGGCTATATATGGCATGTCTTTCACTCCATTAGCACATCAGGTAATCGATCAGGGGCCACAAATCCTTTTAACAAACGCTTTTTCAAATTACCGCCCTCATCTAGCCATCGGGCAGTGTGCTGTAGATGTGTGGCATAGTAGTACGGGTCAAGCCTCAGTGCCTTTAAGCCCCCCTCTTTATACCCCATGGTCAGTGTGTTCAAAGCCACCCTGCTGCGACGACCCACCCATAAAAGTGAGATGAGGATGGTATTCAATTTCTTAAATACCTTCATGTGTATAGGACAGAGCGAATTCTGTTGGGTATACTGGCATCTCAGCAATAACATCATTTTGGCGATAACCCAGCCTGCCCATCGGGGAGAGAGGGAGTGGATTCCAGAATGTCAGGGACTTCTTCAATGCATCCAACACCCTAACCACATTAAGACCGAGTTGCTGCGTTCTGGTATGAGCCACCTGAATCCCCAGGTATCTAAATTATGTCAGCTCTCAATGTAGGGCCAGGGTCGGGAGACGAGCCACGAGCGTACAAATCAGGGATCCCAAGGGGGACAGCAGGGATTTATTTTAATTGAGCTTGAATCCGGGCAGGTCTCTGAACTTGTCCAGTAGTTGCAGCAATATCGGCAATGCAGCGCATTGGGAGGCGAGATAGAATAGCGCATTATCCGCATACAGTGATATTATGTGTCGGGTATCCCCCAAGCGGATGCCCCAGTTCCACAGCTTCCGACATGCCCATGTCACCAGGAGCTCCATAGCGAGCATCATTAGAAGTGGTGAAAGGGGGCAGCCCTGCCGTGTCCCTGCCCCAGAGTTCATGCATCCGAATAACTGCATCCCACGCGTACTCTAGCACTAAGAGCGGTGTATAGCAGCTGAACCCGACAGTGAATGTGAGGGCAAATCCCATGAGTCTCAGCACTTCGTGTAGGTAGCCGCAGTCCACAGTGTCGAAGGCTTTTTCTAGATCAATGGAGACCAGTGCTGACTTCTCGTCGTGGGGTTCCACTTCATGTAGGACATGTGCTAAGTGTCTGAGGCTCATACTGGTATTCCGACCAGGGATGAACCCGCATTGATCTTCATGTACCAGCTGGAACATATGGGGTGCCAGTCAGTTGGCGAGTAGTTTGCAAGCCATCTCCATGTCCGCATAATCATTGTGAGCGGCCGGTAGGCAGTGGGGTCAGTCTTGTCGCCACCCAGATTGAGGAACATACAAATCTCCCCCTCCATCATGGTCAGTGGAAGTGTCCCAGTGTCACGTGTCTCTAGGAGGACTTCTAGGAGCCCCTCCCTAACTCTGGCCGAGAAGGCCTGATAGAACTCGGGTGTGAAGCCATCGCCTCTTGGTGCCTTTGCCTGTGGGAGCATGCTTGGCATGGTTCAAAGTTCTTCTAAGGTCATCTGAGCATCTAGGGCCTTGGCTGCCATCAGTTTGAGCTGGGGAAAGTCCAGGCTCTCCAAGAATGGTATCTATTGATCTGGGTCTATGCCAGGGTCTGCGGTGTATGCACGCTGTAGGTGCTGCTGAAATATTCCCACTATTCCCGCCCTGGTGGTGACCCTGGTACCGTCTGCCAACGTCATGTGTGTTATAATTGGCGGTGGGTGTTCCATACGCATATCCATGTGAGCAGTCTACCCGATTTGTCTCCTTCCCTGTGAAGTCTCTGTCTATATTGTTTGAGCGTGTATTTATCCAGTCAGTCCCATATATCTGCTGGTCGTGGGACCCCAGTTAGTCTCTATGTAATCTGGCAATGCCTGTGATAGTACCTCCCTCCCTAATGGGTCCATCAGGATGTCAACGGCATCCTCCAGGACCTGCGCAGGATCACCATACTTTATGGCGCAACAGACTGGGGAATGATCCGACAGGAAATGCACTAGGTGAGTTATCTCAAAGTCCTACCACCAGTATTCTGTCCAGTCTAGTGTATGTGTTGTGTGTGGCAGAGTAACAAGTGTATACCCGCTGCGTAGGGTGGCTTCAGTCACCTATATCCATGTTTTCCATTATTGCTCAGAGTGCTGCTGTCATTAGCAGCTTAGTGCCCACCCTGGGGGGGCCCTATCTAGACTGGTGTCCAATATGCAGCTGAAGTTGCATAGGCAAAGCAGCGGCGAATCAACATCTTGTGTTAACAAATCCTGAATGTTGTAAAAAGCGTCAGGGTCATCAGCGTTCGGACGTAGGTATTCAGTATGGTCAAGGCACATCCGTCCGGGGTCTCCTGTATCAGGTCAAACCATTCACCCACATCAGCCTCCATGTACGTGAGGGTGAACGGGACCCCCGGCGCCACCCAGATCAGTGTGCCCCTGGTGTATGTAGAGTAAGACTAATGGAATATCTGTCCTTTTCTTGGCTAGATGTGCGGTGCCCATATGGCCCAGGTGTGTTTTTTGTAAGCATGCTATGGTGATTTTGTGTCATTTTAAGAGGGTGAGTACCCTGTATCGCTTACTGTAAGTCCCTAATCCCCCGACATTCCATGTCAGAATTTTGAGTTCAGCCCTCTCATAGTTTGTGGTTTCGGGTGATAGCCTCCTCCCCCCCCCCCATGTCTGAACCACTGCCCACTACTGCATAAATATAAACAATAACATACAATGCATAACAAACTCCCCACCCACAGACAAACATAATGTAATTGTTCGACTGTTTATGCCCACCCCATGCGTGTGCCAGGACTTCCACAGCATCCCAGCCGATCCAATTGGGACCGACTAACTTACGTCACCAGGCAGCTTCCCAACCACCTAGTCTCATCTGGCTGATTCATACCTATTTTCATTCATCCAAGAGCACACTCATCCAGTGTTCTCCCTGGCTCCACATTTAGGCTTGGCTGCACACTCTTGTGTCCCAGTGGTCAACGCGATGGAGCTAAGTGTCAGGCTAGTACACAGCGCGACCGGTCCCTCCACAATCATCACCAGCAACATTCAAGTCCCACAAGATACACACCAGGCAAACCCCAGTTGAGCTACCTGATAGAAACCAACATCATCTCCCCCATTCAGTCATCTCCAGTCCCCACCTGCGGGTCGTCCATGGTGTCAGCACAAAGTCCAGCGTGGGGCTAGGGCCCCAGGCTCAGTTCCATCAGCCAATGGTTGCATGCCAGCATTCTGCTCCGTGCCCTGTGTTTCCATTGCAGTGAGCTGAATGGTGCCGTCCTCGTCGATCGTGACCCTTCAGTTGCCCAGCAGGGTAGTGTTGGGGTCATCTTCCGCTGGGTCGCATCGACGTGACCTCCCTCTGAAGTGGGTACCCCAGTTTTGTTTTTGACTTTGTCACCTTTGATCTCCAACCACTCCCACACCTCTTCAGGTCGGTTAAAAAATGTGCCTTTTCCTGCATAAGTACTTTCAGTTTTGCACGATACAGAAGCATATATTGAAGCTGTAGCGCTCTCAGCTTTTGTTTAACTCCGAGAAAGGATTTACGCTGCTCCTGCACCTGTTTAGAGTAGTCCGGGTAGATGGCTACCTTGCTGCTGCCAAAGAGGTGGGCTGACTGCTCCCAGGCTGCACAAAAGATGCTGTCCGTGTTGCTGTAGTTGAGGTTTTGGTAATGATGTCCTTCGGAGCTGCCCCTGGCGGTGGTGGCGGCATCAGTGCTCTGTGCGCCCTTTCCACTACAAAATATTCAGAGAGGCCCGGTGGCTTCAGCTCAGTCCACACACAATACTCCAGCAACATTTCGGTGGAGCCGCCCTCCGCTCTCTCGCGTAACCCCAGGACACGAATATTGCTGCACCTGGAGCGGCCTTCGGCATCTTCCGCTCATTGTTCCAGCTCCATCGTGATGGTGGTCATCTGGGCCATTTGACATTTGAGGGCAACCACTTCCACCTGCAGTTCCGCAATGTTGCCTTCAGCAGTTGCGACTTTATCCGCAACTTTCCTCAGGTCTGCTCGCAAGAGGTTAACATCTATTGACAGTGTCTTTATTTTATGTTCGAGCGCGGTCCTAAAGCCTTGGCTTGCTGCCAACAGTTCGGCCCTGGAGGGCTTCATGTCACCCGCCGCTGCGTCCCCCAGGTCAGTCGTCCCTGTTTGCCTTGTTATTCTTTGAGTAGGGTGGTATAGAGTGGTGTATTGGGTTATAGTAATCGCTGGGTTTGAGCGAGCTGGCTTGTCCTTCCCCCTGGTGGACTGTGGGGGACGGACTCACGCACTTCCAGGCCACAGATGATTAGGGCATCACCATTCCATCTGCATCACTGAGTCAAGGAGGTATGCAAGCCACAGCAACCGGACCCGTCAGGGGAGTGTTGACCTTGCACTGGTATGGGGGTCTCTCCATAGCGCGGCTCACCCCTCTGCCACTCTTGTCATTGCACTGATCTGTCAGGTGCCCCCATAGTTAGGTCTGCTGCTCCAATTAGGCTGTAAAGAAAGGAGGACGTAAATGAAGCAGGGCATGCCCCTGATTGCTCGGATGTGCCCCCCCAAAGAGGGCCTTATGCCAGCTCCTGGTGAGTCCAGGGGGGTCAGGCAGTTACAGCTCCAAGGTATGTTACAGATTAGCAGTCCCCAGGATTATCAGTGAAACCTCCCAGGTGAGACCTGTCGGGCCCTCAATCTTCGGTCCCACAGGTTTTCAGGTTAAGGTTAGTGGCAGCAGTCCAACGGCCCCCAGCGGGAGCGAACAATGGGCACTCAGACTGTTAAGCTGTATATGTCCCACAAACTATTAAGAGCTAGTGTGGGCTCCTGGCCACCATGTAGTGGAGGATTCCAACGTGGCCGCAGGGTCTTTGTGGGGATTGCAGAGCTCTCCTATGCTTCTCCGCAGGACGCCGCAGTGATCATTCTGTGCCCGCTGCTGGGCGTTGGCCTCCAGCAGAGACAGGCTGGCCACAGCTTGCTTCATGGAGGCGTGATGCAACGAGGAGAGGGCAGGCCACCTCAGAGTCAACAGTCCTGTCACCCTCCGAACCCTCACGCACCTTTCAGTCCTGGGCTTGCCAACCGCTCTGGGCACGAAGGAGCTCCCTCCCCCAGAGACCCCTTCTAGCCGGGTGCACCATCCGGTGTGTTGGGGAAGTGGAGGCGAGGGCCGCACCACTGCCACTGATGTTCCTGGCCAGCCACAACGAGCCGCTCCGCTCCCACCAGGCCCGTTCACCTCGCCTCCATGATCTGGCAGGGCTCCATGACTGCTGGGGGTCCTGTCGGAGCAAACCTCAGATCCACCACCACTCTAATCAACCCCCACCGGCAGCAGGATGCCGCAGCGGGTCGCCACACCTCATGGTGCAGGCTGCTCTCGGGTCCGATCTCAGCCTGTGCAACCCACAGCACTGGGAGCTCATGATAGCGGTCCCACTGCGTATTTACACTGCACTAGGTATATCTCCTCTACAGCTACACCGGATCGTCGACGTCTCTTAGGTTTTGGGCAGGATTAGACAGGATTAGGTGTTCTAGCTGGCTGGGAGCTCAAGGGCTCACATCCTGTCGGCCATGTTTCCAAGCCACGCCACCAGGTTTCTCCTAACTGTTGAATGATTCTTCAGTACTGGTCTCTGATACCTCTTCTTGCCTGCCAAGCTGGATGAACAGTTTTCCTGTCAATAATTATTTGGATGTTTTGTTCTTTCTACTGATGTTCACAGGACATTATGGAGGCAGTTGCTTTTTTGACCAGCCACTTCAGAATGCATTTGGTACTTTATTGCTGCTGGATGTAGTAATAATGGATGATTTGCATGTAATATCTACCTCCTTGTCGTTAATAAAGTCTTAGATTTCTTTTGTCCTAAAGCCAGAAATACACAAATTTGTACAATGTCACTGCAGTCATGCATGTTCTTTGTAAGCTCTTTAATTGTATTACTTTAATTCTAGCATTAGAGGAAACCTTTGTTTAATACTGAGACATCTTCTGTTTCATTGCTGCACATTGAACTCTATTGCACGGTCTGCTTCCCATTTTATTTTTAATTTCCGCTCCAAGTGCATTGTACACCATGGATACACAGTTGCTGTCTGCTGTCTAGCCCCCTCATCGAACAGAGGACAATCCTTGCAGTGGTCGTCTTTTCTAGAACCAGGAGTAAACTGTCCTCCGATGCTGGTAAATCTCAGTCAGTATGCCATTACCACAAGGCATTTTGGCCGTGTTCATACTTTTATTTGCTGTAAGTATATCAGTTCAGTCCAATAGTCCATTCAAGTCCTCACTTTGCATGGTAGGTAGCCTGAGGCCAGCACCGCCAGTATTTCATCCATCTGTTCCATGCTAGTTCTCTGGGGTTGAGTAGAATTAAGATTCCCCTTGAAAACCTCACATTTCTAAAATTCCTCTAGTTCTTCCATAAGCCATCTATTATCACCCAATAGGCTTGTTTTTTATTCCTAGAGATGTGAGTGCCGAACTTTCCAGATCGTCCGTGTTAGTCTTCCTCCGGGGCCCTCTGTTGGTCAGGTCCCTTCTCATACCAAACACCTTTCCTAGGTATATACCTTTAATTATCACCTTCTTTGCCTGCTTCATAGTATTTCTCTTCAATGTGTCTACTCCTGGTTTGTTTTGAAGTATTGCTTCATGGCATCTCTTTTCTCCCTAAGGAAGTCAATGGCCAGTAGTCTTACCATTATACTATCACCCTTGCCTGTCTCTCCCTTATTTGTAGGTCCAAAAAAGCAGGAAGCAATCCAATAACGCCCTAACAGCCTAGCGTGGTGCGAATACTTCCCCATCACTAAACCTAGAGACCTCCTGAAAAATATAAGATCTAGCCTAGAATATACCCTGCGCACAGAGATTTAAAAAATATTCTCCCTAATCAACATTTCTTAACCTTCGACCAGATCAATATTTTGACCAACCTTGTGAAGGTGCATACATCGCTTGGTGGGCAGTTACTGTCGTGTGCATGGGAGCGTGTCTGTCACGAGCGTGGCATTCTTGCCACAGCTCGTGGCTGCTTCGTGCCGAGCATAGTTGTTATGGTTCAAATATATGTGGAAGGTTGGGAGGTGGGAGAGTTTGCCGTTTGTATCATTCTACTTGTAACTTATCTATGAACAAGACGTATTTCCTGAATAAACCACGTCTGAAGAATACATCTTCTTTCTGCCTGCTTATTATCTGGATTGGATATTTTTTGTTACACTGGCGACGAGCGGGCACGGATTCACTGCCCTTATATTATTTTATTTGTTTTGAGGAATTTTATTGGGATTACTAAACGTGTTCACAGAGGACTTTCCTATCCCTCAAGACGGTGTATGTGTTCTGGATTCATAACAAACCTATCTGCGGATTTTTGAGATATATATTTTACGCATATTTACGATATTTCCTTCTGCGGAAAGTGGTGGGTTTTTTTTTGGAAGCTGCGATCCTATTTCACGCCCTTGCTGCGTGTATCGTTTGGACTGAATCGATGAATTTTGGCTCTTTCCTTTTCTTTGGAAGAAGTGTTGAGGTGGGCATTATTCAACCTTTTGAGCCGTTTCCCTTACCTTCCATTTAATCAGCTTTGGCAACCGGAGTTCTCGGAGCACCTTGGCAACTGGAATGGTTGTTGTATCCTGACAACCAGATATCCACGTTTCCTAGCAACGCTCGGAACACACAGCTCATCTTCACGCATCTTCATAAGAAACGCGTTGCGTAAGGTCACGACTACGTGAAGTCTTTCCTTGACCTTATGTGCCACCATTTTGTGTCTTACCAATTCACGAACCTCTACTATTTTCAACAGCCAACAAAGATACTTGCACTGTGTGTCGGTGATATCTACACCGTGTGTCTGTCAAAGGTACATTTATTACAAGACACTTGTACCGTGTATTCCAAAGGATTTCTTCGGTGATACGCACACCGCGTGTCTTTTAAGGTACATTCATATTTATCGGTGACACGAACACTTTCCATTTTATTCCAATTCTAGATATATTATTTAGCCATTATTTTTTACTGGATACAAATAATTCCTCTCTGTTATTGTGGTCTTTCGCTCAACGCACTCATCTTATTCCACAAAAAGGGATTGTTTACATCATTGATTGTGTTCTCATAAGTTTTGTTATCTTTTCTTACATAACCATGTCAGGAATTCTTCCTCCTCCTTCTTTTCTGACCTCTGCAGGTGAACCTCCTATGGAATGGGAAGTGTGGGAACCTGTTTTTTTAGCTTATGTGGAGGTATTGGAGGGAGAAGGGTATGAACCTGAAAGGAAACTTGCATTATTAAAGCATTGTCTGGGAGGTATCGGGTTAAAAGAATTGAAAACCTTACCTGCATTAACCAATCCTGGTAATATCAATGTTTATCAGTATGCATCTTCACAACTCAATTTACGATATGGTAAAAAGAAAAATGTTGTAATGGAAAGATTTATTTTTTATTCACGAAAACAACAACCTGATTAGCCTATTGAGGATTTTGTATCAGCACTTAGATCGCTTGCTGTTACATGTGATTTTGAGCATATATCGTATGAACAAGTCCTCAGAGACCAAATCCTAATGAGGACAAATAACAAAAAGGTTCAAGAGAGATTATGGACTACGTCCGATATGTCTTTGAGTGCTGCCATCAACATTGCTAAGTCTATAGAACATTCTGAAAAATGTGTTAAAGAAATTAGAGGTAATGATAAAGGTGACGTATTCAATATTACTAGGAAGCTAAGGAAGCAGATAAACAAAAGAAAACATTTCCTCATAGAAATGACAATTCTGCAAAATCCGAAAGTAAATTTAGGAATACAAAGGGTGAAAGAAGAAATATCCAGTTACTTTGCTACAGATGTGGGAGCAACGGACATTTGGCCAACTCTAAGTTATGTCCTGCTATTGAAAAAATGTGTTCCAAATATAATAAGAAAGGTCATTTTGGGAAATGTTGTAAATCAGTTCCAAAAAGAGTGAATTATATACAAAATTTGGATGATTGTGACAGCTCCTATGACAGCAATGAAAATGAAATTAACACTGTTATTAACGTTTGTGGAGATGAAGGTTTCACTAAATTTCCTTCCTGTTTCATCTCTGTAGATGATGTCAAATTAAGATTCCTGGTAGACTCGTGTGCATGGTACACCATCATTTCTTCAAATATTTTCTATGACAAGTGGCCTAACAGAGTTCTTTTTCCCCCTGATGTGTCACCCGGGGGCTACACGGGACACAAAATTGATTTAGTAGGTTTTTTTTTGGGCCAATTTAGTGTTCTCAAGTCGTCACACATTTAGCAAAATATATGTTGCTAAATCAGGACAGTCACTTTTGGGATGGCCACACCAGGAGCAATTGGGCATTAGACTCGATCCCAGGGCTGATCCTCCTCTTTATGTTGTCGAATCCCATAAGACCATTCATCAGGAAAACACAAGCTGCATCGATAACTTAATTGAACAATTTCCCAGTGTTTTTAGCGGGAAATTAGGAAAATACCAAGGTTTCGAGCATGTCATTAAGTTACACGATAATGCTGTACCTGTCCGTCACAAAGTGAGAAATGTACCTCTTTCCTACAGGAATAAGTTAAAGGACATGCTTAAAGACTTGTGTGAAAAAGACATTATTGAGCCTGTTGAGTCATCACCGTGGGTTTCCCCCATTGTTATTTCTATTAAATCTTCTGGCGAACTTAGGCTATGTGTGGACTTACGCAGTTTAAATAGTGCCATCTGGGTAGATGCTCATCCCCTGCCAAATTTGCATGAGATGGTATCAACTCTGGCCGGTGCGCAAGTATTCTCGTGCATTGATTTAGCCAGTGCGTACCACCAGGTTGTCCTTGCCGAGGAATCAAAGAACTTAACTGCTTTTATTACTCCAGAAGGTCTTTTTAGGTACCGCTGTATGCCTTTTGGTCTTGCCAGTGCCGCTTCAGTCTTCCAAAGACTAATGAAAGACACTTTGGAGGGTCTAACTGGTGCCATTGCATTCCAGGACAACATACTTGCATATGGCAAGAACAATGAGGAACATGATTACAACTTAAAAAGAGTCATAGCCGCTTTGTCTGAAAAGGGTCTTACTCTTCGCCTTGATAAATGCAAAATCAAGGCGATGGAAGTAGAATATCTTGGGCATACTATTAGTAGAATGGGCATCAAACCTAAACGTAAACATATTGAAAGTATTATTAATGCCCCCATTCCCATTTCCAAGGAACAGTTAGTGGCTTTTCTTGGCCTAATTGAATTTTACGCCAAATTTATACCTAATTTTGCTTCCAAAGTAGATCCTTTCAGATGCCTTCTCAAGAAAAATGCAAAATTTTCTTGGACTGATGACATGTCCCATGCCTTTGAGAATTTGAAGAATTTCATTGTCAATGCTCCATGTTTAAAACCATTTGTGTGCGGGAAAAGCTGCATCATTATGGTGGATGCTAGCAATACTGGTTTGGGTGGTGTATTGCTACAGAGGGACAATGGGAAAGAGTGGATAGTAGCATATGCATCCAGAGCGTTAAAAGATGCTAAAAAACACTATTTCGTAATAGAAAGAGAACTGCTTGCTTGTGTTTGGGGGGCTGAACATTTCAGGACCTTTTTATGGGGAACCAAATTTACCATTAAAACCGATCATAAACCCCTCATTTTCCTGATGGCCCCAGGTGGAGGACGTACAATGTCTGCACGCATTGCTAGATTAGCTTCCAGGTTGCAATCTTTCCAGTACCAGATAGAATATGTACAAGGAAAGGCCAACATACACGCAGATTGCATGTCTAGATTACCTGTAGCAAGCTTGGAAGAGGGCCAAGAGGAGGATTGTGAAGTAGCGTTCACTACACATGATGTTAATTTATTGTATGGTGAACAAACTAATCTTCGTGAAGATGTTTGGCTCCTAGAAATGGAGAAAGATGTTGAATTAAATAAGGTCAAAAAACACATAATACAAGGATGGCCCGAACAAAGGAAACTGTCAGGAGATATGATGAGTTATTTTAAGGTACATGATGAGTTGGCGGTTGAGAAAGGTTTAGTTATGAGAGGTGACAAAATTATCCCTCCTTTTTCTCTGAGAAATACTATTGTGGAAATTGCCCATGAAGGACATTTAGGGATCTCTTTTACTAGGAGACGCATTAGAGAAATTTTTTGGTGGCCTGGTATCGATGTATGTGTTGAGCATTTTGTGCGTACATGTGCCAAATGCTCGAATAGTGACAAGTCAGCTGTTGTTTTGCGCCCTGAGCTTCATCCTGTAGATTTTCCCTCTGGTCCGTGGCGAAAACTGGGTTTGGACATTATTGGTCCATTTCATGTATTACCCAAACATGAAACGTTTGGTATTGTTCTCATTGATTACTTTTCGAAATGGCCAGAAGTCAAGATGGTGAAGGAGGTCACTTCACAAAGTGTTATAGAGTTTCTAGATGACATTTTTTGTAGAGAAGGGATTCCCCAAGAAATTGTCACAGATAACGGACCCCAATTTGTTAGTAAGGAAATGGAATGCTTTCTGGAGAAGTGTGGAATTATCCATAGGAAAATAGCTGTTTTCCATCCTGAGGCCAATGGCCAAGTTGAGCGCTTCAACGGTGTAGTGAAGGAAGCTATTCAACTCTCAGTTAAGGGTGGATTGAATTGGCGCAATGCTTTGCAATCCATGTTATTGGCATACAGAACCTCGCCCAATTCCGTTACCTTGGTTAGTCCATTTGAACTTCTGAGAGGACGCAAACCGAGTACGAAACTAGCTCCTTGGTGGTTGAAGAAGAATCTAGGTGAAAGCAATAATGTTACTAACGTAGACTATGAAGTTGTACGACATAGAGTTGAAACTTACAAAAATAAAATGAAACAGGTCATGGAAGAGAAATTAGGTACTGTGAGTAAACAAGGGATTGTGGTTGGTGATTTAATTCGCATTAAAAAAAAGGAGGGCGTTGCCAAGGGTTTTCCTGTTTGGTCAGTTCCCAAAAGGGTCATTGATGTTTTCAAAAATGCTGTCAGAGTCGAGGGTGGCAGTGTCTGGAATCTTAACAGAGTCTCCTTGTTCAAAGGTGTAGTAATCCCACAAGAACACTCTAACAGCAATGTATTTCTAGATGTTGGGCAGTATGATGATCCAGGGAATCATGATTTTCCTCTTATTAACCACAGGAATTATCCTGCTAGGATTGCACGAAACCATCGCCTTCCCGCGAAGTTCAAGGATTTTGTCATGAAATAACTTTTTTTTTTTCTATTGTTTTTTTGGTTTGTTTTCATTAAAGGGGGAAGGTGTGTCGTGTGCATGGGAGCGTGTCTGTCACAAGCGTGGCATTCTTGCCACAGCTCGTGGCTTCTTCGTGCCGAGCATAGTTGTTATGGTTCAAATATATGTGGAAGGTTGGGAGGTGGGAGAGGTTGCCGTTTGTATCATTCTACTTGTAACTTATCTATGAACAAGACGTATTTCCTGAATAAACCACGTCTGAAGAATACATCTTCTTTCTGCCTGCTTATTATCTGGATTGGATACTTTTTGTTACACTTACCTACAGGCAAAGTCACCAACACAAACCCACATTCCCACAGGTAAGGGCCACACATATATGCTTACTCAGCCTACAGTAGGAGCATGTATAGTTTATAAACAAATATCGCTCACACCTAATCTCCCAGTCTTTATGACGTACGTACCATTCACGCCCGACTTCATGTTTGATTGAGACAGAGAGGGGGACTCCCAGAGTGATCAGTGGGCCCAACCCCGTAGCATGCATTAAGTAAGAGGATCAGTAGTATCCGCCACCTCTTGGCAAGTTTAGCCTTTTCATGACCCATTAGGTATGTTCCTTGTACACTTGGTACAAAAACATGTTTCTTATAATCTTGTAAGAACAATATTTGAGCTCAATGAGGTTTTATGTACGAAGCCACTCTGCACCTTTTCACATAGTCGCCCAGCCCCTAACATCCAAGTTCTTAAAAATGACTCTACTCGCCGTCAAAGTGTTTCCAGATAATCAACAATAATACATAGGTTGATAAGCACCTTGTTGGCTATGTTATTTTTTTCCCCTCAAAGCTCCCACTTTCCTCAGTGCCATCCATGTGTCGTGCCCACAGGCTGGCACTAAGACCCTGGGGCTCAGGGTCAGGGGGGAACAGGGGACACCGGACACTACATCCGGTCAGGGGCGGGGGGACGAGGACACTCGCCTGCAGGACCTCGAGGTGAGAGGTCAGACCCTGGGGAGCGCAGCGCCCGAATGCCGATAACTGTGTACCAGGCAATAAAGAATTGACACCACTCACCCTGTCGCGTCCTTGATGTTCCACAAGCCGCGCGACGCGACAACTGGCGACGAAGGTGGGATCGTGACCTCTGTGAGCCTGCACGGCTCGGCGAAAAGGATCCTCTGTCGTGCCCACACAAGAAAAGAAAACGGAGCGCAGCGACGCGGGAGCCCACCCCGGCCGCTGCGAGGAAAGACTGCCTGCACCGGTAAGCGCCGTAACTAAAAGAGTGAAGACATAGAATTTGCCGCGAGCTCTCGCGAGAGTCTCGGCGGCCATTGCACAGTCAGGCGAGAGGGCCAATCAGCGAGCGGAAAAGACTCGGCGGCCATTTTGAAGTCAGGCAAGGTTTCCATTGGCCGCGAAATCGCGCGAGATTATCGGCGGCCATCTTAGAATCAGGCGAATAAGCCAATCGGAAGCAAGAGTGACTCGGCGGCCATTGCAAGGCCAGGAAAAAATCGATCTGACCAGAAAAGGGCAGAATTTCAAAAGAAAAAGAGGCAAAAGTGCACAACAAGCACTAGTAAAGGAAATAAAAGAGAAAAAGAGACAAGAGGAAAGAAATAAAGGAAAAAGAGAAGAATTCAAAAGGGCACAAAGAAAAGACAACTAAAATAACAACAAAGATAAGGCATAAGGAGAACGAAGAAACAGACAGTAAATAGATTAAAAGACATCAAAGACGAAATAAAGAAAATAAAGGCAACAGAACAAAGGAATACAAGGAGCAATGGCAGACCAGAAACAAAGTGCGCAATACAGGAGACCACTGCCGTTTAGCCTATCTGAACCACAAACTGGGATAAGATGGGAGAAATGGCTCAGACGTTTTGAAAATTACGTTGAAGCAACAGATGTCATAGAGGCCAAAAAACGGGGACTGTTCATAAACCTAGTGGGCGACGAGATCGAAGACCTACTAGTGACACTGCCAACTGCAGACACTGACACCTACGACAAATTAACAAAGTGCTTGACGAATAAGTTTGATCCGCAACGAAACACTGATTTTGAGAGGTACAGCTTCATGATTTCCTTCCAACAGGCCGAGGAGTCACTAGATGACTTCGCAACAAGGCTAAGGAAACTAGTGACTCACTGTGAATTTGATAAATTCGACAACGAGCAGGCCATTCGACTACTAATCATCGCAGGCTGTCGGGACATAGACTTCCGAACAAGAATACTTAAAGAACCGATAGCGCTGGAGAACATCCTTGCACTAGGAAGAGCGGAAGCAAGAGCCACAACACACGCGAAAGAAATGGAACGTGGAAAAGGAAGAGGTGGAGAACAAATTAATCGGATGGCAAGCAACAACAAAACAGGAAACTGGAGACAAGACAGAGGCGGCCAGACTGGGAAGAAGCAGCAAGAAGGAACGTGCTACAGATGCGGACTAGAGTTCCCACACCGAGGGCCATGCCCAGCATTTGGCCAGACGTGCCGAAAATGCAACGGACGAGACCATTACGCAAGTGTATGTCAAGGGGCACAGTTCAGAAATGACCGTGGAAGAACAAGCAGAGGGAGGATGCCGACACACAGACACATCAGGCATGTCGAGACTGAGGTGAGGAATTCGTCCGCAGAATCAGGGGAAGAGGGTGAAGAAGACAAGACTTCGCAAACGGGGCGGTTATACCTCATGACAGAGGTCAACACAGACTCAGAAGAAGACGAAGAAGAGCGAGATGAAACAATATGCCTGGTGGACAAGAAGAAGATAAAGAGAACGGAGTCCGTAAAAATAAAAGTGGGGCCACACGATACCACGTTTGTGTTGGACAGCGGCGCAACGTGCAATATCATGTGCGTCTCTGAATATGAGAAAATGAAAGTGAAGCCGACTCTAAAGCCATCCAGAGTGAAAGTATTCACATGGGGGGCAAAGCGACCAGTGATCAACTTGGGGAAATTCAAAGAGGAATTACGATACAAAGATCAAAGGCTAACGGAACAGATACATGTGCTCAAAGGAGACATGCCAGCGCCATGCTTGTTGAGCAACGTCACGGCACAAGTGATGGGGCTGATGGAAATGACGTATCAGATGTCAGAAGAGAAAAACATTCTAAAAGAATACCCCAAACTGATAGAAGGACTAGGGAAGCTGAAAGGACGGCAGATCACGTTGCACATAGACGAAACGATAAGACCAGTTGCGCAACATCACAGAAGGGTACCCATACACCTACAGCCACAAGTTGAGGAAGAACTAGAGGCCCTGATGAGACAGGACATCATAGAACGAGCAGATGGGCCGACACCATGGGTGTCACCCATTGTGGCCGTCCCAAAAAGGACAAATCAAAGATAAGAATATGTGTGGACATGAGGATCCCAAACAAGGCGATTGAACGTGAGCGACACCCAGGCCCACATCTAGACGACATGATCAGCTGTCTCACAGGCACGAGAAGATTCTCAAAACTGGATCTCTGCAAGGGGTACCACCAACTTGAACTAGACCCACAGTCCCGATACATCACGACGTTCTCCACCCACCTAGGACTATTTAGATACAAACGTTTGAGCTTCGGGATCTCATCGGCCGCAGAAATATTCCAGGAGACAATTCGTCAAGTCATCAGACCGGTCAAGAACAGCCTAAATTACAGTGACGATATCCTGGTGTTCGGCAAGTCGGACGAAGAACATGACACGGCGTTAAGAGAGGTATGCTCACATCTAGAAAAAGCAGGCCTAACATTAAATGAAGAAAAGTGCGAACTGGGGCGGAATGAGCTAGTGTTTTTCGGTCACATTTTTTCCAAAAAGGAATGCGGCCAGACCGCAGCAAGGTAGAAACACTGGAAAAGGCAAAGAAACCGACTGATGTGGCAGAAGTGAGGTCATTTCTGGGGTTGGCAAGTTACTGCGCACGCTACATTAAGGATTTCGCCACTGTCAGCGCGCCACTAAGAGAGCTGACGAAACAAGGACATAAGTTTCAATGGACCAGCGAGTGTGACAAAGGGTTTGAAGAGATAAGAAAGGCAGTGACAGCAGTGGATCATCTGGCCTACTTCGACCCGGACCTATGCACAGAGCTGACAGTGGATGCAAGCCCCGTGGGCTTGGGAGCAATTCTAGCACAACATCAACTTGGGAGAGATTCCCCAAGACACATCGTTGCGTATGGGAGCAAGAGTCTGACAGACGTCGAGAAAGGATATTCACAACCAGAAAAGGAGAGTCTGGCAGTAGTATGGGCCTGTGAACACTACCACATGTTCGTATACGGGAAACCATTCACAATCGTGACTGACCATCAGGCCCTGATAACAATATATGGCAACCCGAATGCAAAGATACCGCCAAGAATAGAAAGGTGGGGAATCAGACTGATGGACTACAACTTCAAAATCATTCACAAGCCAGGAAAAGAGCAAAACCCAGCAGACTATGTGTCAAGGCACCCCCTGCCACAAAACTCTCAAGCAACCACAATGGCAGAAGAGTACCTGAACTTCGCACTGAAACTAAGCACACCGGCAACAATAACAGAGAGTGAACTAAATAAAGAAACGAAACAGGACGCCACCATGCAGGAGGCAATGAGGATCAACAGGGCGCAACGATGGAGGCATGTAAACAACAACATGCACGTAGGAAGAGGAATAGACAAAGAAGAACTGCTGGCACTGAAAAGAATAAATGAGGAACTGTCAGAATGCGAAAACGGAACAATAATGAGGGGCACAAGAATAGTGATGCCTCAAACGCTAAGACTGAGAACAGTGGAGTTGGCACACGAGTCACACCGAGGCATGGTAGCGACAAAAAAGATGCTGCGAGAAAAAGTGTGGTTCCCGGGACTTGACAGCATGGTGGAAGAGATGGTGACAAAGTGCCACGTATGTCAAATAATAGGACCACCGTCCAAACCAGAACCATTGCAAATGTCTCCGCTACCACAGGCGGTGTGGACCGAGCTGGCAGCAGATTTCTACGGGCCATTAGAAACAGGAAGCTATTTTCTGGTCGTGATAGACGAATACTCAAGATTCCCCTTAGTAACGCCAGTGTCATCAACGTCGGCAAACGCTACGCTACCAGTGTTGGACGACATTTTTGCTGCATGGGGCTCGCCACAGACATTGAAAACAGACAATGGACCACCATTCTCAGGGGAGGAATTCAAAAGGTTCATGGCATACCTAGGCATAAATCACAGACGAATAACGCCACTGTGGCCACAAGCAAATGGGATGGCTGAGCGGTTCATGGGAACAATCAAAAGGCGGTGCAAAGAGCAAAGCTAACACAAGTATCGATCGGACAAGCCCTGTGCCAGGTACTGAGGGACTATCGAAACACACCACACAGCTCCACGGGGAGATGCCCCGCTGAACTGGTACTAGGGCGAGTGAGCAGGACAAGACTGCCGCAGACAAAAGAAAAAAAAAAACAGACCAGGAGGACGTCGTCATCAGAGATAAGGGACAGAAAGCAAAAATGAAAGAATACGCTGATCAAAGAAGACGTGCAATGCCTCACGAGCTAGAGGAAGGAGACATGGTGCTCGTAAAACAACGGCAGGTGAGGAAGTCAGACAGCGCGTTCGCAAAGGATCCGCTGAAGGTGGTGAAAGTGAACGGGACCATGATTACAGCTACAGCCGGCCAGCACCAGGTCACAAGAAACAGCTCCCACTTCAAGGAGGTGAAAACGGAAGAAGAAGGAGACATACCAAAGAAGGAACTGACCAGAGAGATTTGGCAGGAAGATACATCACCAGTCGTCGGAGAACAGCGACCAAAGAGGGAATGTAAAAAGACCAAGAGACTAATCGAAGAGATGTGAAGAGACCACCAGTTCACAGAGATGTCTCTCTCTCTCTCTCTCTCTCTCTCCTCTCTCTCTCTCTCTCTCTCTCTCTCTCTCTCTCTCTCTCTCTCTCTCTCTCTCTCTCTCTCTCTCTCTCTCTCTCTCTCTCTGATCACCGTCACGAGTCGACAGGACAAGTGGCAAGAAACTGTGTTTGCAACAAAGGGGGAGATGTCGTGCCCACAGGCTGGCACTAAGACCCTGGGGCTCAGGGTCAGGGGGAACAGGGGACACCGGACACTACATCCGGTCAGGGGCGGGGGACGAGGACACTCGCCTGCAGGACCTCGAGGTGAGAGGTCAGACCCTGGGGAGCGCAGCGCCCGAATGCCGATAACTGTGTACCAGGCAATAAAGAATTGACACCACTCACCCTGTCGCGTCCTTGATGTTCCACAAGCCGCGCGACGCGACACCATGCAGGACACCAACCTTAACCACACATTAGCCACACCACACTAGCTACTGGTCATTCGGGCCCCCAGCTTTTAACTCAACAACTAAACAGTGTATACACTACTAACTATAGGTGTGAGTTTGTATGTGACAACTATAGGTGTGTGTGTATTTGATAGCACTTACAAAGCAGGAACCTAGTTGAACGGCAACAGAGCACTAAACAAAGACTAGAACCATGGTATACAATTTCAAAAAACAGAATAAGAACTTGAAAAAGTCCCTTTTCAGAAGGGTGCAGCTGCTGAAATTTAAGCAATAGCCTCAGTAAACTATGGAGTCAGCCCACAATAGGGCCTGGCAAGATTTGATCCCACAATGCCACTACGGAGCCTAACTCTCAGTCGTCAATAGACAGCTTAGATGCAGTGCTAAAGGTAGTGAGTGTTCCTTGTGTCTCTCCACTGGAGGCCAATAAAAAAATAACTATGAGGAGGACTCACGAGAGAGAAGACATTGGTACCTTTCTCCCAAATATATTATTCCGTTTCGAAACCCCATTTATAAATTCATGTGCATAATCTTTATACCGGTTGGAGCCCTTCTTTTCTAAGGTGTAGGGGTAGTTCTAATCTCATGATGAGAGTTTAGAACCCAACCAATTAATCAATGTCTTTCTAGGCAAAATAATCACCCATGGGTTGTAAAAGGAGACACCCCACGAAAGCAATCATGGGTAACACGGACAGGTGCATTCATTTTCCTGGACTTGTCATCATAGGTATCCTTCAGTGCGTGACCTCGAAAGGGAATTAGCAGACCACATTACAGGCAATCAGCTTCAAGTGTGTTGCGCAGAGGGTTATAGTGTACCGTACCCTATGATGCTGTCATCTTTGTCTGTCATTGTGTCTGATACTTGCATGCTTTTCTCTTTAGAATTGTTCCTTCAATACACAAGTCAGTAGTCTGCCATTCATATTTATGGCTGGCCAACATGTTTCTCTGCTGTGCTTCTAGCGGCAACTTCATCAGCACCTGAGGGCTGGTGATGAAAAAAATGTCTCCACTTTTTTTTCATCTTCAGTGACCTGTGAAAGTAACACAATATAGTCAAGTCAAGATCTTTACCTGATTGAATTCTAATTTGTCGATCAGAGTGTGTTAACGATAAAATTCAGTTACCTGATCCCACCACAGGGACCTCATATCAGTGGGAATCAGTTTGATTCCTTTTAGTGAGTGCACGTGTGGCCAGGGACAAGGTGATGTAGGAGATAGAGTTAAACTATTAATAGTCATGTAGTCCAGCATGTCCATTCATGAAAAAGCTACTGGGAATTCCTCAGTAGTAACCATCCAGCTTGACTCCCCTTCTCCCAATGCATTTGTAAAGCAAGTCTTGTGTAATGTACAGGGTCACAAGGCCGAATTTAACGGGTAGGCCCACCCCGGTGCATGAGAAGGGCACAAGTGAACCCCAGTTACATATACAAAGTGACCCATATAGTGGAAGGGACAATGCTGCACGTGCCAAGGTAGTGATGACCCTGTCTGACTGTGGAAAGTCCTTAGTAGATGGTGCTGTGCTTCACGTCAGCCATTTTAAAGGGGTGAGCTGAAGGGGGAGAGGACGGTAAAATGTGTACATGGGGCAATAATCTACCCACACAACCACAGATAATTGCCCATATCAAACGGAATGCTAATGATAATGTAAAGATCTTTTTTTTTTTTAAATGGGCAAACTGAATAATAGGTGACTAAACATCTCTCTAGGAGATTAAAAAAACAAACGGGATCGTGCAAGCCACTCAGCTCAATCTTATAGAGCCTGGGCTTGTTCGCTACAATGGTTTTCCACTATCTATAGCTGGCTCTTCTAAGGACATATTAGTCCTGCAAAAACAGGCTCTGACTGTGGCAGGCCCGTATTGATTATTGCAATCATGCTCTAGAATAGTATGACTGTAATGTATTGATTTTATGCCTTTTACCGGATACAGTGGTTGTGAAAGAATGCTAAATTTACATTAGGGAACCTTAGAAAGCTGACTTAAGACAGTGGGGCATATGTACAAGCCCCTATCGCCACGGTAACGTCACTTTTTGTGACGTTCCCGTGGCGATAGGGGCCTTGCCTTATGTACAAGGCAGCGTTAAGCCACTTAACGTGGCTTAACGCTGCCTTGTACATAAGGCACCGTGGGGGATATGTACAATAGAAGTCGCGGAGCGTGTCGTTAGCCTCCTGGGCTTAACGACACGCTCCGCCACTTCGGAAATTTACGGCTGCACCATATTTACCAGAATGTGGTGCAGCCTTGCGTTTCCCCCTGCAATGGCGCTAAGTTTAACAACTTAGCGCCAACGCAGGCACCCTTGCACCAGAGTGCAAGGGTGTCTGTGTGCAGGGAGGATTGGTTATGTGTAGGAAGGTGTCCCTTCCTGCACATAAACAATACTAAAATGCCATTTTGTAACTTTCATGTGTGCTGCTTCATGCAGCACACATGAAAGTTACAAGATGGCATTTTTTAAAAAGGTTTGTTTATGTACAGGAAGGGACACCTTCCTGTACATAAACAAACCATGACATTTTGCTTCTTCCATGTGTGCTGCACAAGGCAGCACACATGGAAAAGCAAAACGAGGAGAAATAATGCATTTCTCCTCGTTTCGCTAACTTAAGACCAGGGTTTACCTGGTCTTAATTTTGGCGCTGCCTACTATGTACTCCACCGTTGTATATAGGGGGCAGCGTCAAATACAATGGGTGTTGCGGTAGAACGCCCACCACACGCCCCTTTCACTCTAAACATAGCGTGAAAGGGTGCCTTATGTACAAGGCAGCGTTAAGCCACATTAAGTGGCTTAACGCTGCCTTGTACATAAGGCAAGGCCCCTATCGCCACGGGAACGCCACAAAAAGTGACGTTCCCGTGGCGATAGGGGCTTGTACATATGCCCCTCTTTCACGCTATGTTTAGCTAACGACACGCTCCGCCACTTCATTGTACATATCTCCCAGTTTGTCCTACTGAGAAGTATATTGAGGTTTCATTGGCAATAAAACCTTTTGGAATAGTGTTGGGTCAGACCTCTCACTGCAGTCCGATAAGGCCACTTTTGTAGTAAACCCAGTCATGTTGTTAATATCTTCCATTCAATTGTCTAGCCTGTACCTTCAGTATAGATCCATCTTGCCTCCTTGAAATAGATTGTGCTCCATGTTGGTTCGGGATGATGACTCATTCTAAGGTGGTTCATTCAAACTTCGTTGCCTCATGGTGTAAGGATTCCATTCTTACCTACCTGTTCACCGCGTGGGGGGTTGCTGAGTCGGTTCTTTCTGTTCTTTTCTGCTGGGCATGGCTCCCCGCGACGGCCGAACACATCACTACGAAGCAGCAAGGACACAACAGTGTCCTTGCTGACTGCCATATTAGATTCCCACATGTACGGGTTTCCAAATACTTTTTTTTTGTGAAATGCAGCAAGTTTTTCAAATTTCTGCTATTATATTAGATTCATTTTTAGGAAGAACACAAGTATAATTTGTTATTATTATTACCTGTATTTTTCATGTTTTTTGCCATGTCCTGTTGTTCTTCACTATATAAGGAAGGTCATTTGTAAGCCCAGCTGCGTCGCAATCGTTCCAGCTCACTGGACTTCGTGGACTCAGCATTCTCTGCAGTTCCTGTTGTTATTCTCTCCGTCTCCTGAACCATAGCCTGGCTGGCAGGAAGGTTTTTTCTGGTCTCCAGTTTTTCCTCCTTCTTGCTGGATTATTTTTGGGAGCATCCTTGACACATGGTGATTACCAACAAAATGGTTGTCAGTCTGCAACTTCTGATAGCGCAATTGTGTTCTTGTATGCATGCCCTAATCTTCCTGTCGTCAATCCTGTATAGTAAAGGCTACTTTGGATTTCAATCTATGTATTGCAAAGGTGGTGCTACAATTAGTAAGCACCTTCTGTTTCCATGTGTGTCCATTTGTGAGTTAGATTTGTTTGTGGATCTGGTAAGACTACACACATTGCAGCTACCAAGCAGCACAGGTCCCTTTGTTGGTTGAAGGATCCTAAGTTGACCTCCTCTTGTTATGAGTTTTAGGTGTGCGTATTTTTTGGTCCTTAATATTAGATTCTCATTTGTTACTTATCTGGGTGGAAAGCAGACATTAAGTCATGACCACAGTAATGTGATCCTGTTTTTCTCTTTCAGACTTCTCCATGAGTACTGTTCTCAGAGTGCTCAATGCTTTTTTGTGTGGATGCCTACTCCAGTGTCTCCTGCTTGAATCACGTAAGAGGATGTATCAGCACAGGTGCGGTGGAATCAGAAGGATTGCCCACCAGCCAACTGGTCGGTAATTCAGATGTTGGTTTCTTATTAAGTGGTTCATAAATGTCTTTACTATTCAAAATTTGCAGGGCTCCTTCGCAAATTCTGCGGTATTGGGGTTTATTATTGCTCCTCCCTTGTTTGATGGTAAATCATCAAGCAAGATATGATGCTTTTGTCTTTCTGTTGGTCTTATTTTGTAATTCTCTAGTAGCAAGGCTTTCTGCTCTAGTCGGATTGTGAAACATATTACGTTGTTGATTCTCAATTTCCAAAATTGTGCTTAAAATGAGCAATTCAGAAGTGGTCACCTGGAGTTCTAAAGGTCACGCTGGAGTTGTGCATGCAAAAACCTTATGGAAGTTGGCAGTAAAGAGAGAAGGTAGTTCCTTTGGTTTACCCATAAAAAAATTCTCTAGTTTTATCTTCCTCATTGTTTCCTGGAATGATATATGAAATTTAAATGGGTCAAAGGAAAGTGTTGGTACAAAGCATAGCTCTATGTTGAAGACCCTCATTTCAGTAAGCTGATAATTCAATAGGTTGACTATGATTGATCAAGTGCCTGTTGGTTCCGCCATTGGCACCCGGTGATTCTGAGCCAATATGAATGCCATTGCTGGTTATCCTCATCCTTTCCCTCTTTGTTTTCCATCCCCTCTTCTTCCACCTTGGTTCTTCTTTTAAAAAGGTCATTGTAATATTTCTAGGTCCGGTTCAGGTTGTTTTGTGGTAGGGGATGCATTTACCCATTGCCCTGACGAATTAGATTGTTCATCTGTTGTGTCTTGCTCACTTGTTGGTTTTTCAAGGTCAAATTTTGAAGGGCCCTGCATCGCCTCCCCTTGTTAAATTTGCAATTCATGTTCCATAGTTGTTGTTCCTCAGATGAATAGTATTTGACTGTAGTGTAGGGGGTGGTCCATTCAAGCATTTGGCTGTGTTGATAATCAGGATTAGCCAATTATGGAGCACGGATAAAAAAAACATTACCTGTTCCAGAAATATGCATGGATCAAGACAAGAAGTATGGGCAATGTGGTAACTGCATATTCTGTAATGCTAATCTGTTTTAGGATTGATAATTCTGGTGGGTCTGCATTTGTGGATTGAGTCTCAATTTTCACCTGGATCAGTGTCTCATCCTCTGCACCATGAATTTTGCTGAATGTTTTCTGGATTCCGGTGGAGTCAGTGCATATATGTAGCATCCTCCTCATTGTTACCCAGTGGTTTGGTCTTCTCCATTGCGGACCTCTCTTGCCTGTGTCATCTTCACCAGATGGGTGCCAACTCTTGGTCAGTTTCCCATACCTGCTCCAGATCAACGAAGAAGATAAAGAGGTCCCCACTGATGGTGAGTTGTGCCAGTTATAGAAGGATGCATTTAAGTTGTCAACACCTGGATACCCTCACGGGTGATTAGCCACGCTTTATAAATCCTGCTTGGTTGATTGAAGTTGTAATTCCTGAATTTTCTATTCCACTGATCAAAGCTTGCTCTCTGCTTCTGCACACAGAAGGTAGAATCCAGGAGTAGGAGAACATTAATGTTCCCGTAACAGATCAAGCCCTTTTGTCTTTCTGCTTGGAGTTCTACATCTCTGTACCAGTGGCTAAATAGTCTGACTCTGATAATTTTGAGTTGCCCTACCTATTCCCCACATAGATCCTCTCAGACAATGTTCTCCGATCCTAGCAGTGTAATTTCCAGGAAAACTGTAACAGTTTTTCATAACAGTGCACTTCTAGTACATTAATTCTTGTCAGGAGATTGTTCATTCAAAGTACCACTTGCAGTCCATGGTTTTGGTGAGCTGCATGATGTTCCTGAAGGTGTCATTTTACCCCATAATTTTGGAATTATACCTGGTAGATTTCACAAGCCCCAAAAGGAAACCAGGACCTTTTTGTAGAAAAGCCAAACAGATAGGTGTCTCTCACTCCTTCAAATGAGCTATGTTCTTATGGAACAGGGGTGCTAGGAGTCAGACAAACATGTAAAACAATCTCTTATATCTGTAGGTGAGATAGCAGAGCCACACAATTAATCCCAGAATTAGATCACTCATATTGCTATTTTTATAGTGTATTACAATTTATTATGTGGATTCTCATTCAAATTAGATGAATACAGGTTATCGTTGTTTTCATAAACATCTCAGAAATCAAAAGTGAAAAAACCATGAAGTCTAAATAACCTGCATACATTGTTCATTACACATTTTTAATTTAGCACTAAAATCAGTCATGTAAAATCTCCTGCATACATGTATGCCAATATGCGTCGAATTGGAGGCTGTTTTTCAGCACCTTTCTCCAGCGACCAGTAAATATGCATGCCTGCCCCATTTGTAAGGGTCTTTTATATCCTTTTCGATCATTAGAGTCAATAGAGCAAGTGAGGGCCCCTAGCAATCGGATCTTGCATTTGCTACACAGGACAGAAGACAGTTTTCTGTTAGTTTATTAGAAAGCATATTGAAGCTACTGGTTTGTATCATTTTAATTCTGCTGGCATGGAACTTGCAGAAGGTCAACCTGCAAGCAGATTTCCATATATATATTACCAAGTGGCAGTCGCCACTGGCAAGTTATAGTGATATAATAAAAATCACATTTCAATAGGAAATGCAATTTTTTGCTTTGCTTACGACTTTGGGGAGCTGTTTGATCAAACTTCACGAAACTTCCCAAAAAATGTTCTTCCATGTAAGCTCCAAACTGGAAAGTTTCAGGGTGCTCCTTCAAGCAGGGGCCTAGAAAAAAGGGGTGAGGGGTCCAAAAACACCTTTTCCCATTAATTTTTCCATAGGAAATTGGACACAGCTACAGCCAAAACCGCTGAACGGAATTACACCAAACATGGCAAAAAGCAAGATCATGATCCATAAAGTGTGTTTTTTGTGATTTGGTATAAATTAAGACTCAAAACCTTTTATATTTCACACTGCTGAAAACCCACAGAGCCGAAAGATCTGAAGAAGGGGCAGGGGCACCACCAAGCCTCTTTTTAATGTTGTGGGGGGCTGCAGGGAGTGCAGCAGCCTCTTAACAAAAAAAGAGTAAATGCTTACCATATTTTTTAAAGCACTCCTAGCTGGAGCACTATGCTTTACAACTGGAGTGCAGGGCCCTCTTGTGGTTGGTGGTTCTATGGCTGCCCTTTGTAGCTTTAAAACTGTTAAAACATACTCAAAAACATAGCTGTTCACTTTTGCTTGGTGGGAGCTGACAGCTTCTGCCAAGCAAAAGCAAATGCTCTGGTTCCAGCGGGCGAGAGATGTCAAAGTGCTCCCACCCACTGGAAGTGGATGTTTCATCTCTTTCCCTGCCCGCAGACATTCCTTGGGGATGGGGTGTCCGGATCCAGGGGGATAGGGACCACCGGGTCAAAATCTGCTCAGGGAGGGGGGTGCGCAGCACCCCTCCCCAGTGTAGAGGCCAGAAAAACAAGCAGAAAAGGCAAAAAAGAGCAGAAGAGGGCAATACATGGAGCATTCAGACACTCACATATCCACTCAGACTCACTCACCCACTCACAGACCCAATGAGACACTCATACACCCATTCACAAACCCACTCAGAGACTCGCACCCACTCAGACATTCACACACTCACTCACAGATCCATTTAGACACTCACACACCCACCCACACACCAACTCAGGATCACGCACCCACTCACAGGCCCACTCAGAGACTCATGCACGCACTCAGAGACCTACTCATAAAATCATGCACTCACTTACAGACCAACTCACAGACTCTTGCACCCACTCACAGACCTACTCAGACACTGGTGTACCCACTTACAGACCCACTTAGACACTTATGCACCAACTCACAGACCCCCTCAGAGATCCATGCACCCACTCACAGATCCATGCAGAGACTTATACACTCACTGACAGATCCACTCAGAGACTCATGCACTCACTGACAGACCCACTCAGTAGTGTAAAGCTACAAAATATGTAAAAGGACTCATGTACTCACTCACAGACCCACTCAGACACTCATGCATCCACTCACACACCCACTCACAGACCAACTGAGACACTCATGCACTCACTCACACACTCACTATCAAAGGTTAGTAGATACATTTAGGAAATTAAATTAAAAAAACCTTAGAAATTCACTTAAAAAAACAAAGGTTACAGGGACATTATAGTTAGGAAACAACATAAAAAAACTTAGAAATTCACTGAAAAAAACAAAGGTTAAAGGGACATTATAGTTAGGAAATAGAATTTAAAAAAACCTTATAAATTCACTGAAAAAAACAAAGGTATCCGGGACGTTATAGTTAGGCTTAGATTTCACTCGTATAAAAGCAGTGAAATCCAGCAGTTATAGTTACCTGAGCTAACTATAACTTACGCCCACAATGCACTGCTTATGACCTCACATATTACATCACTCATGACATGGTCAGTGGCATCACTGATGACATCTCAAATGACATCACTAATTACATCACTGATGACATCATCCATATAACAACTCACATCCCCACACAACCTCTCATACACCCACTTACTCATCCACAGAGCCACTCACACAGCCACTGACTCACACACAGCCACTCACACGGCCCCTCACTTATCCATACACCTAGACACACACACACAGCTATTCACTCACCCATACAGTCACTCACAAGCTACCTACTCCCTCATACAGACACTCACATACCCACTCACTCACTAATATAGCTACTCACACACCCGGTCACACACCCACACAACCACTTGCATACCCATTCACATATCCAAACAAGCACTCACACGTCTACTCACTCACCCATACAGCCACTCATACAGTCACCCTCCAATACAGCCACTCCCATACCCACTCAGTTAACCACCCACTCAATCAGTCACTCACTCACCCATACAGTCACTTACACACCCACTTACTCACCAATACAGCTACTCACAAAGCCACTCACTCACCCATACAGCCACTTACAAACCTACGTATACACCCATACAGCCACTCACACACCCACCCATACACCCATACAACCGCTCAGACACCCACTCACACACAGATATACACAGTCACTCACATAATATATGTTAGAAGTAGTATCACTCATTAGTACTACACAAAGTATACTAATTTTAGCTTTCGTAGTAGCTTAGGCCCTGATTACTAGTTTGGTGGTTTTCCTGTAGGACTTCCAAGCCTGTGGTTAACCCGCCTGAGTTGAGGGCTGGTGGTGTGGAAGTGGTGTCAAAGTGGCAGGTATGTTTGGCTCATAGGAAAGCCTAAACAGTGACAGCGCCTCCAGCAGGTCCGTGCACAGTGTGGCATGCACCATGGTATGCTTGCCACACAGTGCACACATGACCTTGCACTTTTTTTGGGGGCATATCATGTGTCCCCAGCACGCAATCCCATGGGCAGATTTGCCCGGGGGCCCTGTTGGGGGACCCTTTCCATGTCTTTTCCGCCTAGCATTTCATGGTGGGGTCCCCGCCATGAATTGCTTTGTGGAAAGGCAGGTCAGAACCTGCTCGGCGATGGTGGCATCGGCACCACTACGATTCCCGCCTGCTTTCCCCCCCGCTGCCACCCTTGAAATCCTGCATCCTGGCGGTGGTGGCAGTCTTGTGGCGGTCCCCCAACCATCATTGTAATACGGCGGTCAGACCGCCGGGATTGGTGGCCTGCGGATTGCACAGTAAAGGTTACGTACCCTTCTAATCTCTGTTCTCCAAATGTATCCTTCCACTGTATACTAATAATGATCAGATGGTTTCTAGGTTGCCGACAAGATAACCTGCTCGGGCAACCTCCTCTTATATTTAGGCGTATGCCATTGTCCTCAGGATTTTCACTTCCTAAGCGTATCCTTGGTGTTACAGTTCATGTGGAGTTGGAAGTTGGAGGAGAAAAACTCAGCAGCAGATTGTCAATGATTCACCCGGGCATCGCTTGGATTGATGCGACAGAAACATGCTAGCTACCAGGAGAAACATCGCAACTATCTTGTCTGTTACACTCAGTACCGCCATGCTTCTGTACCTCAGAACCCTTGCAGCGCCCTGTTCTGTGAGAGTAGTGATGTTCACCAGCAGAGGTCCACCACTAGTCTGTCTCCTTCTCACCTCCTCCCCTCAATAGATGCAGGGAAACTTCTTTCTAAATCTGGGTTCTCCAGATCACCAGAGCCCTTCATCCTTTGCACAGATAACTTTAGAATTATTGTCACTAGGGACAGGGAGCTCTGAAGTCTCATGTCCTTCCCACTATCCCACTGTCTACACCCCCAACCCCAGACTGAGAGTCTTTAAAATGCAGGGGTTAAATTAAGGTCTAGGGAGGTGAGATAATAGTATTCTTGGCAAAGTTTCTATGATCAATTAAAAGCAATGATAGAGAGGAGGAAAGGTTGAGGAGGTGAACAGGAGGGGGCCAGGACAGCTGACATGGGCTTAAATGTTTCCATTACATAGACGATTCACAGATCATATTCATGTTCAACAACTGCACTGACACCTTGCCCTTAAAACAAATAGAATGGCTGTGGTCGCAAGCCATCGCACCAGGAGTTCTAGAAATATGTCGACATTAAAAGAAATACTGCATATGGACAGATTGAAGTATAGACATGCACATACTTGGGCATTCCAAATTAACTGAATGAGTATACAAATACTTGAGAAAGGGGAATGTACCAAATGTGTAAAATGCATTTTGACTGTTAAAACTACGAAAAAAAGTAAAGAGAATATTTGTAACATATGAATAAAACTGCTATGAAAGAACATCATTGTTGTGATCATCATGATATAAATTTTTATTTCAGTTTAAAGCCATAAATGACGGGGTTATAGCCAGACCACTTAAGATGGCGGACGCGAGTTGAAACTGCTCTGCGCAGCTCGCCATTTATCCTATTTAATCCTTCTCCCAGGGAGTCCATCTGCCCGTCTCTGACTTAGCGTGGACGTTGCACGAGGCTGTCTGTGCCCCAGAAAGCCAGGATGGGGTTGCTGGTTTGCAATTGCGGGTGCGGCGAGGCTGGAGAGAGGCTACAGGAGGGGCCCGAGGTTGACAATACACCGCACAGCCCGAAGGCATTGTTGGCTGCAATGGGGGATAACTCATCCATCTGGAGGGCGCTGTACCTGCTTAGGGAATGGCAGCACTCTCACTCTGATTGATGCGGGACCAGTGGGAGGTGATGTGTGGCTGTGAAGGTGCCCAATCAGAGGAGGATGCACGGCCCTGCAGCAGTGGCTCCTAAAGAGCCCACAAGTGTACTTGGCAGGTGAGTGTGGAGACTGGCAGGGGTTGGAGGAGAGAGTTGGACGGAGGCTGCTGCACTTGGCCCGTGGGCTTAAGGGACTGCAGCTGGAGGGGCCAATGAGTGGATAGGGTGCCCTAGAGTTTAAATGCCTCCACGGGCCCCTCCTTGGGGTACCAGCCTTAGCACCTTGGTTCGAACTCTGCATAGATCCTGGCCCTACAGGGAGGAGACACTATGATTGTCTGGGCAGGGCTGTGTGCCTGCCTGTACTGTGGATACTTGATCGACCTATTTGAGCGCTGCCTGGGGGGATTGGGTGGTGAAAGGAGGCCCCACATTGGTGGACAGATGGTGCACCGGGGACCTGAGAGTGGTGGCGATGTGCTCCCATTGCCTGCTGGATCACCTTGCAGGATCTTGCTCAGGAATCCCTGGAGAGATCTTGACAGCTTGTACTACCTCTGAGACCCTACACATAGGTAGAGGGCAGGTGGGTTGGAGCGGTGGGGGTTCTTTAGACCGGCCCTAGATGGGAATCCACAAGGCTGGATGGCCAGGGACAAGCCTCCCCATGGTAAAATGACCACACTCGACACGTTTGCCCAGTCGGGGAGTATGCCGACTGTTTCTCCACCGGTGGGGGCAGGCCAGGGGTTTTTTCAGGGCAGTGGCCCCAGCGACACATGGACTGACACTGCCAGATTCCTGGCAGTAATAGATCACTCCAGAGACATGCTGGAGGCCAAAATTGAAGCCATGTGATGCTGCTGCACCAGGACCTTGGCCAAGCAGTGGACAGGATTTCTGAGGTGGAGGTGAGGGTGTCAGAAGTGGAAGACACGGTGGCAGATATGAAAAAGACTATTCTGCATCTCACGATGGTCTCCAGAGCAATTGCAGCAAGAGTGAGGGTGCGAAAGACAGGGCGCCTCGAAATAACAGCAGATTCATGTGGCTTCCAGTGGGATGCGAGGGGACCTTGTCCTCCTTCATCGTTCAGAGGGTGCATAAAGCCTTAGTACAGTGATCACCGCTGGGGGAGCCACCCAGGTCCATGATCACCCGTTTCCTGAACTACTCAAACGGGGATGCTATTCTGTGAAATGCTTGCTCCCAGGAGGCCCTTCTCTACAAATTGCATAAAATAATGATTTTCCAAGACTATACTAACCTTGTGCAGCAACAGCAGCAATCTTTTGTGGAAGCCAAAAGAAAACTCTAGGTCCTTAACATCCAATACATGCTGCTCTACCCAGAGAAGCTACAGGTGATTTACAAGGACCAAACTCTCTTTTTTTAACCCCAAGAGGAGGTGTTTCACTGGATGGATGAAAGAGTTGCCGTGAAGCCTCAACCCCCTGCTAGGGGAGGCTGTAGACCCCGTTGAGTATGAGCCTCATCCTTCCCCGAGCAGGTCTCGCACCTGGCGGCGCAGTAGAAATTGCTCATGCCCTACCTAGTGGAATAAACGATCTGAGATGAAACCCGCGGAGAATAGTGGGACTCAGGATCGAACACCGGGAACTGAGCAGACTGGCAGGGGAGGCTACCCTGCGGAGCTACAGAACAGTGGTTAAGTTTAACTCATGGCTGGAACCGTGAGCAAGCTTGTAGGCCGGAATTTCTCAATACTTGTAGTGCCCCGTAGCAACTTCCTCGGACGAAGATGGGATTGCACATTGATCAGCTTGGAGCAAGATGGCGGTGGAGGCTGCAGTCACGGAACAAAGTCAAGGATTCCCTCCACCTGACATAGTTTTTACAGTTTCACCATTTTTACTGTGGAGTATGACAATTGACCCAGTACAGACAGTTGGAGATATAACCTCCACAATGAGTATCACAGTGATGTTGGGAATCCTTCCCAACAACATAGTGTTGAGGAAGGGATTCCATTGGGGGATGATCCCAGTTGATACTGGGAGAGAGCTACTCCTGTGACAGGTACTTCAGGTTTACAAAGTAAGGGGTGGGTAGGTTCGGGAAATTATGGTTTATATGTGCATGATATTACAGTTGACCCTGTCGATGACCCTTCAGATGGTGTCCCCTGCTTCTTGGTGACTGGTAACCCCCTACCCTGATGCCTGAGGGCAGTGCAGGATCCTCAGGAGACTTAATTAGTCTGGTGTTCTGGAATGTAAATGGCTTATTGGACCGGGGTAAGCAGACAACCGTATTGCGCCATTCCAAACAATTACAGGCAGATATCCTGTTCCTAAAGGAGATGCAAGTTTATCACTCAGGACTTACCAAAGGGTCTGGGGGTGGCTATTCTGCTAAAAGGTTCCTTGCCTTCGTTACCCAGAAAGTATGGACAGACAGACTGGGAAGGTATGTGGGAGTAACTGGTCATATGTATGGGACAACACTAACCCTTGTTAGTGTTTTTCCCCGCCCCCTGACTGCATTATTCCTGGATAGGATGGTGCAGCTGTTGGGGGAGTTCCCTGAAGAGCTGGTGGTGATGAGGGCATACTGGAACGAGGTGGTGGATGAAGCATGGGACAGGTCTCAAGGAGGAGGGGGAGCCTTTAGAGGCTGAACGTTGATGGCACCCTTCATGAAGGCGTCGGGGGCTTTCAGATGTCTGGGGGCTTAGCTACCCTAGTGACAAAGGATATACATATTACTCAGGGGCGCACACCACATTTTCGAGACTAGACTATTTCCTGGTTACTATTGTGGGTGTGCAGCTCGTTAAACTAGCACACATACATGCTAGAGGGCTGTTGGGCCATTCCCCATAGGGATAAAACTGCAGTTGGACCCAACCAGATCATGGCTTTGGTGCTGATTATCTACCTGGTCACTCCGGGATCAGAAGTGCAATTCCAGTATGGGGGAGGAGATTGAACAATACCTCTTCCATAAAAAGGAGTTGGTGAGGCCAATGGTCTACTCTGGGAGGAACTTAAGGCCACAATTAGAGGCTATATCGTAAGCTACTCTACGGTAGAAAAGCACAGATGCAGGCAGTGTATCACCGATTTAGAAGAACGAGCTCAGGATTTGGAGGCACAGTGTCAGAGCAGTCGGGAGCAGGAGCTACGTACTGCCCTGGCTCAACCTCAAGCTCTCCTCCAGGAAGCCTTAACAAATGAGGCGAGAGGAGTATGGCTGGCGTCCCCGTCCTGCATACAATGGGAGGATAAGTCTGGCAATATGCTTCATAGCCTTTGTCAAAATATACATCACAACCCGCCCATATTGTCCCTAGTAACCTCAGAAGGGCAAACTTTTACAGGCGATAAAGAGATAGTCTCCCAATTTGCATAATATTTCTCAAATCTGTATGCCAAACAAGACAGCGTCTCACATTGACTGATGGCAGACTTCGTCAACAACCTTCCTCTAAGATGCCTCTAAAACTTGGAGAAGCTATCCCAGAAAATGAACACACAGCGGGGAGCTTTACTCTGCCCTTGGCAAACTAAACCCAGGCAAGGCCCCGGGTCCCAACAGTTTCCTCCCAGAAATCTATAAATCTTACATGAACTTGTTAGGGGAGCCCCTGGAGGAAATGCTGGTGGAGGCAGTGGAGATGGAGAGCTTGCATTCGATCTGCATGAGGTGGAGATTTTGGTGATCCTTAAGGCAGGGAGCCCTCCGGATTGCTGTTCTTCTTGCTGCTCTATCTCCCTCCTGAATACTGAGGTTAAAATCATTGAGAAGGCCCTGGCAGAGCTCCTGGTGGGAGTGCTGCCCTCCCTGGTCCATCCTGATCAGGCCAGGCCAGGTATATGCTGCACAGAACTACACAATATACTTTGCCTTCACAATGCTCTCGCTTTGCCTGGTAAGTTACAAAGAACAGGGGTGGTGCTTCTAGCGTATATTGAAAAGGCCTTTGACTCCGTTGTGAGAAGTTGGCCTGGCATATGCTGTCCACTAATTATAGTGGGCACCTTGCACCAGTCCAAATCGACTCTTATGGTAGGTAGGTTAAAGACAACCTTATTAAAAGCTATCCTAGTGGTAGCTGTGGAGAGCAGCCTTCAGGCTAAGTCTTGAAGGAATGTAAAGCAGCTTGTTTTACCAGTTTATAATCTCTTGAGTGACCAAATGAAAGAGCACCACACCAGGTATATATTCAAAATATATGTATTTATTACTAAACACACCCCTCTAGTCTCTTTATGAGGCTAGAGTTCGAAGTACATAGGTTATAAGATCTTAAATCACAGTAATAGCACAAATACACGTTTGGGCCCTAGGGGCGTACCAAACCATATACCAATAAAGTGGTATGCGAACCACGACTGAACTAGACACTAGGCCTAGAGCCTCTAGAAGTGCTTGGACCACAAGGAACCACCCAAGGTAGTGACACAGGGGACCCACGGGAGACGCGTGCAGTGTAAATACACAACCGCGATACGCCGTTAACTTCTATGGAGAAAGTCGGGATCGGGAAAATAGAGGAAAGGGACACTTTAAAGAGGACTAGGACAAAACCCTTTGAGATCTAGGACTTTGAAGAGTCTCTACCCACGGGAGCACCGGAGTACTCGTGTTACCTCACCCAGGGAAGCCGGGTGCATAGGTGCCTTTCGGGGTCGGGTTTCGTCGTCGTTTCTTATGGCGATCTGCTGCAAAGTGCTGCTGGCGACCAGGAGAAAAGTGTCCGGGTGGATCCAAGAGTGGATCGGAGTTCTGAAGAACCTGAAAGCAGAGGGGACAGAGTCTGGGTCACTAGCCAGTGACCAGGAGGGCGATGGACAGATGCCCACCGATGTCGAGTGCTTCAAGTTCGTTGACGGTCGTCTTGACTCTTCAGCCACGAGGTCCGGGAGGCGTTGTCGGCGACCAGGAGCAGGATTCGGGCTGTTGCTCGATGTCTGTCGAGTGCAGAGGTGTCGGCGACCAGATTGGACCCAACAGGCCTTGGCAACGGCAAGTCTCGAGTAAGATGTAGATCGTCGATGATGCAGACCAGCAAGGTCTGGGGAACTCACCCAGCAAGGGTAAGTGAGGGCAGGCCTGGAGCAACCAGACTGCCAAGTAAAGAAAAGATTGGCCTTCGGTAAGGGCTACTAGCCAACGGGCTAGCGACCGCGAAGGAGCCTCGTGACGCCGCACGTGGAGCTGGCTTACAGGACACTCGTGGAGTGGGGGCCAGTGATCTTCGGTGCAGGTGGTGCTGGAGGCTAGGGCTACTCGGAGCCCAAAGCACGACTTCTTGGGAGACCCAGAAGATGGTGCACTTGCAAGTGTGCTCGGTGTCCAGGGGTCACGGTCTCAAGTCACCCACGATAGCCACGGGCCTCAGCTTTGCTGGGGACTCAGGGTAGCCTCGGGGAAGTCTGAGAATCCACCTCTGGTGATGCGATGACTTCGGCGTCCGACGGGAGCTTCAGTAATGCGAACCGGACAGATGCTTCTTTGGTGCCTGCCAAGCAGGGGAGTCACTCCTTGACCCCAAGGGAGATTCTTCAGTCCTCTAATCTTGTCGTAGAGCGTCGAAGGTCCAGGATTCCGTGTCAGAGTTTCGTCCAGGTATAATCTAAAGTCCTAAGGACTGGGTTCCTACCTTTATTCTAAAAATAGGGGATGGACTACTCTGTGGCCCCACCTATGGGTGGGTCAGGGCAGAGGGGTGGCTACACCCCTTTCCCTTTGTCCAGTTCGCGCCAGAGCAGGGGCTGCAAGCCCCTGATCCGGTTTGAACTGGGGTATGCACAGGGACACCAAATGTGCCCCCAGTGCAGGACTTCAAAGCACCCGAAAGTGCTCCCGCCCAGCCCCAATACACATTGTCCTGTCTGGGGAGGTGGTCACACCTCCCTGGGACAGGAAACCTATTGTCCAGGCCTCCCCTGCCGGAGTTTCGTCCAGCAGCAGGAGGCCAGACTCGTGTCTGTGGCAGCAGCATCCATTTTGTGATGCCAGGGCTCTGGAAAGAAGTTACCGGACTCGTCAGAGTTAACATGCCTTTCCCTCTAGAAGGGTGGAATGCTACCCCCGCCGCCAGAATTGGCGGGGGGTAGTATTCCAAGATGTTTGACACCAAACACGACATGTTTCGGTGCAGCCATTCCATAGTTAGCATTTTACCGCGAGGATATAATGCGTTTAAGAGTATATGGTCAGGCTGCACTACAAACAGCATCAGAGATGGTCTCCGAACGCTGCAGAGGGGCCCTGCTCATGCAGGGGCACCCTCTCACATAGGAACCATGCACTCTGCCTTTAGGATTGATAAGGCCTGCCTTAGGAGTGACTTATAGGTTTATATGTGTGTATGCATTTAGTGATATAGGTAACCTATACCACAGCAAGGGGTGCATGCACCACCTTACCCAGGCTGCAGTAGCAGACCTGTGGTGTCAGTTTGGATGGCCTACCAGGGGTGGCATAATATATGCTGCAGCCCCTGGCAGGCCTCTGAGGTACCTATGCCCTTGGTACATAGTATACCATATACTAGGGACTTACAAGGGCACTCCAGATCCCAATCAGAGATGTGCCTAAGGCACATGGAGACCCTTTTAAAGAGGAAACAGCTAGGCTGGGGTTCTGAATAGCAGGGCCCCAGCCAGACTAATGTCGAAAACCAGTGAAGTATCAGCAAAAAGTGGGGGTACCCCTGTGAAGCAGATCCTACTCTCCTACACAACCCCCCCAAACGTAGGGACATTAAACTAACCTTGCCCAGTTAAGTCTTCATGTTCTAAGTGGAAATACCTAGAGAGTCCATCTGCATTCGCATGGTTACTCCCAGGCCTATGTTCCACTGTAAAGTCCATCCCCTGTAGGGAAATGGACCACCTAAGCAGTTTGGGGTTTTCACCCTTCATTTGTTTTAGCCATAAGAGGGGCTTATGGTCTGTCTGAACCAGGAAGTGTGTACCAAACAAGTATGGCCTCAACTTCTTCAGAGCCCAGACCACAGCAAAGGCCTCCCTCTCTATGGCTGACCAACGTTTCTCTCTAGGGGTCAGCCTTCTGCTAATAAAAGCTACTGGCTGATCCTGACCTTCTTCATTCAATTGTGACAGTACAGCCCCTACCCCCAATTCAGATGCATCTGTTTGAACAATGAACTTCTTGGAGTAATCAGGACTCTGCAGAATTGGAGCAGTGCACATGGCCTGCTTGAGGTCATCAAATGCCTTTTGACAGCTAACTGTCCACTGAACCTTTTTGGGCATTTTCTTAGAAGTTAAGTCATTCAAGGGTGTCACTATTGATCCATACCCCTTGACAAATCTCCTATAGTACCCAGTCAGGCCTAAGAAGGCTCTCACCTGAGTCTGGGTAGTGGGAGCAGTCCAGTCCATGATGGTCTGGATCTTGCTCTGCAAAGGTTGAACCTGGCCTCCACCCACAAGGTGGCCCAGGTACACAACCTGACTCTGCCCTATCTGGCACTTAGTGGCCTTGATAGTCAGGCCTGCCTTTTGCAGGGCCTGTAAAACATTCCTGAGGTGGACCAGGTGATCCTCCCAGGTGGAGCTAAAGACAGCAATATCATCTAGATAAGCTGCACTATAGGCCTCCAGTCCTGTGAGAACTGTGTTCACCAACCTCTGGAAAGTGGCAGGTGCATTTTTCAGACCAAAGGGCATCACCACAAATTGATAATGCCCACTAGGGGTTGAAAATGCTGTTTTGGGCTTTGCAGCATCAGCTAGTCTGATCTGCCAGTAGCCAGCTGTTAGGTCAAATGTGCTGAGATATTTGGCAGAGGCCAAAGTATCTATGAGCTCATCTGCCCTGGGTATTGGATGGGCATCAGTCCTAGTGACTGCATTGAGGCCCCTGTAGTCTACACAAAACCTCATCTCTCTTTTCCCACCACTGGTGTGAGGTTTAGGTACTAGGACTACTGGACTAGCCCAAGGGCTATCTGAGGGCTCAATCACTCCCAATTCCAACATCTTCTGGACTTCAGTCCTGATACAGTCCCTGACATGGTCAGGTTGCCTATAAATCTTGTTTTTAATAGGCAGACTGTCCCCAGTGTCCACTTCATGAGTGCACCAGGTGGTCTGACTGGGTGTCAGAGAAAACATATGTCTAAACTGATTGAGGACTTGCCTGCAATCAGTTTGTTGCTGGGTAGTGAGGCTGCCTGCCAAGGCTACACCATCAACTGACCCATCGTCAGGGTTCTGTGAGAGCAGGTCAGGGAGTGGGTCACTCTCTTCCTCCTGCCCTTCATCAGTAGCCATGAGCAAGCCCATGTCTGCCCTGTCCACATATGGCTTAAGTCTGTTGACATGGAGAACCCTGTGGGGACTCCTGGGTGTTCCCAGGTCTACTAAGTAAGTGACCTCACCCTTCTGCTCAACAATAGTGTGGGGTCCACTCCATTTGTCTTGGAGAGCTGCTGGGGCCACTGGCTCCAACACCCACACCTTCTGTCCTGGCTGGTAAACAGTTAGGACAGCCTTTTGGTCATGCCAGGCCTTTTGAAGTTCCTGGCTAGCCTCAAGGTTTTTGGTTGCCTTTTTCATGTACTCAGCCATCCTGGAGCGGAGACCAAGTACATAGTCCACTATATCTTGCTTTGGGGGCTTGAGAGGTAACTCCCATCCTTCCTTCACCAAGCACAGTGGACCCCTCACAGGGTGGCCAAACAGAAGTTCAAAAGGGCTGTAACCAACCCCCTTCTGAGGCACCTCCCTATATGCGAATAAAAGGCAGGGCAAGAGTATGTCCCATCTACGCCTAAGCTTTTCTGGGAGCCCTTTAATCATGCCCTTCAAGGTTTTGTTGAATCTCTCAACTAAACCATTGCATTGTGGGTGATAGGGTGTGGTGAACTTATAAGTAACTCCACACTCCTTCCACATTGCCTTTAAGTACCCAGACATGAAGTTTGCACCCCTGTCTGATACCACCTCCTTAGGAAAGCCCACTCTTGAGAAAATTCCCAGGAGGGCCCTTGCCACCACAGGTGCTGTAGTGGTCCTAAGGGGTATAGCCTCTGGATACCTGGTGGCATGATCCACTACCACCAGTATAAATCTGTGCCCAGATGCTGTTTGGGGATCCATGGGACCAACAATGTCAATCCCTACCCTCTCAAAGGGCACCCCCACCACAGGTAGTGGTATCAGGGGGGCCTTTGTAGTGCCACCTGCTTTGCCACTGGCTTGGCAGGTTACACAGGAGCGACAAAACTCCTTACTGTCTTCAGACATGTGGGGCCAGTGAAAGTGAGGGACAATTCTGTCCCAAGTCTTGTTCTGGCCCAGGTGTCCTGCTAAGGGAATATCATGGGCTAGGGTCAATAGGAAGCCCCTGAACTTCAAAGGTATTACCAACCTCCTGGTAGCACCAGGCTTGGGGTCTCTACTCTCTGAGTACAGGAGTCCATCATCCCAATACACTGTATGGGGACCACTAGCTTTCCCAGCAGCCTCAGCAGCAGCTTGCTGTCTGAGGGGTTCAAGGGAGGGGCAGCTCTGCTGCTCCTGGCTCAGATCTGCCCTAGAAGGTCCCCCTGTCCCCAAGAACTCAACCTGGTCAGGTTCAAGTTCCTCTGGGACAGTTCCTTCTTCAGGGCTGAGATCATCCCCCTCAAGGGACTGATCTTCCTCCTGAGCCAAGGGGAAGGCACTGCCTTAACCCTACTACTCCTCCTCTTGGAAGGCACTTGGTCCATTCTTCCAGAATCCAAGGCCTGTTCAGTTTTAGACAGTTTAGCTTGTGACCTGGTCACAGCAAACACATCTGCAGGGATCCCCAGCATTTCTGCATGGGTCCTGAGCTCCACTTCTGCCCAAGCAGAAGTCTCTAAGTCATTGCCAAGCAAGCATTCGACTGGTAGGTTTGCACTTACCACAACCTTCTTAAGGCCAGTTACCCCTCCCCAGGAGAAGTTAACAACTGCCAGAGTATGGTCTGTTCTGACATTGCTAGCATTGGTCACTTGGTACATCTCACCAAGTATAACTTGCCCAGGTAGCACAAGGTCTTGTGTCACCATTGTGACACTTGCCCCTGTGTCCCTAAATGCCAAAGCCTCTCGTCCATTGATTAAAGGCTGTTGTCTGTACTTGCCCAGATTACTGGGACTCACAGTGGAGGTCACATCCATGCCTCCATCACAGACTAACACAGCCTGAGTCAGTTCCCTGACTAAGTCAGAGCCCAACTCAGTTCCCAGGGTGAACCCTACTAAACCCTTTGCTGGAGCACTTCCACCAACTGTACTAGGGGGAACAGGTGCCTTAGGGGCATTGGTGGATGCTGGACTGGAGTCTTTGGACTTGGTGCAATCACTGGTCCAGTGGGTCTTTTGCTTACAGACCTTGCACCATGGTTTTCTTTGGCCTTTACCCTTGGTAGACTGGGAATCCCCACCAGAAGAAGATTTTTGGGGGCCTGATGAAGACTTTTGATCTTTACCCTTCTCCCCACCCTTGTCAGAGTTCTTAGCATCTTGCTTCTTGGTTTCCCCACCTTGGTTCTGTACCTTCTGCTTCACCCTGGTTCTGACCCATTTGTCTGCCTTCTTTCCCAATTCTTGGGGAGAGGTCAGATCAGAGTCAACCAGGTACTGATGCAACAGCTGGTTTTGACAGTTATTAAGAATCTGCTCCCTCATTATCAGATTATACAATCCTGAGAAGTCACACACCTTACTGCCCATCAACCAGCCTTCCAGAGCCTTGGCAGAACAATCCACATAGTCTACCCAGTCTTGAGTCTGTGCTTTTTGGGTGTCTCTGAACTTCAACCTGTACTGTTCAGTGGTTAGGCCAAACCCATCAATAAGAGCACTCTTCAAGACCTTGTAATTGTCAGCATCCTCCTCTCTAACAGTGAGGAGCTTGTCTCTACCTTTGTCAGCAAAGGAGAGCCACAAGATTGCTGCCCACTGCTCCTGAGGGACCTTCTGTACTTTACAGGCCCTCTCTAAAGCAGTTATCCATTTGTGGATATCATCCCCACTCTGGTAGGGAGGGACAATCTTGCTCAGGTTCCTATGGTCATAGGACCTTTCCCTATCTCTAGGGATATGGCTGCCACCATGGGACTCTAGTCCCAACTTTCTTCTCTCTTTAAGGAGATCTAGGGATTCTCTATCTAAAGCCAATTGCTTCTTCCTGATCTCCAGTTGAGTTTCCTCATACTGGACCAGTCTCTTTCTTCTCTCATGAGAGGATTCCCTCCTGTGAGAAGAAACAGAGCTCCCTATTGAGGTGCCAGAGTGGTTAGACTCCTGAGAAGGAGACCTAGACTTTCTGAGCACACTCATAATCCTTCCTGGGGGGACAAAGGTGTGGTTCTCCAGATCCTCATCTTCATCTTCCCCAGAAGGGATTGGGTTTTCCAGGTCAGGGTCATTGTCACCCTCCTGGTCAGTTTCAGAGGGGGGCTGGGGGTAGTGGTACCCCTGGCCCCTTCCTCATCTGCTGGCCCACCCTCTGCTCCTACCCCTTCAGTCTCTGAGGACTTACTAAGATCATAAGCCACCAACATCTCCTGGAGGTGTTGGGTGGTGGGACTTTGGCCTGTCCTTAATTTCCTCACGTTACACAAAGCTCTCAGTTCCAAGAATGGGAGTGTGTCATACTTGGAGGGGAAGCTCAATGGCTTCCTGCAGGGCATCTCTAGATCCTGCTTTTAAAGACATTACTAGTGTGGTGTGGTGTATGCACTACCTACTCTAGTGTGGCCTACTAAACTCTCTTGAGTTGTAGAAAGGGTTGTGCTATCCCTTAACACACAACTCTAAGTTCAGTAGAACTTACTGATATTCTAAGCTTAAATTATATGTACCTTAGGTACCTTTAGTGGTTTTCAGTTGATCAATTCAATTGAGATTATCTGGTAAAACAATAGCAAGCTGGAATCCCACACGCTGCACACCAATGTGAGAAGTTGGCCTGGCATATGCTGTCCACTAATTATAGTGGGCACCTTGCACCAGTCCAAATCGACTCTTATGGTAGGTAGGTTAAAGACAACCTTATTGAAAGCTATCCTAGTGGTAGCTGTGGAGAGCAACCTTCAGGCTAAGTCTTGAAGGAATGTAAAGCAGCTTGTTTTACCAGTTTATAATCTCTTGAGTGACCAAATGAAAGAGCACCACACCAGGTATATATTCAAAATATATGTATTTATTACTAAACACACCCCTCTAGTCTCTTTATGAGGCTAGAGTTCGAAATACATAGGTTATAAGATCTTAAATCACAGTAATAGCACAAATACACGTTTGGGCCCTAGGGGCGTACCAAACCATATACCAATAAAGTGGTATGCGAACCACGACTGAACTAGACACTAGGCCTAGAGCCTCTAGAAGTGCTTGGACCACAAGGAACCACCCAAGGTAGTGACACAGGGGACCCACGGGAGACGCGTGCAGTGTAAATACACAACCGCGATACGCCGTTAACTTCTATGGAGAAAGTCGGGATCGGGAAAATAGAGGAAAGGGACACTTTAAAGAGGACTAGGACAAAACCCTTTGAGATCTAGGACTTTGAAGAGTCTCTACCCACGGGAGCACCGGAGTACTCGTGTTACCTCACCCAGGGAAGCCGGGTGCATAGGTGCCTTTCGGGGTCGGGTTTCGTCGTCGTTTCTTATGGCGATCTGCTGCAAAGTGCTGCTGGCGACCAGGAGAAAAGTGTCCGGGTGGATCCAAGAGTGGATCGGAGTTCTGAAGAACCTGAAAGCAGAGGGGACAGAGTCTGGGTCACTAGCCAGTGACCAGGAGGGCGATGGACAGATGCCCACCGATGTCGAGTGCTTCAAGTTCGTTGACGGTCGTCTTGACTCTTCAGCCACGAGGTCCGGGAGGCGTTGTCGGCGACCAGGAGCAGGATTCGGGCTGTTGCTCGATGTCTGTCGAGTGCAGAGGTGTCGGCGACCAGATTGGACCCAACAGGCCTTGGCAACGGCAAGTCTCGAGTAAGATGTAGATCGTCGATGATGCAGACCAGCAAGGTCTGGGGAACTCACCCAGCAAGGGTAAGTGAGGGCAGGCCTGGAGCAACCAGACTGCCAAGTAAAGAAAAGATTGGCCTTCGGTAAGGGCTACTAGCCAACGGGCTAGCGACCGCGAAGGAGCCTCGTGACGCCGCACGTGGAGCTGGCTTACAGGACACTCGTGGAGTGGGGGCCAGTGATCTTCGGTGCAGGTGGTGCTGGAGGCTAGGGCTACTCGGAGCCCAAAGCACGACTTCTTGGGAGACCCAGAAGATGGTGCACTTGCAAGTGTGCTCGGTGTCCAGGGGTCACGGTCTCAAGTCACCCACGATAGCCACGGGCCTCAGCTTTGCTGGGGACTCAGGGTAGCCTCGGGGAAGTCTGAGAATCCACCTCTGGTGATGCGATGACTTCGGCGTCCGACGGGAGCTTCAGTAATGCGAACCGGACAGATGCTTCTTTGGTGCCTGCCAAGCAGGGAGTCACTCCTTGACCCCAAGGGAGATTCTTCAGTCCTCTAATCTTGTCGTAGAGCGTCGAAGGTCCAGGATTCCGTGTCAGAGTTTCGTCCAGGTATAATCTAAAGTCCTAAGGACTGGGTTCCTACCTTTATTCTAAAAATAGGGGATGGACTACTCTGTGGCCCCACCTATGGGTGGGTCAGGGCAGAGGGGTGGCTACACCCCTTTCCCTTTGTCCAGTTCGCGCCAGAGCAGGGGCTGCAAGCCCCTGATCCGGTTTGAACTGGGGTATGCACTAGGGACACCAAATGTGCCCCCAGTGCAGGACTTCAAAGCACCCGAAAGTGCTCCCGCCCAGCCCCAATACACATTGTCCTGTCTGGGGAGGTGGTCACACCTCCCTGGGACAGGAAACCTATTGTCCAGGCCTCCCCTGCCGGAGTTTCGTCCAGCAGCAGGAGGCCAGACTCGTGTCTGTGGCAGCAGCATCCATTTTGTGATGCCAGGGCTCTGGAAAGAAGTTACCGGACTCGTCAGAGTTAACATGCCTTTCCCTCTAGAAGGGTGGAATGCTACCCCCGCCGCCAGAATTGGCGGGGGGTAGTATTCCAAGATGTTTGACACCAAACACGACATGTTTCGGTGCAGCCATTCCATAGTTAGCATTTTACCGCGAGGATATAATGCGTTTAAGAGTATATGGTCAGGCTGCACTACAAACAGCATCAGAGATGGTCTCCGAACGCTGCAGAGGGGCCCTGCTCATGCAGGGGCACCCTCTCACATAGGAACCATGCACTCTGCCTTTAGGATTGATAAGGCCTGCCTTAGGAGTGACTTATAGGTTTATATGTGTGTATGCATTTAGTGATATAGGTAACCTATACCACAGCAAGGGGTGCATGCACCACCTTACCCAGGCTGCAGTAGCAGACCTGTGGTGTCAGTTTGGATGGCCTACCAGGGGTGGCATAATATATGCTGCAGCCCCTGGCAGGCCTCTGAGGTACCTATGCCCTTGGTACATAGTATACCATATACTAGGGACTTACAAGGGCACTCCAGATCCCAATCAGAGATGTGCCTAAGGCACATGGAGACCCTTTTAAAGAGGAAACAGCTAGGCTGGGGTTCTGAATAGCAGGGCCCCAGCCAGACTAATGTCGAAAACCAGTGAAGTATCAGCAAAAAGTGGGGGTACCCCTGTGAAGCAGATCCTACTCTCCTACATCCGTCGGGTGGGAATACTTGTTTCTCCTGCTCAAATGCCTCAATTTCAGCCCAACATTCATACAATATGTCCGACTCTTATACACATGCCTCTCCGTCCGGGTCTGAGTGAGATGTCAGAGCCCTCCGGATTCACTGGCGGACCAGACAGGGATGCCCTCTTTCCACATTACGTTTTGCTATTGCTATAGAGCCCCTTGCAGAATGGGTCCATATTGATGCTCAAATTAGGGGATTCGAGTGGGCAGAGGGCGTTTCTGACCATATTGCCCTCTCTGCTGACGATGTCCTCTTATTCTTAACAAACCCAGAGGACTCTGGCCCACAAGCGCTCCGGATCTTGCAGGTCTTTGGGGAGATATCTGGCCTTTACAAAGATGCATCCAGTGTTATTTCCATCTAACTCTTATCCACAAGATCTAGGGTGGGCTTCAAGTCTAACGATAGAAACACAGGACTTTAGATACCTGGGGCTCTTCATCGCGCAGGTGTCTAGGGTCACGGTAATGGTGGGGCTCACCTCTAATCTACGGACATGGATGGCACTCCCCATATCGCACCTCAGTAGATCGGCAATTTTCAAGATGGTGGCGGTACCACGGTTTCTGGATCACCTGCAGAATTACCCATACAACATCCCACCCTCTTTCTACTGCAAAATTAATTCACTACTTCGTAACTTCATTTGACTGCGGGGTGGCTGCCACAGACATAAAGTCATATTATAGGGCCTCTCATCTAATAATAGTGAATTAATTGTGGTATGATTTCTCCAGGTATCCGGCATATGCCTCAGAGAAATGGGCTCTCGAGGGAGTGCCAATCTGCCACTTGCTATACGGGGAAGAGTGCGCGCTTCTTTCCTGTCTGCAACTAAAGTGGTTCTTAATCTGTGGAGAACAACCCTGAGACAGCTATGGCAGTACAACAGGCTGCCTGAGCAGACGCCTTTGTGGGAGGGCACAGTCCTAGGGCAGGTAGCCAACTTGAAAAGGTTTTGGAAATGGGACACCATATGTATCTCAACACTGGGAGATGTGATGGAGGGGATTATACTTAAGTCCTACCAGGCATTGCAGGAGGAATTTGGGCTGCATCGCAGCCAATTCTTCCGATACCTGCAGTTTAGGCATACCTTGTCCCCTTATATTTCTGGGTTGGAGCCTCTCCCAGAATTTAAACCGCTTGAGGTGAATTTGCTCCTGAGAGAACATAAAGTGACAGAGATCTGTAGCAAAATAATCAACAATATTGGTGACTCGTTCAGCTCCCTGGGCACTGCCTGGGAGCATGATCTGGGGTCGATGGCTGACGAAGAGTAAGCAGAGGCTAGGATGGCCCCAAGACAAGACATGCAGCAATCTCTTCCTGACTATGTCTCCCTTCCCTACTGCTGAAGCTCCTCCATAGAGCTTATCTTTCCAGACACAGACTGAGGATGATGGGGTTATTGCCTCCCTGGCCTGTCTCAGGTGTGGGGAACCCAGTGGTGACCTCCTACATATAACTTGGAGTTGACTGCGCTTGTCGCGCTACTGGACACAGGTGCTCTCTTGTTTGGGGAAGGTTCTGGGATGGATGATACCACAAGATCCCAAACTGGTTTTATTACATGCAAACCCAGAGTTAGATGCGACCAGGCACACGCTAACACTACTTTGGCTTGGGCTAACAGTGGCCTACGAGACATCACGCGAAAGTGGAGAGAGGTGAGGCCCCCAATGATTGGGGAGTGGAAGAGTGGCTTGATTATTGCATGAACATGGAAAGACCAGTATATCAGGCCAGAGGGTGAGCCCAGAGTATACAAAGATATGGGGAGACTGGGAACGATACAGAAGGATTGACCTATTCCCGGAACCCACCAGGGCAGATCTCCTGGAGTCAGAAATTCACAGGTACGCGGAGTAATGGGTGGGTAGGTGGGGGAGGCCTGGGCCGAATATTCATCATATATGTTGAACTGATGAAGGGAGGAGGGTGGCAGGTGGAAGGGAGAATCGTCAACCATGCACCTTGTTTTCTTGGTTGTAATCCATGTTCATATTTTATTTCTCTTGCTACACTGAGGTGTAACTTATAAAAATGCAATAAATTGTGTCTTTAAAAAATAAAAATAAAACCCTCATAAAAGTGATATTTACAATTAATTATTTAAAGAGTCGGCTACTTAATTTCATAGTTAATAAATACTAAGACCAGTTCGGTTAATACATAAAAATAAAATTAAAATCCTAGAACTTTTACACCAGTTCCAGCAATAACTTAGATAAATATAAATATTAAAGTTAATGAAAAAGGACACACAGTGCTATTTTTTAACAATTATAAGACCATAATGCCCACATTTTCTCCTCATACACCCAATACGATAGAGGTATTTTGCCAAACTACCAACAATAAATTCTCTTGTGCCAGTCTTCAAGATTCTTAAGGCAATAGCATGCTGCTTCTCCCCAGGAATGCAGCATACCAGAATAATCCCTTTCCTACATGACAACTGTGAGAAATTGGATTTTTGGGTGCGTTGGTGAGTTAGCCCTCCTCAAGCAACAACCACAATCCTTGTCAGAATGACCCACCAAAGCAACTAAATTAACCTGTGCTTAACCCTTGGGTAGCTTGGTACCAAATCAGTCAGGCTTAATGTGGAGGCAATGTGTAAAGTATTTATGCAGCACACAAACAGTAATAAAGTGAAAACACAATAAAAGGGAAATCCCACACCAATTTGGAAAAATAGAGTAAATTTTAATAAATAAAAAAAGACCAAAATGACAAACATCCAATCACAAGAACTGGAGTTATGTAATTTCAAAGATTTAAGTAAGTTTAGCGTCCAATAGCACAAATCGCCACTCATGGTTATCTGGTTGTGCTAGATCGGGGGAAAGTCACAAGTTCAGGCCGAGCATGAGCCGGGTACAGGGACCAGCTTAGTCCTGTTGAAAAAATTACCTTTGCAAAGTCCAGCATGAAGAGTTCAGTTTGCGGTAAAGTGGGCTGCGAGTAGCAGAGTCGTCACTGTAGTGCAAAGAGCAGGCTGGGCATCGCTGACAGCCATTGCTGTAATGTGAAGAGCCTGTCGCCATCGAAGATGGTCATTGCTGGAGCTTCATGTTTGCAGTCACAGCGTGCTGTCGATTCTGTAGCGTGAAGTGCAGTCGCGGCCGGCATGACTCGCGGGTAGCGGGCTTGGGGGGTCATGCGGGGAGAGGAGGGGTCACGCAGGGGGGGTTAATTTAATTTAAAATATATATATAATTAAACTTAACTTCCCGCTGGCCGGGTCCCACGTCTTCTCTGCTCTCCTGCTCTCCAGGATCAGTAAGCAAAAGCAGGCAGCCAGGCTCCCTCCCTCCACTAGGCCAATCACAAGCATTGTGATTGGTTGGGACGCCGCCCAGCCAGCCGCTTATGGGGAGGCCATTTTCTCCATGTAGGCTGCATTGCAGCCTGCATGGAAAATGGCAGAGTGCGCATGACTGGTTTGGGCGGCCCCAGGGGCCAACCAAACAGTCTTTGCGCACTCAGGAGTGGGCAGGCACACCACTCCTCCCCTGCTTTCAGAGCAGTCCTCCAACCCGCCCGCAACCAAACATAAAATGGTAATAACGGAAAGTTATTACCATTTTATGTTTCTGCTTCTCGCACTGTGAGAAGCAGTGGGGCGACGCTCCTCCACCCTAGAGGAGGGGCCGCCCCACGTGAAGTGCAGTTCTCACGTTGCTGGTTGTCGCTCACTGTGGTACGAAGAGTCGGGTCCATCAGAGCTTCACATTGGTAGTCATTACAGGTGGAGATGTGTAGGAGAGTAGGATCTGCCTCTTATGTTGCCCCCACTTTTTTTTCTGATGTTTACACTGGTTTCTGGCTATAGTCTGGCTGAGTCCCTGCTAATCAGGACCCCAGCCTCTCTGTTCTCTCTAAATGACTTGGAGTGCACTCTAGGTGCACTAGTGATTGGATACTGTGGTACCTTATGAGTCCCTAGTATATGGTACCTTAGGTACCAAGGGCATAAGTACTTCACAGGCCTACCAGGGGCTGAAGCATGTATTATGCCACCCCTGGGAAGCAGACTAAATCTGACACCACAGGCCTGCTACTGCAGCCTGGGTGAGGTGGTGCTAGCACTCCTCACTGAGATATAGGTTTCCTATATCTCCCCTGCACACACATTTAAACCTATCAGTCACCCCTAAGGCAGGCCCTATCAATCCTGAGGGCAGGGTGCTTGGTTCCTATGTGAGAGGGTGCCTCTGCCTGAGCCGGGCCCCTCTGCAGCTCTCAGAGTCCATTCTCTGGGGCTGTTTGTGGATGCGGTTAAACCATATACTCTTAAGTGCATTATATCCTCGCGGTAAAATGCTAACTTTGGAATGGCTGCATCAAAACATGTCGTGTTTGGTGTCAAACATCTTGGAATACTACCCCCCCGCCAGTCCTGGCGGCGGGGCTAGCATTCCACCCTTCTAGAGGGATAGACGTACCTACTGTGGAAACGCGGTAGAATCCTGCAGAGCCCTGGCATCACAAAATGGATGCCACCAGTCACAGACACTGGGCTGCCCTCCTGCTGATGACCGAAACTCGCAGTGGAGGAAGCCCAACAATAGGCATCCTGTCACAGGGAGGTGTAACCACCTCCCAGACAGGGTTTAGTGTATTGGGGCTGGGTGGGTGCACTCTTAGAGTGCTTTGAAGTCCTGCACTGGGGGAGCAGAAGGCTCCTCTGTGCATATGCCAGTTCAAACCAGCTCAGGGGCTACCTGCCCCTGCTCTGGTGCAAAACTGGACAAAGGGAAGTGGGTGTAGCCACCCACTCTCCTGACCCTCCCATAGGTGGGGTCATAGAGCTAGTCCCTCCCTTTCTTTTAGTATAAGAGGGGGAACCTGTGCATTGCAAACTAGATAGCCCTGGACGACGCTCTACAAGAAGAATCCCAGACCTTCGACGTTCCACTACCTTTGGAAGACTGAAGAATCTCCCTTGGAGTCAAGGAGTGACTCCCCTGCTTGGCAGGCACCAAAAACTACAAACAACGGTTGCAAACTACACCGCTCCCGCCGGAGTCCGAAGTCTCTGCAGCCCAAGAAGTGGATTTCCTGACTTCTCAAAGGCCATCGTGAGTCTCCAGCGAAGCTGAGGCCAGTGGACCCCAAGAGTGACGAGGAACCATGACCCCTGGGTACTGTGCACTATTGTCGAGTGCAACCCCTTCACAACGTTCTACGAACTTGTGCTTTGGACCACGTGTGGTCCTAGCCTCCAGCAGGAATCCCTCCGAAGATCAGAGGCCTACCACGTCCCGAGTGACCGTGGGCCCCTGTTGAGCGAATCCTCCCAAGGCGTCTTCGCGATCCCTTGCCAGCCGGCTTGTGGGTCCCCTGAAGGCTTTCCTACAAAACCAAAGGGCTCCCCTGGTTGCTCCAGGCCTGCCCTGACTTACCCTTGCTGGGTGAGTCCCTCAGACCTTGCTGGTCTGCGCCATTGACTTTTTACACTTTCCCCGAGACTTGCTGTTACCAAGGCTTGTTGGCTCCAATCGAGTCGCCGGTACTACAGTAAGCTGCAGACATTGTGGGACACGCCGAATCCAGCTCCTGGTTGTCGTCAACGCCTCCTGGACCTCGTGGCTGAAGAGTCAAGGCACCCGTGAGCGACCTGAATCTTGCGACGACGGTGGGCATCCATCTTCCTTGCCCCGAGTCACTGCCAAGTGACTTTGAACACTGTCCCCTCTGCTTTCAGGTCTTCCATCTACTGAATCCAGGCTTGGATTCCTCCGGACACTTCTCCTGTCGCCGCAAGCAGCAAGTCTTCACTGGCTCCCATTGAAAACGACGCCGCGACCCGACACCAAAGAACACCTATGCACCCGGCTCCCCTGGGTGAGGTAACTTCAGCACTACGGTACTCCTGTGGGTGTGGGCCCTAGAACTACTTACCCTGTAAGTGACTTGCTTGTAGCTACCCATGAAGTGCCCTAAAACTCTTACTTTCCAAGTGCGACTATCGCGCTGACTCGTACATGGTTCGCGTCTGTGTTAGACACACCGCGTCCAACTCCCTTGCAACTCTATCTGTAACCGCGTCCTTCGACTCGTACAAGGACCGATCGGTGTGTTTGCCTCGAACACGCAAGGGACCTTTAACATTGAAATCTCAATCGCGTCTGTTCGCATAGACTCGAACAGGACTCGCACCGGTGCCAGGACACCGCGTCCGTCCCCTGTGGGTCTCCTACAACTACCTGGGGTGGTTCTTGGGGGTCCCTCGATTCTAGATGCCCTAGACCTAGGTCTAGCCAAACTAAGATTGTGATATTCGATTGTGCTGAACTTATTTTGATAACATTTGATTTGTACATATGTTCCTGACTTCTAATCTCATAAAGAGATTAGTAGAGAGTTGTTTATTAATAAATACATATATATTTGATATATATACCGGTGTGGTGTCTTTTCATTTGGTGATTCAAGAGATTGTGTGGTAAAACAAGCTGCTTTACATTCCTTCAAGACTTAGCCTGAAGGCTGCTCTCCACAGCTACCACTAGGATAGCTTTCTTTAAAGGTTGTCTTAAACCTATCTACCATAAGAGTCGAGTTGTACTGGTGCAAGGTGTCCACTTTAATTAGTGAACAGCATATACCAGGCCAACTTCTCACATTGGTGGCAGCGGTGGGATTCCAGCTTGCTATTGTTTTACCAGAAAATCTCTATTTGAATTACTAACTGAAAACCACTATAGGTACTTAAGGTACATATAAAGTCAAGCTTAGTATCAATAAGTTCTACTGAACTTAGAGCTGTGTGCCAAGGGATAGCACACCCTTTCTACAGCTCAAGCTAGTATCAGTAGGCCACAAACTAGTGTAGGTAGTACAACACTGCACAACACTAGAATGTCCTTAAAGGGTGGAACCAGTGGATCCACTCAGCCTCAGTATAAGGACATGGCTTTCTCTGACTTGAGAGCCATGTGTGTTGAAAGACACCTGAAGCTAGGACAGAGTCCCTCCACACTACACCTGATAGATCTGCTGACAGCAGATGATCTTAGATTGGCTCTAGGAGCTAATGGGTCTGAATCAGGGGGTGGGTCAATTACAGTGTCTGGGTCAGATGATGAAAATCAGAATGACCAAGACTCTGTGATTGAAGGGCCAGGCTCCAAGGGGCCTGAAAAGGACAGAGGAATTCTCCCTAAGAGAACTGACAGAGTGGATGAGAGGCATAGGTCCCCTTCCAGGGAATCTGACCACTCTTATCACTCTGGCAGAGAATTGGTCCAGCAGAGGAACTCATACTTTCCCATAAGAGAGAGCTCCTCTGACAGAATGTGCAAACTGCTGCAGTATGAGGAAGCAAGAGTTGCCCTCAGAACCAAGCAGTTGGCGCTGGATAGAGAAGCCCTGGAGATCCAGAGAGCTTCTAGAAGAGAGGGGTTAGAACCCCTTGGTGGCAGCAACAGTGTCCCTAGAGGCAGAGAATATATTCCAGACCATAGGAACCTGAGCAAGGTTGTTCCTCCCTACCAGAGTGGGGATGATATCCACAAGTGGATAACTGCTATGGAGAGGGCCTGTAGAGTACAGCAGGTCCCCCAAAAGCAGTGGGCAGCAATCTTGTAGCTCTCCTTTTCAGACAAAGGTAGAGACAAGCTCCTCACTGTTAGAGAAGAGGATGCTGATAATTATGAAGTCCTGAAGAGTGCACTGATAGATGGGTTTGGCTTAACCACTGAGCAGTACAGGTTGAAGTTCAGAGACACCCAGAAGGCACAGACTCAGGACTGGACTGACTTTGTAGATTGTGCAACCAAGGCTCTGGAGGGTTGGCTGGTTGGCAGTAGGGTTACTGATTTCAAGGGATTGTATAATCTGATGATGAGAGAACAGATCCTTAATAATTGCCAGAACCAGTTGTTGCATCAATACCTGGTGGACTCAGATCTGACCTCTCCCCAAGAATTGGGAAAGAAGTCAGACAAATGGGTCAGAACCAGGGTAAGGCAGAAACCCCAGAACCAAGGGGCTGACACCAAGAAGCAAGATCCTAAGGGCTCTGAGAAAGGTGGGGATAAGTCAAAAGACCAGAAGTGTTCACAAGGGCCCCAAAAATCTGCATCTGGTGGGGAGTCACAATCCAACAAGGGAAAAGGCCAAAAGAAGCCCTGGTGCAAATTCTGTAAACAGAAAGGGCACTGGCCTTCTGATTGTAAAAAGTCCAAAGACCAAACCACCACCACTCCTGCCCCTAAGGCAACTGTTCCCCCTAGCTCAGCTACTGCTGGAGGTGGTACTCAGAATAAGGGTGTAGTAGGGTTGACCCTGGGTTCTGAAGTGGACTCTGACCTAGTCAGAGTGCCCACTCAGGCAATGCTGATTTGTGATGGAGACCTTGATATGTCCTTCCTAGTAAGCCCCAGTAATCTAGGCAAATACAAACAGCAGCCTGTAATAAATGGCAAACAGGCTTTGGCATTTAGGGACACAGGTGCTAGTGTCACCATGGTGGCAGAGGATCTTGTGGACCCTGGACAGATCATCCTGGGCGAAATGTACCAGGTGACCAATGCAAGCAATGTCAGGACCAACCATATTCTGGCAGTTGTGAATTTCTCCTGGGGAGGGGTAACTGGCCTCAAGAAGGTTGTAGTCAGTGCAGACCTCCCTGTCAAATGTCTATTGGGCAATGATCTAGATCTTCAGCCTGGTCTGAAGTAGAGTTATGGACTCATGCTGAGATGTTGGGCATCCCTGCAGAGGTATTTGCTGTGACCAGGTCACAAGCAAGAATGCATAACACTGAACCAGCTCTGGATCCTGGAACAATGGACCAGATGCTTCCCAAGAGGAGGAGCAGTAGGGTAAAGGCAGTGCCTTCCCCTCTGTCTCAGATCACAGATTCACCCCCAGAGGGAGGTGAAGCAGATCCTGAGGAAGGAACTGCCCCAGAATGACTTGAGCCTGATCAGGTTGAGTTCTTGGGGGCAGGGGGCCCTTCTAGGGAAGATCTGAGTAAGGAGCAACAGTGCTGCCCTCTCTTGAACCCCTCAGACAGCAGGCTGCTGCTGAGGCTGCTGGGAGTGCTAGTGGGTCCCATAAAGTTTATTGGGATGAGGGACTCCTATATTCTGAGGGTAGAGATCCAGCCCCTGGAGCCACCAGGAGGTTGGTAATACCTCAGAAGTTTAGGGGTTCCTCTTGACCCTAGCACATGACATCCCTTTAGCAGGTCACTTGGGCCAAAACAAGACCTGGGACAGGCTTGTTCCACATTTTCATTGGCCACATATGTCAGAGGACACAAAGGAGTTTTGTCGCACCTGTGTCACATACCAAGCCAGTGGTAAGGCAGGTGGCACAACAAAGGCCCCCCTGATACCACTACCTGTGGTGGGGGTACCCTTTGAAAGGGTAGGGATTGACATTGTTGGTCGCCTTGACCCTCAAACTGCATCTGGGCACAGGTTTATCCTGGTGGTAGTGGATCATGCCACCAGGTACCCAGAAGCAATTCCCCTGAGGACCACCACAGCCCCTGTGGTGGCAAGAGCCCTCATTGGAGTTTTCTCCAGAGTGGGTTTCCCAAAGGAGGTCATCTCTGACAGAGGTACAAACTTCATGTCAGGATATCTGAAAGCAATGTGGAAGGAGTGTGGTGTAACTTATAAGTTCACCACTCCCTATCACCCACAATGCAATGGTTTGGTTGAACGCTTCAACAAAACCCTTAAGGGAATGATTAAAGGACTCCCAGAGAAGCTTAGGCGGAAATGGGACCTTCTTCTTCCCTGCCTGTTGTTTGCATACAGAGAGGTTCCACAGAAGGGGGTTGGTTACAGCCCATTTGAGCTTCTGTTTGGGCACCCTGTAAGAGGTCCATTGTGTTTGGTTAAAGAGGGCTGGGAGTTACCTCTCAAACCCCCAAACAGGATGTGATGGACTATGTACTTGGTCTCCGCTCCCGGATGGCCGAATACATGAAAAAGGCAACCAAAAACCTGGAGGCCAGCCAAGAATTGCAAAAAGCTTGGCATGACCAAAGGCTGTGCTGACTGTGTACCAGCCAGGACAGAAAGTGTGGGTGTTGGAGCCTGTGGCCCCAGCAGCCCTCCAGGACAAGTGGAGTGACCCCCATACAATAGTTGAACAGAAGGGAGAAGTCACCTATCTGGTGAATCTTGGAACTCCCAGGAGCCCCTGAGGGTGCTCCATGTCAACAGATTAAAGCAATATGTTGACAGGGCTGACATGGGCTTGCTCATGGCAACTGATGAGGACCAGGAGGAGGAGAGTGACCCTCTCCTGACCTGCTCTCTCAGAACCCTGATGATGGGTCAGTAGATGGTGTTGCTTTGGCAAGCAGCCTCACTGACCATCAGCAAACTGAGTGCAGACAAGTTCTGCAACAGTATAGACATATGTTTAGCCTGACCCCTAGTCAGACTACCTGGTGCACCCATGAGGTGGACACTGGAGACAGTCTGCCTGTCAAGAGTAAAATCTACAGGCAACCTGACCATGTCAGGGACTGTATCAGGACTGAAGTCCAGAAAATGTTGGAGCTAGGTGTAATTGAGCCTTCAGATAGCCCTTGGGCTAGCCCAGTAGTCCTGGTACCCAAGCCTCATACCCAGGGTGGTAAGAAAGAAATGAGGTTTTGTGTAGACTACAGAGGCCTCAATGCAGTCACTAGGACTGATGCCTATCCCATACCAAGGGCAGATGAGCTGATTGATACTTTGGCCTCAGCCAAGTATCTGAGTACATTTGACCTAACAGCTGGCTACTGGCAGATCAGATTAGCTGATGATGCAAAAGCCAAAACAGCATTTTCGACCCCTAGTGGGCACTACCACTTTGTGGTGATGCCCTTTGGATTGAAAAATGCACCTGCCACTTTTCAGAGGTTGGTGAATAAAGTTCTGGCAGGGATGGAAACTTATTGCTCAGCTTATCTAGATGATATTGCTGTCTTTAGTTCCTCCTGGCAGGATCACCTGGTCCACCTCAGAAATGTTTTGGAGGCTCTGCAGAAAGCAGGCCTCACTATCAAGGCCACTAAGTGCCAGATAGGGCAGATTCAGGTTGTGTACCTGGGCCACCTTGTAGGTGGAGGCCAGGTTCAGCCTTTACAGAGCAAAATCCAAACCATAATGGAATGGGTTGCTCCAACCACCCAGACACAGGTGAGAGCCTTCTTAGGCCTGACTGGGTACTATAGGAGGTTTGTCAAGGGATATGGATCTATAGTGACCCCTTGAATGATCTGACCTCAAAGAAAATGCCAAAAAGGTTCAGTGGACAGCTAGCTGTCAGAAGGCATTTGAAGACCTAAAGCAGGCCATGTGCACTGCCCCCATCTTACAGAGTCCAGACTACACCAAAAAGTTCATTGTCCAAACAGATGCTTCTGAGCTGGGTGTGGGAGCTGTACTGTCTCAACTGAAAGATGAAGGTCAAGACCAGCCAGTAGCTTTTATTAGCAGAAGGCTGACCCCTAGAGAGAAACGTTGGTCAGCTATAGAGAGGAGGCCTTTGCTGTGGTGTGGGCCCTGAAGAAGCTGAGGCCATACTTGTTTGGCACTCACTTCATAGTTCAGACTGACCACAAGCCCCTCCTATGGCTTAAACAGATGAAAGGTGAAAACCCAAAACTTTTGAGGTGGTCCATTTCCCTACAGGGGATGGACTATACAGTGGAACATAGACCTGGGACCCAACATGCCAATGCAGATGGACTCTCAAGGTATTTCCACTTAGAACACGAAGACTCAACTGGTCAAGGTTAGTTTAGTGTCCCTGCGTTTGGGGGTTGTGTAGGAGAGTAGGATCTGCCTCTTATGTTGCCCCCACTTTTTTTTCTGATGTTTACACTGGTTTCTGGCTATAGTCTGGCTGAGTCCCTGCTAATCAGGGCCCCAGCCTCTCTGTTCTCTCTAAATAACTTGGAGTGCACTCTAGGTGCACTATGATTGGATACTGTGGTACCTTATGAGTCCCTAGTATATGGTACCTTAGGTACCAAGGGCATAAGTACTTCACAGGCCTACCAGGGGCTGAAGCATGTATTATGCCACCCCTGGGAAGCAGACTAAATCTGACACCACATGCCTGCTACTGCAGCCTGGGTGAGGTGGTGCTAGCACTCCTCACTGAGATATAGGTTTCCTATATCTCCCCTGCACACACATTTAAACCTATCAGTCACCCCTAAGGCAGGCCCTATCAATCCTGAGGGCAGGGTGCTTGGTTCCTATGTGAGAGGGTGCCTCTGCCTGAGCCAGGCCCCTCTGCAGCTCTCAGAGTCCATTCTCTGGGGCTGTTTGTGGATGCGGTTAAACCATATACTCTTAAGTGCATTATATCCTCGCGGTAAAATGCTAACTTTGGAATGGCTGCATCAAAACATGTCGTGTTTGGTGTCAAACATCTTGGAATACTACCCCCCGCCAGTCCTGGCGGCGGGGCTAGCATTCCACCCTTCTAGAGGGATAGACATGTACCTACTGTGGAAACGCGGTAGAATCCTGCAGAGCCCTGGCATCACAAAATGGATGCCACCAGTCACAGACACTGGGCTGCCCTCCTGCTGATGACAGAAACTCGCAGTGGAGGAAGCCCAACAATAGGCATCCTGTCACAGGGAGGTGTAACCACCTCCCAGACAGGGTTTAGTGTATTGGGGCTGGGTGGGTGCACTCTTAGAGTGCTTTGAAGTCCTGCACTGGGGGAGCAGAAGGCTCCTCTGTGCATATGCCAGTTCAAACCAGCTCAGGGGCTACCTGCCCTGCTCTGGCGCGAAACTGGACAAAGGGAAGTGGGTGTAGCCACCCACTCCCCTGACCCTCCCATAGGAGGGGTCATAGAGCTAGTCCCTCCCTTTCTTTTAGTATAAGAGGGGGAACCTGTGCATTGCAAACTAGATAGCCCTGGACGATGCTCTACAAGAAGAATCCCGGACCTTCGACGTTCCACTACCTTTGGAAGACTGAAGAATCTCCCTTGGAGTCAAGGAGTGACTCCCCTGCTTGGCAGGCACCAAAAACTACAAACGACGGTCACAAACTACGCTGCTCCTGCCGGAGTTCGAAGTCCCTGTAGCCCAAGAAGTGGATTTCCTGACTTTTCAAAGGCCATCGTGAGTCCCCAGCGAAGCTGAGGCAAGTGGACCCCAAGAGTGACGAGGAACCACGACCCCTGGGTACTGTGCACTATTGTCGAGTGCAACCCCTTCACAACGTTCTACGAACTTGTGCTTTGGACCACGTGTGGTCCTAGCCTCCAGCAGGAATCCCTCCGAAGATCAGAGGCCTACCACGTCCCGAGTGACCGTGGGCCCCTGTTGAGCGAATCCTCCCGAGGCGTCTTTGCGATCCCTTGCCAGCCGGCTTGTGGGTCCCCTGAAGGCTTTCCTACAGAACCAAAGGGCTCCCCTGGTTGCTCCAGGCCTGCCCTGACTTACCCTTGCTGGGTGAGTCCCTCAGACCTTGCTGGTCTGCGCCATTGACTTTTTACACTTTCCCCAAGACTTGCTGTTACCAAGGCTTGTTGGCTCCAATCGAGTCGCCGACACTGCAGTAAGCTGTAAACATTGTGGTACATGCCGAATCCAGCTCCTGGTTGTCGTCGACGCCTCCTGGACCTCGTGGCTAAAGAGTCAAGGCACCCATGAGCGACCTGAATCTTGCGACGACGGTGGGCATCCATCTTCCTTGCCCCGAGTCACTGCCAAGTGACTTTGAACACTGTCCCCTCTGCTTTCAGGTCTTCCATCTTCTGAATCCAGGCTTGGATTCCTCCGGACACTTCTCCTGTCGCCGCAAGCAGCAAGTCTTCACTGGCTCCCATTGAAAACGACGCCGCGACCCGACACCAAAGAACACCTATGCACCCGGCTCCCTGGGTGAGGTAACTTCAGCACTACGGTGCTCCTGTGGGTGTGGGCCCTAGAACTACTTACCCTGTAAGTGACTTGCTTGTAGCTACCCTAGAAGTGCCCTAAAACTCTTACTTTCCAAGTGCGACTATCGCGCTGACTCGTACATGGTTCGCGTCTGTGTTAGACACACCGCGTCCAACTCCCTTGCAACTCTATCTGTAACCGCGTCCTTCGTCTCGTACAAGGACCGATCGGTGTGTTCGCCTCGAACACGCAAGGGACCTTTAACATTGAAATCTCAATCGCGTCTGTTCGCATAGACTCGAACAGGACTCGCACCGGTGCCAGGACACCGCGTCCGTCCCCTGTGGGTCTCCTACAACTACCTGGGGTGGTTCTTGGGGGTCCCTCGATTCTAGATACCCTAGACCTAGGTCTAGCCAAACTAAGATTGTGATGTTCGATTGTGCTGAACTTATTTTGATAACATTTAATTTGTACATATGTTCCTGACTTCTAATCTCATAAAGAGATTAGTAGAGAGTTGTTTATTAATAAATACATATATATTTGATATATATACCTGTGTGGTGTCTTTTCATTTGGTGATTCAAGAGATTGTGTGGTAAAACAAGCTGCTTTACATTCCTTCAAGACTTAGCCTGAAGGCTGCTCTCCACAGCTACCACTAGGATAGCTTTCTTTAAAGGTTGTCTTAAACCTATCTACCATAAGAGTCGAATTGTACTGGTGCAAGGTGTCCACTTTAATTAGTGAACAGCATATACCAGGCCAACTTCTCAAAAGATATCTCAGCGCGAACTGCCTCATTTGCATTCACGAAGAGCTCAAAACTTCAGGATTTCTCCTTTTCTTCACAGGAGGAGCTCAACGGTTGCCAGCCAAGGGTCCGACCAGCATGGCTCAGGTAGGTCCAGTTGCAGGTCCACACAGAGGGTCAGTGGCACAAACAGAAGCAAGGGGTGGCAATGGGCTCAAAATTTTCCCCATCTTTTGCTAACCTCCTTATGGGGAGTTTGGAAGATGACTGGATATGGAGCCATAAAGGTAGTCTTTGGAATGAAAACATTGTATACTGGGGGCAATATTTCGATGATTGCTTACTACTATGGTCAGGCACTGAAGAGAAGCTGTTTGAATTCTGTGAATATATGAACACCAACACACTGGACATCAAATTCACATACCAGTATAGCAGGACACACATTATTTTTTTAGATTTGGAACTTTACATAAAAGATGGAAAACTCCACTGCAGGCTACATCGCAAGCCTACAGCTTGTAACGCTATTTTACACGCGAACAGTTCTCATCCACCCCATCAGATTCGGGCAATACCCTATGGAGAATTTACTAGAGCAAGGAGGAACTGCAGTGAGGACAGTGAGTTCCTTTCATGTTTGGGTAAAATGAAAACTAGATTTAAAGCGAGAGGGTATAATACAAATTACATAAAAAAAGCAGAACAGCGAGTTTTGAAACTGTCGAGGAGAGAGACACTAATGGAAAAGAGAAGAAACACCACATCTAACCAACCAGTAAGACTAGTCACAAACTACAATGGTTTGGCGGATATCCTAGTGAAAAGCTTGAACAAGCATTGGGATGTCCGAAGAGCTGACAAATCACTAGAAGAGTTTACCACTAACAGACCTCAAATTACATATAGAAAAGGCAGGACTCTGAGGACTATCCTTAGTCCCAGCGTCCCTCATGACAAGAAAGATCTGAACTGGCTAAACCAATATCCACTAGGTTTCCACAAGTGTGGGTCCTGTGGAGTATGCAGATGGGCTTCAGACAACAAAAATGTTTTTGCTGGACTGGACGGACATGAATTTGTGATCAGACACAACATCAATTGTAATTCGAAATATGTAGTTTACATAATTGAATGCAAGTGCAAGAAACTATACGTGGGCAGCACTATTAGAATGTTGAAGGAGAGAATCAGCGAACATGCAAGGGCGCTGAAACAATGTGATGACAAATATCCCATGGCAATTCATGCTATAGATTGCAAAGCACAGGGACCCCATAAACAATTCTCGTTCTATGGGATTGAATTAATTCCACAGAATTCAAGGGGGGTAACAGAGTGCTGAAATTACGCTGCACAGAGGCAACTTGGATTATGCGTCTCAGAACAGTGGAATGTGGCTTGAACACGGACCACGAGATGCAATACTTTCTGGGGGACTGAGTTATCCGGACGTTACTATACTATTGATAACGTCTGGGTAATCTCTTCTTTAAAATGTTTAGACATGTCTAGGACAGAGGATTTGTGAAGAAGTTTTGGTACTTGTTTTTCCTGATTGTATTAAGATCTGCACTGATATATATGCTATGTACTCTGCTATGTGGTTCTAACTGTTTTGCTATCCATAATCATCTAAAGCCGAATATCGAGTGCTAACTCAATAATGTATCCGTTTATTCTCATCCTATGATTGTTCTCTCATCTTTGTTACCTATGAGATACATCTGAAATTCATTCACCATTACCACTCGTATGGTGATTTCAGAACATACAGGAACGTATTGTAATTACTGTAATGCTGGATAGCGAGGCCATGAATTTGGTGATCTATACACTCACTCTCCCCTCAATTTTCACTCCAACAGCTTATGCACTCCCGCATGTTCACAAAATATCTTGCAGTATTCACCTTCTTATCAACCATACTTTATTTCCTATCACAGGTGAGCCAACCCACTGGCCCTACTTGCCCTCATTACTGTCGCTTCACAACTTTGCAGTATTTATTTCTAGACCTTAGATCAGGTGCACATGTCCTTGATTTAATCATTTAGAATCTGGATCTGTATTTCTTGTCCTATTTGGCTTTATTACTTTCCTGTTGGATATTTTAATTTGGTAAAGTTATGTGTTGAGACTAGTGATCAGTCATACTCGTTTTTTTCAAGGAAACTTTATTGTCCGTCATATATTCTATCAACAGGGGAGTCTTCCCTCTAGTATAACGTTGACCACATTATTGTCGCTTTACACCACTGCGTTATTATTTCTCTATACGCACCGGTGGGACTACAGATCAGGCGTATTTGTCCTCAAGAAATAGAGGGGCAGATTTACAAGCCTCTTGCGACATCTTTACGACACCGTTGCGTCACTTCTGTGACACAGCGGCGTCGTAAACAATGCGCCACTATGTGACATATTTACAACATGACGCATCTAGGGAGATGCATCACGTTGTAAAGCCCTGCTCTACATTATACCTGCGTCAGGTATAATGTATGCAGGGTGGGCGTTCCGTCACAGGAAAGCCTCGTAAAAGTGACGCAGTGAAATCTCAGATTTTATTGAGTCACTTTTACGACACCGCTGCGTCAAAACCTTACGCCTGCTTGAAGCAGGCGTAAGGAGTGACGCAGCACAATAGGTATAGGCCGCCCCTGAGCATTGCTGGAGTTGCGTCGCGGTGGCGACACGACTCCAGCAATGCGCTGCCCTTACGACAAAAGATGCAACACGCATCTGTCTATCCTTGCGTCACGGTGCGCCGCATTGTAAATGCAACGCATCCGTGGTGGCGCAAGGATATTTTTGCATGTTGCATCTTTACTGGTGCATCCCTAATATGCAGAGATGCACCAGTCCATGTAAATCTGCCCCAAAGAATTTAGAAATGCCTAGTTTTTTATTATTGTTGCTCGTTTAGTCTCGCTCTTTTACCTTCTGGAGATAGATGTTTCACTTAGATATTTCTTTTGAGACTTTGGAATCGGGCGTACTCTGCCTTTTTCTCAATAGATTGCTGGTCATTTATTTATGTCAGCTTCGTACTCTTAAGTATGGTGACAGGATTACTCTGCGGAGGACATCTGGTGAATACCCAGTTACGCTAGCGCGTGTGGGTTAGCGGTTTAGCGTTTTGATGAATCTCTGGCTTTAAGAGGTTTCCCGCTGCCGGGGAACTGCTTCCGGGTTAATTCTGAACCTCGGAGCGGCATTCACTACGGCCAGCGTACTAGCTGTCTCGGTAAGTTTGCCTTTGTATAGGGGCATGAGAGGGGGGCACCGGTTCAATAGTTTTCTAGGTAATTTGTTATGATACAGAGCTTTGGTATATAATTCTAGGTACCCATACTCGGAGCGCTACGAGATTTCCTTATTTGTTACTTGAACACCACGTACAGGATATCATATATAACTAAGGTGAGAGCTAAGGGTATGCCCTTTGAGCCCTTTGATTTCAATGGTACGGTGACTGTTACTATTTTACAGCACCTATGTTTAGTGTCTGTCCATTTTTCTCAATCAGGATCTGCGTCTGTTACCAGGACATCGTTAGAGAAGGTTTTATCTACTTGCCAGCCGGGACGGAATTAAAACCGGCAGAGAGGTGAGATAGTTGTCTCGCCTTCTCATTGATAGCATAGACCACCTCACCCGCGGTCTTATATTGATATATATCTCTTTTTACTTGTTACCCCATTAGCCCTTCAGATCTTCAAGTATTGCCATAAGGTAGGGTACTCCCCATTTCAGCACTGTATATCCACACACTATAATGCATGATTTCACTAGGGATTCTTTTCCCAGATCTCATTCAGATCGACGCTCGTTTTTATTTAGGGAGAGTTTCCCCCTGCCATAATATCGCATGATCTTTTGACTGTCTGCATGTACAATCAGACCCATTCCAGATTTACGTTTTACTTTAGTTGGGAATATGCTCGCTGCCGCACTAACGCATGTTCACTAGAATGCATTCATGTGATTACCAGCAGTGAGGGCTACACTCCTCATTTTTTATCACTATTGCATGTGGGGGCAATGTTTGAACCCCATTTCACCCCGCAGTGTCATTTCTCTCCATGATTATGCAACTGGAAGCGAGTGTCATTTCTCTCCCAGGTCTCTGTTTTTCTCCCTTTTCTTTCCACCGTTTTGACGGTCTCGTAGGTTTGTACACTTACTTCTGTCGTTCATAGTACAATAGTCATGGACACCATTTTGGGTTTCAGAATTGCTAATACTTTTAGTTCTCCTATGACGCCATTTTGTCTAGGTTGTTCTAAAGTGAGTAAGAGAATGTTTTCATGATACACACAACTTTGGTGCACTGTGATTTGTGTGCACGTTTCAAATTTAAGGTTTCCACTTTTCGATGTATGGTATGTGGTGAACACATCATATTGTACTGTGTCACGTCATGATCCCATGATATATTATGTTCCATTGTATATTTTTTCAGCCCTGAAGAAGTCGTGGGGTACTTCCCCAGACGAAACACGTGTTGGCAGGGCAATTGTTCGGATTAAAGGAGACAAGATAATCACGACCACACTGTTTTGATCTCATTTGTATGATACATGTACCTTTCAATTCTGTGAAGAACGTGTACTAATGTCTAATTGAGTATTAGAATTTTAGCGTGCGCACAGGCTTGCTAAAATGCAGGTCCACACATGTCCACTGCAGGAGGTCACCTGGGCAGTTGAAGGTAGGCCTCTGGAGCTTGTTGTGCTTCTGCAGCTCAGAACAAGAGGTCAGCCACCTGACCCTTAGAGTCACTCTGCCTGGGATGAAGAGAGCAGGCCCAGTCTTTCTTCTCAGACAGCAAGGCAGAGCAGTCCTCAGGCAGCAGGACAGACCACCTTTTGCAGTATCCACAGGTTCAAGAGTGGGTCTGAGGGTCCTCTTTTTACACTCGGTGCCAGCTTTGGAGTGGGAGAAACCTCTGGAGTTTTCCCACCACAGATGGTTCTGGAATTTCCTTAATTCCTACCCTGGTCCCGGGATGTCTGAGGTGATAAAAAGCTAGTTTGAAATCTTTTGTGAATGTGCTGAGGCAGCTCCTTTGAATTATTAGTGGGGCTGTGCACAGCTACACCTCTCCCATCCCGGCAGGATGGCCCATCCTGCCAACACCCAGTCCCCCTTTGTGTCACTGTCTAGGAGGAATATACAAAGGTCAACTGCCAATTTTCACCTAGTTATGTGACCCACGATACAGGGTGCAGGCACCAAATGGTTATCACAAGAAAATGCTAACTTTCTAAAAATGCCATTTTCAGAACTGTGATTTAAAATTTGACTTTATTGTTACAGAGGGTTTTAAATTACAATTCACTTGAGTGTAAACATGACATTACTACCTGTTCCGAAACAAACGTTCTCACCTATTAGATGTAATAATGTAACCCAATCTTATAACTATGGGATGTATGAGAGTAGGATCTGCTTCACATGGGTACCCCCACTTTTTGCTGATGCTTCACTGTTTTTCGACTTTAGTCTGGCTGGGGCCCTGCTAATCAGAACCCCAGCCTAGCTGCTTCCTCTCTAAAATGGTTTCCATGTGCCTTAGGCACATCTCTGATTGGAATCTGGAGTGCCCTTATAAGTCCCTAGTATATGGTATACTATGTACCCAGGGCATAGGTACCTCAGAGGCCTACCAGGGGCTGCAGCATGTATTGTGCCACCCCTGGGAGGCCATCCAAAATGACACCACAGGTCTGCTACTGCAGCCTGGGTAAGGTGGTGCATGCACCCCTTACTGGGATATAGGCTACCTATATCACTACATACATACACACATAGAAACCTATAAGTCACTCCTATGGCAGGCCTTATCAATCCTGAAGGCAGAGTGCTTGGTTCCTATGTGAGAGGGTGCCCCTGCATGAGCAGAGCCCCTCTGCAGCATTCGGAGACCCTTCTCTGATGCTGTTTGTAGTGCAGCCTGACCATATACTCTTCAGCGCATTATAACCTCGCGTTAAATGCTAACTTTGGTATGGCTGCACGGAAACATGTCGTGTTTGGTGTCAAACATCTTGGAATACTACCCCCCCCCGCCAGTTCTGGCGGCGGGGGTAGCATTCCACCCTTCTAGAGGGAGATACATGTACACACCGGCCTGCCCAGTAACTTCTTTCCAAGCCCTGGCATCACAAAATGGATGCCTCTGCCACAGACAGAGTCTGGCCTCCTGCTGCTGACCGAAACTCCGGCAGGGGAGGCCTGGACAATAGGTTTCCTGTCCCAGGGAGGTGTAACCACCTCCCCAGACAGGATAGTGTGTATTGGGGCTGGGCGGGAGCACTCTCTGGTGCTTTGAAGTCCTGCACTGGGGGCACATTTGGTGTCCCTGTGCATACCCCAGTTCAAACCAGCTCAGGGGCTTCCAGCCCCTGCTCTGGCGTGAAACTGGACAAAGGGAAAGAGGTGTAACCACCCTCTGCCCTGACCCTCCCATAGGTGGGTCCCCAGAGTATGTCCAACCCCTAACTTGGTATAAGTATAGGACCCCAGTCCTTAGGACTTTAGATTTACCTGGACGAAACTCTGACACAGAATCCTGGACCTTCGACGCTCTACTTTAAGATTAGAGGACTGAAGAATCTCCCTTGGGGTCAAGGAGTGACTCCCCTGCTTGGCAGGCACCAAAGAAGCAATTGTCCGGTCTGCATCGCTGAAGCTCCCGCCGGACGCCGAAGTCTTTGCATCACCAGAGGTGGATTTCCAGACTTCCCCGAGGCTGCCCTGAGTCCCCAGCAAAGCTGAGGCCCGTAGCTGTCGTGGGTAACGTGGAACCGTGACCCCTAGACACCGAGCACATTTGCAAGTGCATCCTCTTCCTGGGCTCCCACGAAGTTGTGCTTTGGGCTCCGAGTAGCCCCCGCCTCCAACACTGACTGCACTAAAGATCACTGGCCTCCACTTCACGAGTGTCCCGTGACCCAGCTCCAAGTGCGTCCACTTGAGGCTCCTTCACGGTTGCTAGTCCGTTGGCTAGTAGGCCCTCCCGAAGGCCAATCTTCTTCTGCTTGGGCTTCCCTGGTTGCTCCAGGCGTGCCCTGACTTACCTTAGCTGGGTGAGTCCCTCAGACCTTGCTGGTCTGCACCACCGTCCTTCTTCTATTTCCACGAGACTTGCCGTTGCCAAGGCTTGTTGGGTCCAATCCGGTCGCCGATACCTCAGCAATCGACAGACGTCGTGGGACAGCTCGAATCCAGCTCCTGGTTGTCGTCGACGCCTCCTGGACCTCGTGGCTGAAGAGTCAAGACAACCGTCAACCTACCTGAAGCACTCGACATCGGTGGACATCCGCTCATCGCCTTCCTGGTCACTGGCTAGTGACCCAGACTCTGTCCCCTCTGCTTTCAGGTTCTTCAGATCTTCGATCCACCTTTGGATCCACCCGAACACTTTCGACTTGGCCGCCAGCAGCACTTTGCAGCAGATCGCCATTGAAAACGACGACAAAACCCGACCCCGAAAGACACCTATGCACCCGGCTTCCCTGGGTGAGGTAACACGAGTACTCCGGTGCTCCCGTGGGTATAGACTCTAGAACGACCCAGTTCTAAAAGGGTTTGCTCCAAGTCCTCCTCTAAGTGTCCCTTTTCTTTAAAATTCCAACTGCGACTTTCCCCATAGAAGTCAACGGCGATTCGCGGCTGTGTTCTCACACTGCACGCGTCCCCCGTGGGTCCCCTGTGTCACTACCTTGGGTGGTTCCTTGTGGTCCAAGCACTTCTACAGGCTCTAGGCCTTGTGTCTAGCTCAGTCGTGGTTCTTATACCACTTTATTGGTATATGGTTTGAGTACGCCCCTAGGGCTCAAACGTGTATTTGTGCTATTACTGTTGATAACTAACTTATAACTTATGTACTTCGAACTCTAGCCTCATAAAGAGACTAGAGGGTTGTGTTTAGCAATAAATACATATATTTTGAATATATACCTGGTGTGGTCCTCTTTCATTTGGTCACTCAAGAGATTATAGACTGGTAAAACAAGCTGCTTTACATTCCTTCAAGACTTAGCCTGAAGGCTGCTCTCCATAGCTACCACTTGGATAGCTTTCAATAAAGGTTGTCTTTAACCTATCTCCAATAAGGGGTTGTTTGGACTGGTGCAAGGTGCCCACTATAATTAGTGGACAGCATATACCAGGCCAACTTCTCACATGGGAGAAGTAGCCTTTGCAGTAGTGAAAAATGAATTTAAGAGTTTTACTACCAGGACATGTAAAACTTAAAAGTGCATGTCATGCTTTTTATATACATTGCACCCTGCCCTCTGGGCTGTCCAGGGTCTACCCTAAGGGTAATTTATATGTATTAAAAAGGAAGGTTTAGGCCTGGCAAAAAGGTTTATTTTACCAACTCAAGATGGCAGTTTAAAACTGCACACAGGCTGCAATGGAAAGCCTAAGGAACATTTTTAAAGGGCTACTTTAGTGGGTGGCATAATAAGTGCTGCAGGCCCACTTGTAGCATTTAATCTACAGGCCCGTGTACATGTAGTACCACTTTACTAGGGATTTATATGTAAACTGAATGTATCAATTGGGTGTCAGCCAATGTTACGCTGTTTAAAGGAGTGAGCACAAGCACTTTGGCACTGGTTTGCAGTGGTAAAGTGCACAGAGTCCTAAGGCCAACAAAAACGAATTCCAGTAAAATAGTACGAGTGAAAGCAAAAGATCTGCAGGCAGAACACCCTAAGGCTGTCAGGTCTAACAGCAGCATATATACTGGGCAAAAAGCACATTATATGAGCTACCATTTTCTCTGACACATTATAAGCAGGTCAGATAGTTGAAGTGGCTTTTGTGCTGTGCTACGTTTTATGGAGGTAGTTTATAGGCAAGATATCATATCTAAAGTTTAAGAATAAGTGCTGGTCAGCCGGAACCGTGATTACTTGAAAAAGTATATTTCAAATTCTGAATAGTGTAGTTAAAAGTCCATGTTTTGAGTTATTTGTTTCCTTTTCCAACACATAGTTCAACTCAGTGTTTTTCAGCTGAACTTTGGATATTTTTGGGGTCCCCATCCTGTTCTTCCATAGATCTTCCAGACCAAGAGAGATTATTAAGGAATGCACATATTTGAGCCATGGAGCTTTATTTTGGGTAGCCAGGCTGATTACCTCTACAAGGGCAGATTGATATTCACTAATTGCTCAGTACACATTAGCCTTCACCAAACAAGCAGTGGTCTGATATTTGCGTTGGAAGAGATGAATTTCATATTCAGATAAAAAAAATAGCAAGTGGGTGCTATGTGGTAAATTAACCAAAGATCACAGAAAAGTAGTTTCTGACACATTGAGATTATATCCCTGCAAATGATCCCAGAGCTCAGCTCCATACATCCCAGCTCTCACAGCATTGATAATATAAATATGAATAGCAGGAGTGATGGATCTAGATTTGGATGATTTAAAAATCCTCAAAATCCCAGCACTTTAGACTGCTTTTACTAGTTTGCATACCGCAGGACATTTTTGCCGTTATTTTGGCCCCAAAGTATTCAAAATCCAATACCCTTTCCTTTCAAGGTTAGTACCACCCAAAGAAATTGCACCATGGTAGGATTTGAGTGGGTTTATGCATATATATTTAGTTTTAGAGGAATTTACCTCCAAGCCTCTGAGATGACAAAACTCCACAAAATTATTCATAAGTATCCGAAGTATCTGAGGAGTTTGCGAAATCCATAAAGTGTCTTCTGCGAAAAGTAACGCTGGGACCCTGCAGCCTGCAACCTTGGGTGAGTCATTAATACATTTACTAAGATATAAAATAACATTGTTCAAACACAGTGAAAACAGTGCTGGTGATTGGACACATGCCTGGCGAACCCCTTGTTTGACAGTAATACTTCGAATTAATTCATCCTGGGACACCCAGCATACCTGTGCATGATTATCTTTGTATAACCTAATGAGAATGCTTAGGAAGTTGTTTGGAACCCCCATCATCTCTAAAACTGACCACAGTTCATGATGAGGCACCATGTCATATGTAGATTTTGAATTGACAAAAGCAACGTAAAGATGGCCCTTGTTTAGGACAACGGTGTTTCAATGTATATTAATAAACCTAAAAAACAGTTTGACAGTACTCACATTTCTTTGAAACCCAGCCTGGAGATCAGAGAGTATATTGTTGTCATCTATCCAGTACAGTGTAATAGTTTAGTTAAAATTTGACTGCAAAATTTTGTTTTCAGGCTGGTTTTGTGACTAATGGGCATATAATTACTTGGTACGACCCTCCCACCCTCTTGTACATCAGGATGATTTCAGCTTCATTCTATGAAATTGCCATTTTAGTGCCTCTAATTATCTAATTATGGTGTTGGAGAGGATATATATATATCATCATGAGGCTATAATTCCTGAGTGGGGACTGTGAACAATGTTTTCAGGTGCATTCTAGCATGATGGGTTATGGGGCATTGAGGCCCATGCTATGGAACTACATCAGATGGAAACACCGATGCAGGTGTGTTGACGCTTGGGGGCCAAAGCAAATTGAGTAAGAACTGTGCTGCCTGCCTATTGGTTGGAGTTCCACTAAGTGGAGTAACAGTAGTAACAGCTGGACATTTTAAATCAATCATGCGCTGTGTTTCACTATGATTTAATCAAATTGAGGAAGACACTACGCCAAAATGTGTCTGCTAAATTAAATCTATTGAATTACCCCAAGAGTACTCCTACCTGTTTTTCAAGTTGTTGTGGAACAAAGCGCACCCGCCACGAGGTGAAGTCGTGGAAATTAATTTATATATATATATATATATATATATATATATATATATATATATATATATATTATCTACTGGCGGTCGCCAGTAGATAGTTATAGTTAAGACCTATTTTCCATAGGAAATCCGCAACATTCTATTTGAAATAACGTTGGCGCCGGTTGACGAATCTTTGCGAAAGTTTCCAACTTGTTGGGGCGCTCCGGTCCGCTCCTATCCTGAAAGTGTCGGGGTGATTCGTCAAGCGGGGGCCGAGAAAAAAGGGGGGTCCCAAAACGTGTTTTCCCCATTCATTTTTCCATAGGAACCTTTAGTCGCAGCTACAGCCCGAACTGCTGAACGGAATTACACCAAATTTGGCAAAGAGGTAGGCCTTGGTTCAGTGTCGTGCCTTTTGCTTAAATTGTGTAAATCCGTTCAGTAGTTCCTGAGAAAATCAAAAGTAAAATCACATATATATCTGGGTGGAGCCTAACCACACATGTCATTGTGAGATCTGATTGGCTGTCAGCACTTCATCCTGGAATTGCTGGCAGCCATCTTGAGACCAATATACATGATAGTACCCCATTGAAATGCATTGTAGTGAATCAAAGATTTTGAGGGTTACCAAAAGGAGAACTATAAAGGGTGATAACAGACTTTAGTTACATTAGAATTCATTTGTTGATGGTACCATACTAATTTCAGGAATTGTGGTGTGTTCTAAGGTGATTTTACCCTGTGAAAAACCTTCTGCTGGGATATCATGAATCATGTTTGAGAGAAAACTATTTTCACATGCTTGTCCCATAGAGTTTTGGAAGGTGCTCCAGAAGCAAAAATGAGAGCATATTTTCTGTAAATTCACATTATCTTTCTCAGTCATGTGAGAATGAAGTCTGACATTCTCAGTAAAACATGTACATCCAACAAGGGCAGAGACTGTCAGTTGATTCCTTTGTGTTCTACTGCAGCTTCCCAGAGTGTTCTAAAGAACAACTAGAGTGCTAACAGCCTTACTTATGACAAAAGTATGGCACACCTGAAGCCATCTTGATTGGAATAAACTGGTAACACTTAAAACATTTAATTTAAAAAGGAACAAAATGATGGGGTTCATTTTGTCATAGAAATTATGGTTAGTGCTGTAGAAAGAAAAATTAGGACATGTTTCAAGTGTGATCTCAAATATCTTCCTGTTATATTTCAACAGGAGCAGCCTGCCAGTTGATGCCTTTGTGTTCTACTGCAGCTTCCCAGAGTGTTCTAAAGAACAACTAGAGCGCTAACAGCCTTACTTATGACAAAAGTATGGCACACCTGAAGCCATCTTAATTGGAATAAACCGGTAACACTTAAAACATTTAATTTAAAAAGGAACAAAATGAGGGGTTCTTTTTGAAATAGAAATTATGGTTAGTGCTGCAGAAAGAACAATTAGGGCATGTTTTAAGTGAAATCTCAAATCCTCTTCTATTTCATTAGAAAATTCTGACATGCAGACTGAAACAATCACTTTCAATACCAGCAGCAGACTTCCAGTTAACTCCCTGGTGAGCAGTAGCTTTACTACAGTGATCTAATGAGCAACTAGAGTGCTAACATTCTAAATTTATGGCAAATGTGAGACACATCTGAATACCTTCTTGAAGGTAAAATGAAAGTAAAAAACTGAAAGCATTTCCTACTGAGGAGACTGCAGTAAATGAGGAAATTAGGAAACTTCATAACAAAGAAGTCTTCCAAGATGGCCACCAGTGAAAAAAGAGCCCAAATGTAGCACAAATATTACCGAGATGTAGCCCACATATAGCCCAATGACAAAAGTGTGCAAAACACTTTTTATTTTTAGTTTTTTTGCACTTTTATGTAGTGCAGACTGGTCAGGTATTGGAGCGTTGCATCTTAAAACTAGACCCCCCTACACTACAAAAACACCACTGCACTACCCTAAACCCTAAAACACTACCCCCAGCACGACCCCCTACACTACACGAGCACCACTGCACTATCCTAAACCCTAAAACACTACCCCCAGCACGACCCCCTACACTACCCAAACACCACTGCACTAACCTAAATCCTAAAACACTACCCCTAGCACGACCCCCTACACTACCCAAACACCACTGCACTACCCTAAAACATGACCCCGTACACTACACAAACACCACTGCACTACCCTAAACCCTAAAACACTACCCCCAGCACGACCCCCTACACTACACAAGCACCACTGCACTACCCTAAACCCTAAAACACTACCCCCAGCACGACCCCCTACACTACACAAACACCACTGCACTACCCTAAACCCTAAAACACTACCCCCAGCACGACCCCCTACACTACCCAAACACCACTGCACTACCCTAAAACATGACCCCCTACACTACACAAACACCACTGCACTACCCTAAACCCTAAAACACTACCCCCAGCACGACCCCCTACACTACACAAGCACCACTGCACTACCCTAAACCCTAAAACACTACCCCCAGCACGACCCCCTACACTGCCCGAACACCACTGCACTGCCCTAAACCCTGAAACACCAGCCCCTCCATGACCCCCTACACTGCCCGAACACCACTGCACTGCCCTAAACCTTGAAACACCACCCCTAGCACGACCCCCTACACTGCCCGAACACCACTGCACTGCCCTAAACCCTGAAACACCACCCCCTTCACGACCCCCTACACTGCCCGAACACAACTGCACTGCCCTAAACCCTGAAACACCACCCCCAGCACGACCCCCTACACTGCCCGAACACCACTGCACTGCCCTAAACCCTGAAACACTACCCCCAGCAAGACCCCCTACACTGCCCGAACACCACTGCACTGCCCTAAACCCTGAAACACTACCCCAGCAAGACCCCCTACACTCCCCGAACACCACTGCCCTAAACCCTGAAACACCACCCCCAGCACGACCCCCTACACTGCCCGAACACCACTGCACTGCCCTAAACCCTGAAACACCACCCCCAGCACGACCCCCTACACTGCCCGAACACCACTGCTCTGCCCAAAACCAAACACCAGCCCCAACACGACCCCCTACACTGCCCGAACACCACTGCACTGCCCTAAACCTTGAAACACCAGCCCCAGCACGACCCCCTACACTGCCCGAACACCACTGCACTACCCTAAACCCTGAAACACCACCGCAGCACGACCCCCTACACTGCCCGAGCACCACTGCACTGCCCTAAACCCTGAAACACCAGCCCCAGCACGACCCCCTACACTGCCCGAACACTACTGCACTGCCCTAAACCCTGAAACACCAGCCCCAGCACGACCGCCTACACTGCCCGAACACCACTGCACTGCCCTAAACCCTGAAACACCAGCCCCAGCACGACCCCCTACACTGCCCGAATACCACTGGACTGCCCTAAACCGTGAAACACCAGCCTCAGCACGACCCCCTACACTGCCTGAACACCACTGCACTGCCCTAAACCCTGAAACACCACCCCCAGCACGACCCCCTACACTGCCCGAACACCACTGCACTGCCCTAAACCCTGAAACACCACCCCCTGCACGACCCCGTACACTGCCCGAACACTACTGCACTGCCCTAAACCCTGAAACACCAGCCCCAGCACGACCCCCTACACTGCCCGAACACCACTGCACTGCCCTAAACCCTGAAACACTACCCCCAGCAAGACCCCCTACACTGCCCGAACACCACTGCACTGCCCTAAACCCTGAAACATCACCCCCAGCAAGACCCCCTACACTGCCCGAACACCACCTGCCCTAAACCCTGAAACACCACCCCCAGCAAGACCCCCTACACTGCCCGAACACCACTGCACTGCCCTAAACCCTGAAACACCACCCCCAGCACGACCCCCTACACTGCCCGAACACCACTGCTCTGCCCAAAACCCTGAAACACCAGCCCCAGCACGACCCCCTACACTGCCCGAACACCACTGCACTGCCCTAAACCCTGAAACACCAGCCCCAGCATGACCCCCTACACTGCCCGAACACCACTGCACTGCCCTAAACCCTGAAACACCACCCCCAGCACGACCCCCTACACTGCCCGAACACCACTGCACTGCCCTAAACCCTGAAACACCAGCCCCAGCACAACCCCGTACACTGCCCGAACACCACTGCACTGCCCTAAACCCTGAAACACCAGCCCCAGCAGGACCGCCTACACTGCCCGAAAAACACTGCACTGTCCTAAACCCTGAAACACCAGCCCCAGCATGACTCCCTACACTGCCCGAACACCACTGCACTGCCCTAAACCCTGAAACACCACCCCCAGCAAGACCCCCTACACTGCCCGAACACCACTGCACTAAACCCTGAAACACCACCCCCAGCAAGACCACCTACACTGGCCGAACACCACTGCACTGCCCTAAACCCTGAAACACCACCCCCTGCACGACCCCCTACACGGCACAAACACCACTGCACTGCCATAAACCCTGAAACACAACCCCCTGCACGACCCCCTACACCGCCCGAACACCACTGCACTGCCCTAAACCCTGAAACACCACCCCCAGCACGACCCCCTACACTGCCCAAACACCACTGCACTGCCCTAAACCCTGAAACACCACCCCCTGCACGACCCCCTACACTGCCGGAACACCACTTCACTGCTCTAAACCCTGAAACACCACCCCCAGCACGACCCCCTACACTGCCCGAACACCACTGCACTAAACCCTGAAACACCACCCCCAGCAAGACCACCTACACTGGCCAAACACCACTGCACTGCCCTAAACCCTGAAACACCACCCCCTGCACGACCCCCTACACTGCCCAAACACCACTGCACTACCCTAAACCCTGAAACACCACCCCCTGCACGACCCCCTACACTGCCCGAACACCACTGCACTGCCCTAAACCCTGAAACACCAGCCCCAGCACCACCACCTACACTGCCCGAACACCACTGCACTGCCCTAAACCCTGAAACACCACCCCCTGCACGACCCCCTACACTGCCCGAACACCACTGCACTGCCCTAAACCCTGAAACACCACCCCCTGCACAACCCCCTACACTGCCCGAACATCACTGCACTGCCCTAAACCCTGAAACACCACCCCCTGCACCGCCCCCTACACTGCCCGAACACCACTGCCCTAAGCCCTGAAACACCACCCCCTGCACGACCCCCTACACTGCCCGAACACCACTGCACTGCCCAAACCCTGAAACACCACCCCCAGCACGGCCCCCTAAACTGCCCGATCACCACTGCTCTGCCCTAAACCCTAAAACACCACCCCCAGCACGACCCCCTACACTGCCCGAACACCACTGCACTGCCCTAAACCCTAGAACACTACCCCCAGCACGACCCCCTACACTACCCGAACACCAATGCGCTACCCTAAACCCTAAAATACTCCCCCCAGCACGACCCCCTACACTGCCCGAACACGACTGCACTGCCCTAAACCCTCAAACACTCCCCCCAGCACGACCCCCTACACTACCCGAACACCACTGCACTGCCCTAAACCCTAAAACACTCGCCCCAGCATGACCCCCTACACTACCTGAACACCACTGCACTGCCCTAAACCCTAAAACACTCCCCCAGCACGACCCCCTACACTACCCAAACACCACTGCACTGCCCTAAACCCTAAAACACTACCCCCGGATGACCCCCTACACTACCCAAACACCAATGCCCTCTACCCCCCGCACGACCCCCTACACTACCCAAAGACCACTGCACTACCCTAAACCCTAAAACACTACCCCCCGCATGACCCCCTACACTACACAAACACCACTGCACTACCCTAAACCCTAAAACACCACCCCCAGGACGACCCCCTACACTACCCAAACACCACTGCACTAACCTAAATCCTGAAACACTAACCCCAGCACGACCCCTACACTACCCAAACACCACTGCACTACCCTAAAACGTGACCCCCTACACTACACAAACACCACTGCACTACCCTAAACCCTAAAACACTACCCCCAGCACGACCCCCTACACTACACAAGCACCACTGCACTACCCTAAACCCTAAAACACTACCCCCAGCACAACCCCCTACACTGCCCGAACACCACTGCACTGCCCTAAACCCTGAAACACCAGCCCCTGCATGACCCCCTACACTGCCCGAACACCACTGCACTGCCCTAAACCCTGAAACTCCACCCCTAGCACGACCACCTACACTGCACGAACACCACTGCACTGCCCTAAACCCTGAAACACCACCCTCTACACTGCCCGAACACCACTGCACTGCCCTAAACCCTGAAACACCACCCCCAGCACGACCCCCTACACTGCCCGAACACCACTGCACTGCCCTAAACCCTGAAACACTACCCCCAGCAAGACCCCCTACACTGCCCGAATACCACTGCACTGCCCTAAACCCTGAAACATCACCCCAGCAAGACCCCCTACACTGCCCCAACACCACTGCCCTAAACCCTGAAACACCACCCCCAGCACGACCCCCTACACTGCCCGAACACCACTGCACTGCCCTAAACCCTGAAACACCACCCCCAGCACGACCCCCTACACTGTCCGAACACCACTGCACTACCCTAAACCCTGAAACACCACCCCCAGCATGACCCCCTACACTGCCCGAGCACCACTGCACTGCCCTAAACCCTGAAACACCAGCCCCAGCACGACCCCCTACACTGCCCGAACACCACTGCACTGCCCTAAACCCTGAAACACCAGCCCCAACACGACCGCCTACACTTCCCGAAAACCACTGCACTGCCCTAAACCCTGAAACACCAGCCCCAGCACGACCCCCTACACTGCCCGAACACCACTGGACTGCCCTAAACCGTGAAACACCAGCCTCAGCATGACCCCCTACACTGCCCGAACACCACTGCACTGCCCTAAACCCTGAAACACCACCCCCTGCACGACCCCCTACACTGCCCGAACACCACTGCACTGCCCTAAACCCTGAAACACCATCCCAAGCACGACCCCCTACACTGCCACGAACACCACTGCACTGCCCTAAACCCTGAAACACTACCCCCAGCAAGACCCCCTACACTGCCCGAACACCACTGCACTGCCCTAAACCCTGAAACATCACCCCCAGCAAGACCCCCTACACTCCCCGAACACCACTGCCCTAAACCCTGAAACACCACCCCCAGCAAGACCCCCTACACTGCCCGAACACCACTGCACTGCCCTAAACCCTGAAACACCACCCCCAGCACGACCCCCTACACTGCCCGAACACCACTGCTCTGCCCAAAACCCTGAAACACCAGCCCCAGCACGACCCCCTACACTGCCCGAACACCACTGCACTGCCCTAAACCCTGAAACACCAGCCCCAGCACGACCCCCTACACTTCCCGAACACCACTGCACTGCCCTAAACCCTGAAACACCACCCCCAGCACGACCCCTACACTGCCCGAACACCACTGCACTGCCCTAAACCCTGAAACACCAGCCCCAGCACAACCCCGTACACTGCCCGAACACCACTGCACTGCCCTAAACCCTGAAACACCAGCCCCAGCACGACCGCCTACACTGCCCGAAAAACACTGCACTGCCCTAAACCCTGAAACACCAGCCCCAGCACGACCCCCTACACTGCCCGAACACCACTGCACTGCGCTAAACCCTGAAACACCACCCCCAGCAAGACCCCCTACACTACCCGAACACCACTGCACTAAACCCTGAAACACCACCCCCAGCAAGACCACCTACACTGGCCGAACACCACTGCACTGCCCTAAACCCTGAAACACCATCCCCTGCATGACCCCCTACACTGCCCAAACACCACTGCACTGCCCTAAACCCTGAAACACCACCGCCTGCACGACCCCTACACTGCCCGAACACCACTGCACTGCCCTAAACCCTGAAACACCACCCCTCAGCACGACACCCTACACTGCCCGAACACCACTGCACTGCCCTAAACCCTGAAACACCACCCCCAGCATGACCCCCTACACTGCCCAAACACCACTGCACTGCCCTAAACCCTGAAACACCACCCCCGCACGACCCCCTACACTGCCGGAACACCACTGCACTGCCCTAAACCCTGAAACACCACCCCCAGCACGACCCCCTACACTGCCCGAACACCACTGCACTAAACCCTGAAACACCACCCCCAGCAAGACCACCTACACTGGCCGAACACCACTGCACTGCCCTAAACCCTGAAACACCACCCCCTGCACGACCCCCTACACTGCCCAAACACCACTGCACTGCCCTATACCCTGAAACACCACCCCCTGCACGACCCTCTACACTGCCGGAACACCACTGCACTGCCTTAAACCCTGAAACACCACCTCTCAGCACGACACCCTACACTGCCCGAACACCACTGCACTGCCCTAAACCCTGAAACACCACCCCCAGCACGACCCCCTACACTGCCCGAACACCACTGGACTGCCCTAAACCGTGAAACACCAGCCTCAGCACGACCCCCTACACTGCCTGAACACCACTGCACTGCCCTAAACCCTAAAACAGCAGCCCCAGCACGACCCCCTACACTGCCCGAACACCACTGGACTGCCCTAAACCGTGAAACACCAGCCTCAGCACGACCCCCTACACTGCCTGAACACCACTGCACTGCCCTAAACCCTGAAACACCAGCCTCAGCACGACCCCCTACACTGCCTGAACACCACTGCACTGCCCTAAACCCTGAAACACCACCCCCAGCACGACCCCCTATACTGCCCGAACACCACTGCACTGCCCTAAACCCTGAAACACCACCTCCTGCACGACCTCGTACACTGCCCGAACACTACTGCACTGCCCTAAACCCTGAAACACCATCCCCAGCATGACCCCCTACACTGCACGAACACCACTGCACTGCCCTAAACCCTGAAACACTACCCCCAGCAAGACCCCCTACACTGCCCGAACACCACTGCACTGCCCTAAACCCTGAAACATCACCCCCAGCAAGACCCCCTACACTCCCCAAACACCACTGCCCTAAACCCTGAAACACCACCCCCAGCAAGACCCCCTACACTGCCCGAACACCACTGCACTGCCCTAAACCCTGAAACACCACCCCTCAGCACGACACCCTACACTGCCCGAACACCACTGCACTGCCCTAAACCCTGAAACACCACCCCCAGCATGACCCCCTACACTGCCCAAACACCACTGCACTGCCCTAAACCCTGAAACACCACCCCCAGCATGACCCCCTACACTGCCGGAACACCACTGCACTGCCCTAAACCCTGAAACACCACCCCCAGCACGACCCCCTACACTGCCCGAACACCACTGCACCTAAACCCTGAAACACCACCCCCAGCAAGACCACCTACACTGGCCGAACACCACTGCACTGCCCTAAACCCTGAAACACCACCCCTGCACGACCCCCTACACTGCCCAAACACCACTGCACTGCCCTATACCCTGAAACACCACCCCTGCACGACCCTCTACACTGCCGGAACACCACTGCACTGCCTTAAACCCTGAAACACCACCTCTCAGCACGACACCCTACACTGCCCGAACACCACTGCACTGCCCTAAACCCTGAAACACCACCCCCAGCACGACCCCCTACACTGCCCGAACACCACTGGACTGCCCTAAACCGTGAAACACCAGCCTCAGCACGACCCCCTACACTGCCTGAACACCACTGCACTGCCCTAAACCCTGAAACAGCAGCCCCAGCACGACCCCCTACACTGCCCGACCACCACTGGACTGCCCTAAACCGTGAAACACCAGCCTCAGCACGACCCCCTACACTGCCTGAACACCACTGCACTGCCCTAAACCCTGAAACACCACCCCCAGCACGACCCCCTATACTGCCCGAACACCACTGCACTGCCCTAAACCCTGAAACACCACCCCCTGCACGACCTCGTACACTGCCCGAACACTACTGCACTGCCCTAAACCCTGAAACACCATCTCCAGCATGACCCCCTACACTGCACGAACACCACTGCACTGCCCTAAACCCTGAAACACTACCCCCAGCAAGACCCCCTACACTGCCCTAACACCACTGCACTGCCCTAAACCCTGAAACATCACCCCCAGCAAGACCCCCTACACTCCCGAACACCACTGCCCCTAAACCCTGAAACACCACCCCCAGAAAGACCCCCTACACTGCCCGAACACCACTGCACAGCCATAAACCCTGAAACACCACCCCAGCACGACCCCCTACACTGCCCGAACACCACTGCTCTGCCCAAAACCCTGAAACACCAGCCCCAGCATGACCCCCTACACTGCCCGAACACCACTGCACTGCCCTAAACCCTGAAACACCAGCCCCAGCAAGACCCCCTACACTGCCCGAACACCACTGCACTGCCCTAAACCCTGAAACACCACCCCCAGCACGACCCCCTACACTGCCCGAACACCACTGCACTGCCCTAAACCCTGAAACACCAGCCCCAGCACAACCCCGTACACTGCCCGAACACCACTGCACTGCCCTAAACCCTGAAACACCAGCCCCAGCACGACCGCCTACACTGCCCGAAAAACACTGCACTGTCCTAAACCCTGAAACACCAGCCCCAGCATGACTCCCTACACTGCCCGAACACCACTGCACTAAACCCTGAAACACCACCCCCAGCAAGACCACCTACACTGGCCGAACACCACTGCACTGCCCTAAACCCTGAAACACCACCCCTGCACGACCCCTACACAGCACAAACACCACTGCACTGCCCTAAACCCTGAAACACAACCCCCTGCACGACCCCCTACACGGCCCGAACACCACTGCACTGCCCTAAACCCTGAAACACCACCCCTCAGCACGACACCCTACACTGCCCGAACACCAATGCACTGCCCTAAACCCTGAAACACCACCCCCAGCACGACCCCCTACACTGCCCAAACACCACTGCACTGCCCTAAACCCTGAAACACTACCCCTGAACGACCCCTACACTGCCGGAACACCACTTCACTGCCCTAAACCCTGAAACACCACCCCCAGCACGACCCCCTATACTGCCCGAACACCACTGCACTAAACCCTGAAACACCACCCCCAGCAAGACCACCTACACTGGCCAAACACCACTGCACTGCCCTAAACCCTGAAACACCACCCCCTGCACGACCCCCTACACTGCCCAAACACCACTGCACTGCCCTAAACCCCGAAACACCACCCCCTGCACGACCCCCTACACTGCCCGAACACCACTGCACTGCCCTAAACCCTGAAACACCACCCCTCAGCACGACACCCTACACTGCCCGAACACCACTGCACTGCCCTAAACCCTGAAACACCACCCCCAGCATGACCCCCTACACTGCCCAAACACCACTGCACTGCCCTAAACCCTGAAACACCACCCCCTGCACGACCCCCTACACTGCCGGAACACCACTGCACTGCCCTAAACCCTGAAACACCACCCCAGGACGACCCCCTACACTGCCCGAACACCACTGCACTGCCCTAAACCCTGAAACATCACCCCCAGCAAGACCCCCTACACTGCCTGAACACCACTGCCCTAAACCCTGAAACACCACCCCCAGCAAGACCCCCTACACTGCCCGAACACCACTGCACTGCCCTAAACCCTGAAACACCACCTCCAGCACAACCCCCTACACTGCCTGAACACCATTGCTCTGCCCTAAACCCTGAAACACTAGCCCCAGCACGACCCTCTACACTGCCCGAACACCACTGCACTGCCCTAAACCCTGAAACACCACCCCCAGCACGACCCCCTACACTGCCCGAACACCACTGCACTGCCCTAAACCCTGAAACACCAGCCCCAGCAAGACCCCTACACTGCCCGAACACCACTGCACTGCCCTAGGCTCTGAAACACCAGCCCCAGCAAGACCCCTACACTGCCCGAACACCACTGCACTGCCCTAAACCCTGAAACACCAGCCCCAGCATGACCCCCTACACTGCCCGAACACCACTGCATTGCCCTAAACCCTGAAACACCAGCCCCAGCACCACCACCTACACTGCCCGAACACCACTGCACTGCCCTAAACCCTGAAACACCACCCCCTGCACGACCCCCTACACTGCCCGAACACCACTGCACTGCCCTAAACCCTGAAACACCACCCCTGCACCGCCCCTACACTGCCCGAACACCACTGCCCTAAACCCTGAAACACCACCCCCTGCACGACCCCCTACACTGCCCGAACACCACTGCACTGCCCTAAACCCTGAAACACCACCCCCAGCACGACCCCCTACACTGCCCGATCACCACTGCTCTGCCCTAAACCCTAAAACACCACCCCCAGCATGACCCCCTACACTGCCCTAACACCACTGCACTGCCCTAAACCCTAGAACACTACCCCCAGCACGACCCCCTACACTACCCAAACACCAATGCGCTACCCTAAACCCTAAAATACTCCCCCAGCACGACCCCCTACACTACCCGAACACGACTGCACTGCCCTAAACCCTCACACACTCCCCCAGTACGACCCCCTACACTACCCGAACACCACTGCACTGCCCTAAACCCTAAAACACTCCCCCAGCACGACCCCCTACACTACCTGAACACCACTGCACTGCCCTAAACCCTAAAACACTCCCCCAGCACGACCCCCTACACTACCCAAACACCACTGCACTGCCCTAAACCCTAAAACACTACCCCCGGATGACCCCCTACACTACCCAAACACCAATGCCCTACCCCCCGCATGACCCCTACACTACCCAAAGACCACTGCACTACCCTAAACCCTAAAACACTACCCCCGCACGACACCCTACACTACACAAACACCACTGCACTACCCTAAACCCTAAAACACTACCCCCAGCACGACCCCCTACACTACCCAAACACCACTGCACTAACCTAAATCCTAAAACACTAACCCCAGCACGACCCCCTACACTACCCAAACACCACTGCACTACCCTAAAACGTGACCCCCTACACTACACCAAACAACACTGCACTACCCTAAACCCTAAAACACTACCCCCAGCACGACCCCCTACACTACACAAGCACCACTGCACTACCCTAAACCCTAAAACACTACCCCCAGCACAACCCCCTACACTGCCCGAACACCACTGCACTGCCCTAAACCCTGAAACACCAGCCCCTGCATGACCCCCTACACTGCCCGAACACCACTGCACTGCCGTAAACCCTGAAACTCCACCCCTAGCATGATCCCCTACACTGCACGAACACCACTGCACTGCCCTAAACCCTGAAACACCACCCCCTACACTGCCCGAACACCACTGCACAGCCCTAAACCCTGAAACACCACCCCCAGCACGACCCCCTACACTGCCCGAACACCACTGCACTGCCCTAAACCCTGAAACACTACCCCCAGCAAGACCCCCTACACTGCCCGAACACCACTGCACTGCCCTAAACCCTGAAACATCACCCCCAGCAAGACCCCCTACACTGCCCGAACACCACTGCCCTAAACCCTGAAACACCACCCCCAGCACGACCCCCTACACTGCCCGAACACCACTGCACTGCCCTAAACCCTGAAACACCACCCCCAGCACGACCCCCTACACTGCCCGAACACCACTGCACTACCCTAAACCCTGAAACACCACCCCCAGCATGACCCCCTACACTGCCCGAGCACCACTGCACTGCCCTAAACCCTGAAACACCAGCCCCAGCACGACCCCCTACACTGCCCGAACACCACTGCACTGCCCTAAACCCTGAAACACCAGCCCCAGCACGACCGCCTACACTGCCCGAACACCACTGCACTGCCCTAAACCCTGAAACACCAGCCCCAGCACGACCCCCTACACTGCCCGAACACCACTGGACTGCCCTAAACCGTGAAACACCAGCCTCAGCACGACCCCCTACACTGCCCGAACACCACTGCACTGCCCTAAACCCTGAAACACCACCCCCAGCACGACCCCCTACACTGCCCGAACACCACTGCACTGCCCTAAACCCTGAAACACCACCTGTAGGAGAGTAGGATCTGCTTCACATGGGTACCCCCACTTTTTGCTGATGCTTCACTGTTTTTCGACATTAGTCTGGCTGGGGCCCTGCTAATCAGAACCCCAGCCTAGCTGCTTCCTCTCTAAAATGGTTTCCATGTGCCTTAGGCATATCACTGATTGGGATCTGGAGTGCCCTTATAAGTCCCTAGTATATGGTATACTATGTACCAAGGGCATAGGTACCTCAGAGGCCTGCCAGGGGCTGCAGCATGTATTATGCCACCCCTGGAAGGCCATCCAAACTGACACCACAGGTCTGCTACTGCAGCCTGGGTAAGGTGGTGCATGCACCCCTTACTGTGATATAGGTTACCTATATCACGAAATACATACACACATATAAACCTACAAGTCACTCCTAAGGCAGGCCTTATCAATCCTAAAGGCAGAGTGCATGGTTCCTATGTGAGAGGGTGCCCCTGCATGAGCAGGGCCCCTCTGCAGCGTTCGGAGACCATCTCTGATGCTGTTTGTAGTGCAGCCTGACCATATACTCTTAAGCGCATTATATCCTCGCGGTAAAATGCTAACTTTGGAATGGCTGCACCTAAACATGTCGTGTTTGGTGTCAAACATCTTGGAATACTACCACCCCGCCAATCCTGGTGGCGGGGGTAGCATTCCACCCTTCTAGAGGGAAAGACATGTTAACTCTGACTAGTCCGGTAACTTCTTTCCAGAGCCCTGGCATCACAAAATGGATGCTGCTGCCACAGACACGAGTCTGGCCTCCTGCTGCTGGGCGAAACTCCGGCAGGGGAGGCCTGGACAACAGGTTTCCTGTCCCAGGGAGGTGTGACCACCTCCCCAGACAGGATAATGTGTATTGGGGCTGGGCGGGAGCACTTTCGGGTGCTTTGAAGTCCTGCACTGGGGGCACATTTGGTGTCCCTGTGCATACCCCAGTTCAAACCGGATCAGGGGCTTGCAGCCCCTGCTTTGGCGCGAACTGGACAAAGGGAAAGGGGTGTAGCCACCCCTCTGCCCTGACCCACCCATAGGTGGGGCCACAGAGTAGTCCAACCCCTATTTTTAGAATAAAGGTAGGAACCCAGTCCTTAGGACTTTAGATTATACCTGGACGAAACTCTGAAACTGAATCCTGGACCTTCGACGCTCTACGACAAGATTAGAGGACTGAAGAATCTCCCTTGGGGTCAAGGAGTGACTCCCCTGCTTGGCAGGCACCAAAGAAGCATCTGTCCGGTTCGCATTTCTGAAGCTCCCGTCGGACGCCGAAGTCATCGCATCACCAGAGGTGGATTCTCAGACTTCCCGAGGCTACCCTGAGTCCCCAGCAAAGCTGAGGCCCGTGGCTATCGTGGGTGACTTGAGACCGTGACCCCTGGACACCGAGCACATTTGCAAGTGCATCCTCTTCTGGGTCTCCCAAGAAGTCGTGCTTTGGGCTCCGAGTAGCCCTAGCCTCCAGCACCACCTGCACCGAAGATCACTGGCCCCCACTCCACGAGTGTCCTGTAAGCCAGCTCCACGTGCGGCATCACGAGGCTCCTTCGCGGTCGCTAGCCCGTTGGCTAGTAGCCCTTAACGAAGGCCAATCCTTTTCTTACTTGGCATCCTGGTTGCTCCAGGCCTGCCCTCACTTACCCTCGCTGGGTGAGTTCCACAGACCTTGCTGGTCTGCACCATCGACGATCTACATCTTCACCGAGACTTGCCGTTGCCAAGGCTTGTTGGGTCCAATCCGGTCGCCGACGCCTCAGCACTCGACAGACATCGTGTACCAGCCCTAATCCTGCTCCTGGTCGCCGACAACGCCTCCTGGACCTCGTGGCTGAAGAGTCAAGACGACTGTCAACCCACCTGAAGCACTCGACATCGGTGGGCATCTGTCCATCGCCTTCCTGGTCACTGGCTAGTGACCCAGACTCTGTCCCCTCTGCTTTCAGGTTCTTCAGAACTCCGATCCACTCTTGGATCCACCCGGACACTTTTCTCTTGGCCGCCAGCAGCACTTTGCAGCAGATCGCCATTCGAATCGACGACGAAACCCGACCCCGAAAGGCACCTATGCACCCGGCTTCCCTGGGTGAGGTAACACGAGTACTCCGGTGCTCCCGTGGGTAGAGACTCTTCAAAGTCCTAGATCTCAAAGGGTTTTGTCCTAGTCCTCTTTTAAGTGTCCCTTTTCTCTATTTTCCCGATCCCGACTTTCTCCATAGAAGTTAACGGCGTATCGCGGTTGTGTATTTACACTGCACGCGTCTCCCGTGGGTCCCCTGTGTCACTACCTTGGGTGGTTCCTTGTGGTCCAAGCACTTCTAGAGGCTCTAGGCCTAGTGTCTAGTTCAGTCGTGGTTCGCATACCACTTTATTGGTATATGGTTTGGTACGCCCCTAGGGCCCAAACGTGTATTTGTGCTATTACTGTGAATTAATAACTTATAACTTATGTACTTCGAACTCTAGCCTCATAAAGAGACTAGAGGGGTGTGTTTAGTAATAAATACATATATTTTGAATATATACCTGGTGTGGTGCTCTTTCATTTGGTCACTCAAGAGATTATAGACTGGTAAAACAAGCTGCTTTACATTCCTTCAAGACTTAGCCTGAAGGCTGCTCTCCATAGCTACCACTAGGATAGCTTTCAATAAGGTTGTCTTTAACCTATCTCCAATAAGGGGTTGTTTGGACTGGTGCAAGGTGCCCACTATAATTAGTGGACAGCATATACCAGGCCAACTTCTCACATTGGTGTGCAGCGTGTGGGATTCCAGCGTGCTATTGTTTTACCAGATAATCTCAATTGAATTGATCAACTGAAAACCACTAAAGGTACCTAAGGTACATATAATTTAAGCTTAGAATACAGTAAGTTCTACTGAACTTAGAGTTGTGTGTTAAGGGATAGCACAACCCTTTCTACAACTCAAGAGAGTTTAGTAGGCCACACTAGAGTAGGTAGTGCATACACCACACCACACTAGTAATGTCTTTAAGGGCAGGATCCAAAGAATCCTTGCAGGAAGCCATTGAGCTTCCACCCTCCAAGTATGATACACTCCCATTCTTGGAATTGAGAGCTTTATGTAACTTGAGAAAAATAAGGACAGGCCAAAGCCCCACCACCCAACACCTCAAGGAGTTGTTGGTGGCTTATGACCTTAGTAAGCCTGTAGGGACTGAAGGGGTAGGAGCTGAGGGTGGGGCAGACGAAGAGGACGAGGCCAGGGGTACCAGTACCCCCAGCCCCCCTCTGAAACTGGCCAGGAGGGTGACAATGACCCTGACCTGGAAAACCCAATCCCTCCTGTGGATGATGATGAGGATGAGCAAGATGATGCCCTCTTTGTCCCCCCAGGAAGGATTAAGAGTGTGCCCAGGAAGTCTAGATCTCCTTCTCAGGAGTCTAACCACTCTGGCACCTCTATAGGGAGCTCTGTCTCATCTCACAGGAGGGAATCCTCTCATGAGAGGAGAACCAGACTGGTCCAGTATGAGGAAACTCAGCTGGAGATCAGAAAAAAGCAATTGGCTTTAGATAGGGAATCCCTAGATCTCCTTAGAGAGAGAAGAAAGTTGGGACTAGAGTCCCATGGTGGCAGCCATGTCCCTAGAGACAGGGAAAGGTCCTATGACCATAGGAACCTGAGCAAAATTGTCCGTCCCTACCAGAGTGGGGATGATATCCACAAATGGATAACTGCCTTAGAGAGGGCCTGTAAAGTACAGAAGGTCCCTCAGGAGCAGTGGGCAGCAATCTTGTGGCTCTCCTTTGCTGACAAAGGTAGAGATAAGCTCCTCACTGTTAGAGAGGAGGATGCTGATAATTACAAGGTCTTGAAGAGTGGTCTTATTGATGGGTTTGGCCTAACCACTGAACAGTACATGTTGAAGTTCAGAGACACCCAAAAAGCACAGACTCAAGACTGGGTAGACTATGTGGATTGTTCTGCCAAGGCTCTGGAAGGCTGGTTGATGGGCAGTAAGGTGTGTGACTTCTCAGGATTGTACAATCTGATAATGAGGGAGCAGATTCTTAATAACTGTCAAAATCAGCTGTTGCATCAATACCTGGTAGACTCGGATCTGACCTCTCCCCAAGAATTGGGAAAGAAGGCAGACAAATGGGTCAGAACCAGGGTGAAGCAGAAGGTACAGAACCAAGGTGGGGAAACCAAGAAGCAAGATGCTAAGAACTCTGACAAGGGTGGGGAGAAGGGTAAAGATCAAAAGTCTTCATCAGGCCCCCAAAAATCTTCTTCTGGTGGGGATTCACAGTCTACCAAAGGGAAAGGCCAAAGAAAACCATGGTGCAAGGTCTGTAAGCAAAAGACCCACTGGACCAGTGATTGCACCAAGTCCAAAGACTCCAGTCCAGCACCCACCAATGCCCCTAAGGCACCTGTTCCCCCTAGTACAGTTGGTGGAAGTGCTCCAGCAAAGGGTTTAGTAGGGTTCACCCTGGGAACTGAGTTGGGCTCTGACTTAGTCAGAGAACTGACTCAGGCTGTGTTAGTCTGTGATGGAGGCATGGATGTGACCTCCACTGTGAGTCCCAGTAATCTGGGCAAGTACAGACAACAGCCTTTAATTAATGGACGTGAGGCTTTGGCATTTAGGGACACAGGGGCAAGTGTCACAATGGTGACACAAGACCTTGTGCTACCTGGGCAAGTTATGCTTGGTGAGATGTACCAAGTGACCAATGCTAGCAATGTCAGAACAGACCATACTCTGGCAGTTGTTAACTTCTCCTGGGGAGGGGTAACTGGCCTTAAGAAGGTTGTGGTAAGTGCAAACCTACCAGTCGAATGCTTGCTTGGCAATGACTTAGAGACTTCTGCTTGGGCAGAAGTGGAGCTCAGGACCCATGCAGAAATGCTGGGGATCCCTGCAGATGTGTTTGCTGTGACCAGGTCACAAGCCAAAATGTCTAGCACTGAACAGGCCTTGGATTCTGGAAGAATGGACCAAGTGCCTTCCAAGAGGAGGAGTAGTAGGGTTAAGGCAGTGCCTTCCCCCTTGGCTCAGGAGGAAGATCAGTCCCTTGAGGGGGATGATCTCAGCCCTGAAGAAGGAACTGTCCCAGAGGAACTTGAACCTGACCAGGTTGAGTTCTTGGGGACAGGGGGACCTTCTAGGGCAGATCTGAGCCAGGAGCAGCAGAGCTGCCCCTCCCTTGAACCCCTCAGACAGCAAGCTGCTGCTGAGGCTGCTGGGAAAGCTAGTGGTCCCCATACAGTGTATTGGGATGATGGACTCCTGTACTCAGAGAGTAGAGACCCCAAGCCTGGTGCTACCAGGAGGTTGGTAATACCTTTGAAGTTCAGGGGCTTCCTATTGACCCTAGCCCATGATATTCCCTTAGCAGGTCACCTGGGCCAGAACAAGACTTGGGACAGAATTGTCCCTCACTTTCACTGGCCCCACATGTCTGAAGACAGTAAGGAGTTTTGTCGCTCCTGTGTAACCTGCCAAGCCAGTGGCAAAGCAGGTGGCACTACAAAGGCCCCCTGATACCACTACCTGTGGTGGGGGTGCCCTTTGAAAGGGTAGGGATTGACATTGTTGGTCCCATGGATCCCCAAACAGCCTCTGGGCACAGGTTTATCCTGGTGGTAGTGGATCATGCCACCAGGTACCCAGAAGCTATTCCCCTCAGGACCACTACAGCACCTGTGGTGGCAAGGGCCCTCCTGGGAATCTTCTCAAGAGTGGGCTTTCCTAAGGAGGTAGTGTCAGACAGGGGTGCTAACTTCATGTCTGGGTACTTAAAAGCAATGTGGAAGGAGTGTGGAGTGACTTATAAGTTCACCACACCCTATCACCCACAATGCAATGGTTTAGTTGAGAGATTCAACAAAACCTTGAAGGGCATGATTAAAGGGCTCCCAGAAAAGCTTAGGCGTAGATGGGACATACTCTTGCCCTGCCTTTTATTCGCATATAGGGAGGTGCCTCAGAAGGGGGTTGGTTACAGCCCTTTTGAACTTCTGTTTGGCCACCCTGTGAGGGGTCCACTGTGCTTGGTGAAGGAAGGATGGGAGTTACCTCTCAAGCCCCCAAAGCAAGATATAGTGGACTATGTACTTGGTCTCCGCTCCAGGATGGCTGAGTACATGAAAAAGGCAACCAAAAACCTTGAGGCTAGCCAGGAACTTCAGAAGGCCTGGCATGACCAAAAGGCTGTTCTGACTGTTTACCAGCCAGGACAGAAGGTGTGGGTGTTGGAGCCAGTGGCCCCAGCAGCTCTCCAAGATAAATGGAGTGGACCCCACACTATTGTTGAGCAGAAGGGTGAGGTCACTTATTTAGTGGACCTAGGAACACCCAGGAGTCCCCACAGGGTTCTCCATGTCAACAGGTTAAAACCATATGTGGACAGGGCAGACATGGGCTTGCTCATGGCTACTGATGAAGGGCAGGAGGAAGAGAGTGACCCACTCCCTGACCTGCTCTCACAGAACCCTGACGATGGGTCAGTTGATGGTGTAGCCTTGGCAGGCAGCCTCACTACCCAGCAACAAACTGATTGCAGGCAAGTCCTCAATCAGTTTAGACATATGTTTTCACTGACACCCAGTCAGACCACCTGGTGCACTCATGAAGTGGACACTGGGGACAGTCTGCCTATTAAAAACAAGATTTATAGGCAACCTGACCATGTCAGGGACTGTATCAGGACTGAAGTCCAGAAAATGTTGGAATTGGGAGTTATTGAACCCTCAGATAGCCCTTGGGCTAGTCCAGTAGTCCTTGTACCGAAACCTCACACCAGTGGTGGAAAGAGAGAGATGAGGTTCTGTGTAGACTACAGGGGTCTCAATGCAGTCACTAGGACTGATGCCCATCCAATACCCAGGGCAGATGAGCTCATAGATACTTTGGCCTCTGCCAAATATCTCAGCACATTTGACCTAACAGCTGGCTACTGGCAGATCAGACTAGCTGATACTGCAAAGCCCAAAACAGCATTCTCAACCCCTAGTGGGCATTATCAATTTGTGGTAATGCCCTTTGGTCTGAAGAATGCACCTGCCACTTTCCAGAGGTTGGTGAATACAGTTCTCACAGGACTGGAAGCCTATAGTGCAGCTTATCTAGATGATATTGCTGTCTTTAGCTCCACCTGGGAGGATCACCTGGTCCACCTCAGGAATGTTTTACAGGCCCTGCAAAAGGCAGGCCTGACTATCAAGGCCACTAAGTGCCAGATAGGGCAGAGTCAGGTTGTGTACCTGGGCCACCTTGTGGGTGGAGGCCAGGTTCAACCTTTGCAGAGCAAGATCCAGACCATCATGGACTGGACTGCTCCCACTACCCAGACTCAGGTGAGAGCCTTCTCAGGCCTGACTGGGTACTATAGGAGATTTGTCAAGGGGTATGGATCAATAGTGACACCCTTGAATGACTTAACTTCTAAGAAAATGCCCAAAAGGTTCAGTGGACAGTTAGCTGTCAAAAGGCATTTGATGACCTCAAGCAGGCCATGTGCACTGCTCCAATTCTGCAGAGTCCTGATTACTCCAAGAAGTTCATTGTTCAAACTGATGCATCTGAATTGGGGGTAGGGGCTGTACTGTCACAATTGAATGAAGAAGGTCAGGATCAGCCAGTAGCTTTTATTAGCAGAAGGCTGACCCCTAGAGAGAAACGTTGGTCAGCCATAGAGAGGGAGGCCTTTGCTGTGGTCTGGGCTCTGAAGAAGTTGAGGCCATACTTGTTTGGTACACACTTCCTGGTTCAGACAGACCATAAGCCCCTCTTATGGCTAAAACAAATGAAGGGTGAAAACCCCAAACTGCTTAGGTGGTCCATTTCCCTACAGGGGATGGACTTTACAGTGGAACATAGGCCTGGGAGTAACCATGCGAATGCAGATGGACTCTCTAGGTATTTCCACTTAGAACATGAAGACTTAACTGGGCAAGGTTAGTTTAATGTCCCTACGTTTGGGGGGGTTGTGTAGGAGAGTAGGATCTGCTTCACATGGGTACCCCCACTTTTTGCTGATGCTTCACTGTTTTTCGACATTAGTCTGGCTGGGGCCCTGCTAATCAGAACCCCAGCCTAGCTGCTTCCTCTCTAAAATGGTTTCCATGTGCCTTAGGCACATCACTGATTGGGATCTGGAGTGCCCTTATAAGTTCCTAGTATATGGTATACTATGTACCAAGGGCATAGGTACCTCAGAGGCCTGCCAGGGGCTGCAGCATGTATTATGCCACCCCTGGAAGGCCATCCAAACTGACACCACAGGTCTGCTACTGCAGCCTGGGTAAGGTGGTGCATGCACCCCTTACTGTGATATAGGTTACCTATATCACGAAATACATACACACATATAAACCTATAAGTCACTCCTAAGGCAGGCCTTATCAATCCTAAAGGCAGAGTGCATGGTTCCTATGTGAGAGGGTGCCCCTGCATGAGCAGGGCCCCTCTGCAGCGTTCGGAGACCATCTCTGATGCTGTTTGTAGTGCAGCCTGACCATATACTCTTAAGCGCATTATATCCTCGCGGTAAAATGCTAACTTTGGAATGGCTGCACCTAAACATGTCGTGTTTGGTGTCAAACATCTTGGAATACTACCACCCCGCCAATCCTGGCGGCGGGGGTAGCATTCCACCCTTCTAGAGGGAAAGACATGTTAACTCTGACTAGTCCGGTAACTTCTTTCCAGAGCCCTGGCATCACAAAATGGATGCTGCTGCCACAGACACGAGTCTGGCCTCCTGCTGCTGGACGAAACTCCGGCAGGGGAGGCCTGGACAATAGGTTTCCTGTCCCAGGGAGTTGTGACCACCTCCCCAGACAGGATAATGTGTATTGGGGCTGGGCGGGAGCACTTTCGGGTGCTTTGAAGTCCTGCACTGGGGGCACATTTGGTGTCCCTAGTGCATACCCCAGTTCAAACCGGATCAGGGGCTTGCAGCCCCTGCTTTGGCGCGAACTGGACAAAGGGAAAGGGGTGTAGCCACCCCTCTGCCCTGACCCACCCATAGGTGGGGCCACAGAGTAGTCCAACCCCTATTTTTAGAATAAAGGTAGGAACCCAGTCCTTAGGACTTTAGATTATACCTGGACGAAACTCTGAAACTGAATCCTGGACCTTCGACGCTCTACGACAAGATTAGAGGACTGAAGAATCTCCCTTGGGGTCAAGGAGTGACTCCCCTGCTTGGCAGGCACCAAAGAAGCATCTGTCCGGTTCGCATTTCTGAAGCTCCTGTCGGACGCCGAAGTCATCGCATCACCAGAGGTGGATTCTCAGACTTCCCCGAGGCTACCCTGAGTCCCCAGCAAAGCTGAGGCCCGTGGCTATCGTGGGTGACTTGAGACTGTGACCCCTGGACACCGAGCACATTTGCAAGTGCATCCTCTTCTGGGTCTCCCAAGAAGTCGTGCTTTGGGCTCCGAGTAGCCCTAGCCTCCAGCATCACCTGCACCGAAGATCACTGGCCCCCACTCCACGAGTGTCCTGTAAGCCAGCTCCACGTGCGGCGTCACGAGGCTCCTTCGCGGTCACTAGCCCGTTGGCTAGTAGCCCTTAACGAAAGCCAATCCTTTTCTTACTTGGCATCCTGGTTGCCCCAGGCCTGCCCTCACTTACCCTCGCTGGGTGAGTTCCACAGACCTTGCTGGTCTGCACCATCGACGATCTACATCTTCACCGAGACTTGCCGTTGCCAAGGCTTGTTGGGTCCAATCCGGTCGCCGACGCCTCAGCACTCGACAGACATCGTGTACCAGCCCGAATCCTGCTCCTGGTCGCCGACAACGCCTCCTGGACCTCGTGGCTGAAGAGTCAAGACGACCGTCAACGCACCTGAAGCACTCGACATCGGTGGGCATCTGTCCATCGCCTTCCTGGTCACTGGCTAGTGACCCAGACTCTGTCCCCTCTGCTTTCAGGTTCTTCAGAACTCCGATCCACTCTTGGATCCACCCGGACACTTTTCTCTTGGCCGCCAGCAGCACTTTGCAGCAGATCGCCATTCGAATCGACGACGAAACCCGACCCCGAAAGGCACCTATGCACCCGGCTTCCCTGGGTGAGGTAACACGAGTACTCCGGTGCTCCCGTGGGTAGAGACTCTTCAAAGTCCTAGATCTCAAAGGGTTTTGTCCTAGTCCTCTTTTAAGTGTCCCTTTTCTCTATTTTCCCGATCCCGACTTTCTCCATAGAAGTTAACGGCGTATCGCGGTTGTGTATTTACACTGCACGCGTCTCCCGTGGGTCCCCTGTGTCACTACCTTGGGTGGTTCCTTGTGGTCCAAGCACTTCTAGAGGCTCTAGGCCTAGTGTCTAGTTCAGTCGTGGTTCGCATACCACTTTATTGGTATATGGTTTGGTACGCCCCTAGGGCCCAAACGTGTATTTGTGCTATTACTGTGAATTAATAACTTATAACTTATGTACTTCGAACTCTAGCCTCATAAAGAGACTAGAGGGGTGTGTTTAGTAATAAATACATATATTTTGAATATATACCTGGTGTGGTGCTCTTTCATTTGGTCACTCAAGAGATTATAGACTGGTAAAACAAGCTGCTTTACATTCCTTCAAGACTTAGCCTGAAGGCTGCTCTCCATAGCTACCACTAGGATAGCTTTCAATAAGGTTGTCTTTAACCTATCTCCAATAAGGGGTTGTTTGGACTGGTGCAAGGTGCCCACTATAATTAGTGGACAGCATATACCAGGCCAACTTCTCACACCACCCCCTGCACGACCCCCTACACTGCCCGAACACTACTGCACTGCCCTAAACCCTGAAACACCATCCCGAGCACGACCCCCTACACTGCACGAACACCACTGCACTGCCCTAAACCCTGAAACACTACCCCCAGCAAGACCCCCTACACTGCCCGAACACCACTGCACTGCCCTAAACCCTGAAACATCACCCCCAGCAAGACCCCCTACACTCCCCGAACACCACTGCCCTAAACCCTGAAACACCACCCCCAGCAAGACCCCCTACACTGCCCGAACACCACTGCACTGCCCTAAACCCTGAAACACCACCCCCAGCACGACCCCCTACACTGCCCGAACACCACTGCTCTGCCCAAAACCCTGAAACACCAGCCCCAGCACGACCCCCTACACTGCCCGAACACCACTGGACTGCCCTAAACCCTGAAACACCAGCCCCAGTACGACCCCCTACACTGCCCGAACACCACTGCACTGCCCTAAACCCTGAAACACCACCCCCAGCAAGACCCCCTACACTACCCGAACACCACTGCACTAAACCCTGAAACACCACCCCCAGCAAGACCACCTACACTGGCCGAACACCACTGCACTGCCCTAAACCCTGAAACACCACCCCCTGCACGACCCCCTACACTGCCCAAACACCACTGCACTGCCCTAAACCCTGAAACACCACCGCCTGCACGACCCCCTACACTGCCCGAACACCACTGCACTGCCCTAAACCCTGAAACACCACCCCTCAGCACGACACCCTACACTGCCCGAACACCACTGCACTGCCCTAAACCCTGAAACACCACCCCCAGCATGACCCCCTACACTGCCCAAACACCACTGCACTGCCCTAAACCCTGAAACACCACCCCCAGCACGACCCCCTACACTGCCCGAACACCACTGCACTGCCCTAAACCCTGAAACACCACCCCTCAGCACGACACCCTACACTGCCCGAACACCACTGCACTGCCCTAAACCCTGAAACACCACCCCCAGCACAACCCCCTACACTGCCCAAACACCACTGCACTGCCCTAAACCCTGAAACACCACCCCCTGCACGACCCCCTACACTGCCGGAACACCACTTCACTGCCCTAAACCCTGAAACACCACCCCCAGCACGACCCCCTACACTGCCCGAACACCACTGTACTAAACCCTGAAACACCACCCCCAGCAAGACCACCTACACTGGCCAAACACCACTGCACTGCCCTAAACCCTGAAACACCACCCCCTGCACGACCCCCTACACTGCCCAAACACCACTGCACTGCCCTAAACCCTGAAACACCACCCCCTGCACGACCCCCTACACTGCCCGAACACCACTGCACTGCCCTAAACCCTGAAACACCACCCCACAGCACGAAACCCTACACTGCCCGAACACCACTGCACTGCCCTAAACCCTGAAACACCACCCCCAGCACGACCCCCTACACTGCCCAAACACCACTGCACTGCCCTAAACCCTGAAACACCACCCCCTGCACGACCCCCTACACTGCCAGAACACCACTGCACTGCCCTAAACCCTGAAACACCACCCCCAGGACGACCCCCTACACTGCCCGAACACCACTGCACTGCCCTAAACCCTGAAACATCACCCCCAGCAAGACCCCCTACACTGCCTGAACACCACTGCCCTAAACCCTGAAACACCACCCCCAGCAAGACCCCCTACACTGCCCGAACACCACTGCACTGCCCTAAACCCTGAACCACCACCTCCAGCACAACCCCCTACACTGCCTGAACACCATTGCTCTGCCCTAAACCCTGAAACACTAGCCCCAGCACGACCCCCTACACTGCCCGAACACCACTGAACTGCCCTAAACCCTGATCACCACCCCCAGCACGACCCCTTTCACTGCCCGAACACCACTGCACTGCCCTAAACCCTGAAACACCAGCCCCAGCAAGACCCCCTACACTGCCCAAACACCACTGCACTGCCCTAGACTCTGAAACACCAGCCCCAGCAAGACCCCCTACACTGCCCGAACACCACTGCACTGCCCTAAACCCTGAAACACCAGCCCCAGCATGACCCCCTACACTGCCCGAACACCACTGCACTGCCCTAAACCCTGAAACACCAGCCCCAGCACCACCACCTACACTGCCCGAACACCACTGCACTGCCCTAAACCCTGAAACACCACCCCCTGCACGACCCCCTACACTGCCCGAACACCACTGCACTGCCCTAAACCCTGAAACACCACCCCCTGCACGACCCCCTACACTGCCCGAACACCACTGCACTGCCCTAAACCCTGAAACACCACCCCCTGCATGACCCCCTACACTGCCCAAACACCACTGCCCTAAACCCTGAAACACCACCCCCTGCACGACCCCCTAACCTGCCCGAACACCACTGCCCTAAACCCTGAAACATCACCCCCAGCACGACCCCCTACACTGCCCGATCACCACTGCTCTGCCCTAAACCCTAAAACACAACCCCCAGCACGACCCCCTACACTGCCCGAACACCACTGCACTGCCCTAAACCCTAGAAACACTACCCCCAGCACGACCCCCTACACTTCCCGAACACCAATGCGCTACCCTAAACCCTAAAATACTCCCCCAGCACAACCCCCTACACTACCCGAACACGACTGCACTGCCCTAAACCCTCAAACACTACCCCCAGCACGACCCCCTACACTACCCGAACACCACTGCACTGCCCTAAACCCTAAAACACTCCCCCAGCACGACCCCCTACACTACCTGAACACCACTGCACTGCCCTAAACCCTAAAACACTCCCCCAGCACGACCCCCTACACTACCCAAACACCACTGCACTGCCCTACACCCTAAAACACTACCCTCCGGATGACCCCTACACTACCCAAACACCTATGCCCTACCCCCCGCACGACCCCCTACGCTACCCAAAGACCACTGCACTACCCTAAACCCTGAAACACTACCCCCGCACGACCCCCTACACTACACAAACACCACTGCACTACCCTAAACCCTAAAACACTACCCCCAGCACGACCCCCTACACTACCCAAACACCACTGCACTAACCTAAATCCTAAAACACTAACCCCAGCACGACCCCCTACACTACCCAAACACCACTGCACTACCCTAAAACATGACCCCCTACACTACACAAGCACCACTGCACTACCCTAAACCCTAAAATACTACCCCTAGCACAACCCCCTACACTGCCCGAACACCACTGCACTGCCCTAAACCCTGAAACACCAGCCCCTGCATGACCCCTTACACTGCCCGAACACCACTGCACTGCCCTAAACCCTGAAACTCCACCCCTAGCACGACCCCCTTCACTGCCCAAACACCACTGCACTGCCCTAAACCCTGAAAACACCACCCCCTACACTGCCCGAACACCACTGCACTGCCCTAAACCCTGAAACACCACCCCCAGCACGACCCCCTACACTGCCCGAACACCACTGCACTGCCCTAAACCCTGAAACACTACCCCCAGCAAGACCCCCTACACTGCCCGAACACCACTGCACTGCCCTAAACCCTGAAACATCACCCCCAGCAAGACCCCCTACACTGCCCGAACACCACTGCCCTAAACCCTGAAACACCACCCCCAGCACGACCCCCTACACTGCCCGAACACCACTGCACTGCCCTAAACCCTGAAACACCACCCCCAGCACGACCCCCTACACTGCCCGAACACCACTGCACTACCCTAAACCCTGAAACACCACCCCCAGAATGACCCCCTACACTGCCCGAGCACCACTGCACTGCCCTAAACCCTGAAACACCAGCCCCAGCACGACCCCCTACACTGCCCGAACACCACTGCACTGCCCTAAACCCTGAAACACCAGCCCCAGCACGACCGCCTACACTGCCCGAACACCACTGCACTGCCCTAAACCCTGAAACACCAGCCCCAGCACGACCCCCTACACTGCCCGAACACCACTGGACTGCCCTAAACCGTGAAACACCAGCCTCAGCATGACCCCTACACTGCCCGAACACCACTGCACTGCCCTAAACCCTGAAACACCACCCCCAGCACGACCCCCTACACTGCCCGAACACCACTGCACTGCCCTAAACCCTGAAACACCACCCCCTGCACGACCCCCTACACTGCCCGAACACTACTGCACTGCCCTAAACCCTGAAACACCATCCCGAGCACGACCCCCTACACTGCACGAACACCACTGCACTGCCCTAAACCCTGAAACACTACCCCCAGCAAGACCCCCTACACTGCCCGAACACCACTGCACTGCCCTAAACCCTGAAACATCACCCCCAGCAAGACCCCCTACACTCCCCGAACACCACTGCCCTAAACCCTGAAACACCACCCCCAGCAAGACCCCCTACACTGCCCGAACACCACTGCACTGCCCTAAACCCTGAAACACCACCCCCAGCACGACCCCCTACACTGCCCGAACACCACTGCTCTGCCCAAAACCCTGAAACACCAGCCCCAGCACGACCCCCTACACTGCCCAAACACCACTGCACTGCCCTAAACCCTGAAACACCAGCCCCAGCACGACCCCCTACACTGCCCGAACACCACTGCACTGCCCTAAACCCTGAAACACCACCCCCAGCACGACCCCCTACACTGCCCGAACACCACTGCACTAAACCCTGAAACACCACCCCCAGCAAGACCACCTACACTGGCCGAACACCACTGCACTGCCCTAAACCCTGAAACACCACCCCCTGCACGACCCCCTACACTGCCCAAACACCACTGCACTGCCCTATACCCTGAAACACCACCCCTGCACGACCCTCTACACTGCCGGAACACCACTGCACTGCCCTAAACCCTGAAACACCACCCCTCAGCACGACACCCTACACTGCCCGAACACCACTGCACTGCCCAAACCCTGAAACACCACCCCCAGCACGACCCCTACACTGCCCAAACACCACTGCACTGCCCTAAACCCTGAAACACCACCCCCTGCACGACCCCCTACACTGCCGGAACACCACTGCACTGCCCTAAACCCTGAAACACCACCCCCAGCACACCCCCTACACTGCCCGAACACCACTGCACTGCCCTAAACCCTGAAACATCACCCCCAGCAAGACCCCCTACACTGCCTGAACACCACTGCCCTAAACCCTGAAACACCACCCCCAGCAAGACCCCCTACACTGCCCGAACACCACTGCACTGCCCTAAACCCTGAAACACCACCTCCAGCACAACCCCCTACACTGCCTGAACACCATTGCTCTGCCCTAAACCCTGAAACACTAGCCCCAGCACGACCCCCTACACTGCCCGAACACCACTGCACTGCCCTAAACCCTGAAACACCACCCCCAGCACGACCCCCTACACTGCCCGAACACCACTGCACTGCCCTAAACCCTGAAACACCAGCCCCAGCAAGACCCCTACACTGCCCGAACACCACTGCACTGCCCTAGACTCTGAAACACCAGCCCCAGCAAGACCCCCTACACTGCCCGAACACCACTGCACTGCCCTAAACCCTGAAACACCAGCCCCAGCATGACCCCCTACACTGCCCGAACACCACTGCACTGCCCTAAACCCTGAAACACCAGCCCCAGCACCACCGCCTACACTGCCCGAACACCACTGCACTGCCCTAAACCCTGAAACACCAGCCCCAGTAAAACCCCCTACACTGCCCGAACACCACTGCACTGCCCTAAACCCTGAAACACCAGCCCCAGCACGACCCCCTACACTGCCCGAACACCACTGTACTGCCCTAAACCCTGAAACACCAGCCCCAGCATGACCCCTACACTGCCCAAACACCACTGCACTGCCCTAAACCCTGAAACACCACCCCTGCACGACCCCTACACTGCCCGAACACCACTGCACTGCCCTAAACCCTGAAACACCACCCCCTGCACCGCCCCCTACACTGCCCGAACACCACTGCCCTAAACCCTGAAACACCACCCCTGCACGACCCCCTACACTGCCCGAACACCACTGCACTGCCCTAAACCCTGAAACACCACCCCCAGCACGACCCCCTACACTGCCCGAACACCACTGCTCTGCCCTAAACCCTAAAACACCACCCCCAGCACGACCCCCTACACTGCCCGAACACCACTGCACTGCCCTAAACCCTAGAACACTACCCCCAGCACGACCCCCTACACTACCCGAACATCACTGCACTACCCTAAACCCTAAAATACTCCCCCAGCACGACCCCTACACTACCCGAACACGACTGCACTGCCCTAAACCCTCAAACACTCCCCCAGCACGACCCCCTACACTACCCGAACACCACTGCACTGCCCTAAACCCTAAAACACTCCCCCAGCACGACCCCTACACTACCCGAACACCACTGCACTGCCCTAAACCCTAAAACACTCCCCAGCACGACCCCCTACACTACCCAAACACCACTGCACTGCCCTAAACCCTAAAACACTACCCCCGCATGACCCCCTACACTACCCAAACACCAATGCACTACCCCCGCACGACCCCTACACTACCCAAAGACCACTGCACTACCCTAAAACACCACCCCCGCACGACTCCCTACACTACCCAAAGACCACTGCACTACCCTAAACCCTAAAACACGACCTCCTACACTACACAAACACCACTGCACTACCCTAAACCCTAAAACACTACCCCCTACACTACACAAACACCACTGCACTACCCTAAACCCTAAAAAACTACCCCAGCACGAACCACTGCACTACCCTAAACCCTAAAACACTACCCCCAGCAGTACCCCCTACACTACCCAAACACCACTGCACTACCCTAAACCCTAAAACACTACCCCCAGCAGTACCCCTACACTACCCAAACACCATTGCACTACCCTAAACCCTAAAACACTACCCCCAGCAGTACCCCCTACACTACCCAAACACCACTGCACTACCCTAAATCACTACCCCCAGCACGACCCCCTACACTACCCAAACACCACTGCACTACCCTAAACCCTAAAACACTACCCCCAGCACAACCCCCTACACTACCCAAACACCACTGCACTACCCTAAACCCTAAAACACTCCCCCAGCACGACTCCCTACACTACCCAAACACCACTGCACTACCCTAAACCCTAAATCTACCCCAGCATGACCCCCTACACTACACAAACACCACTGCACTACCCTAAACCCTAAAACACTACCCCCAGCATGACCCTCTTCACTACCTAAACACAACTGCACAATTTGTTACAGGCGTTGCAACGCAGGCCTGTGGTGCTTACTGGAAGTACCTGGTGGGCTAGTTGGGCCCCAGGGACCCTCAGGATTCAAGGTGACCTAATCCCCCAACTTAAAACGCTCCACGGGCGTGTTTGCACAGTGGTGAAGGGAGGGGCGGGGCCTCAGGTGACATGTGCGCAAACACGCCCTGTGGTGCGTTTTAAGTTGGGGAATTAATTCCCTTTGAATCCTGAGGGACCCTGGGGCCAACTAGCCCACCAGGTACCTTCAGTAAGCACAACAGAGTTGTGTTGCAGAGAGGTGAAAAAAGGTGCGTGGCCTCGGAACGCCTCTCTGCAACTCAGCTCTGTGGTCCTAACTGTAGGTACCTGGGGGGCTAGTCGGGCCCCAGGGACCCTCAGGATTCAAGGGGACTTAATCCCGCAACTTAAAACGCACCACGAGAGCGGTTTGCACACATGTCACCTCAGGCCCCCTCCCTTCACCACTGTGCAAGCGCGCCCTGTAGCGCGTTTTAAGAGTTCGTTTTAATCCCCTGCCCTATTATGTACTAGGGACTTGCAGAGGAGGTCATGCTAATCACAGGGGTACCCCAACGCATAGTGTTCCCTAGTGTATGTAGGTGTTTTCACTGTATTCTAAGTGTCTTTTAGCATAGCACTGGCTCTGGTTAGTCAGAGTCAGTTACCACCAGTACCCGTCTGAAAAAGTTGTGGGCACAGGATGATTTTGCAACAAGGCCTCTTTCTGCTCCTCTCTTGGTTCTTTCTGCACATCTTTTGCTTCCTTCTGTGCGTTTTTTCTTCTTTCTTCACATGTCCTAGCTCTGTAGGCATAGTTAGAAACTAGCATTTAAAAAACCTTTGAAATTCACTTAAAAAATCATAGGTTTCAGGCACGTTATAGTTAGAAATTTGCATTTAAAAAACTTTTGAAATTCACTGATAAAACCATATGTTTCAGACACGTTATAGTTAGAAATTAGCATTTAAAAAACCTTTGAAATTCACTGAAAAAACCATAGGTTTTAGGGACAGTTATAGTTAGTTGGACATTTCACTCGTACAAAACCATAGAAATTCCCCCGTTATAGTTAGTTCAGCTAACTATAACTCGCGCCCATAATGCACTGCTGATGACGTCACATATTACATCACTCATAACATCTCAAATGACATCACTGATGACATCATCCATGTGATAATTTCATGCATCTTCTCACACCCTAATATAACTTTTGATACACCCACTCGAAATTACAGACTGCCATTCTCAAAACCATAGACACTCCAACACCAAAAACTACATACCCACTCACTGATTCTTAGGTCTACACACACATCCACTCACTCACCCGTACAGTCACTCATACTTACACTCACTCAGTACAGGACTATCATATGCACTCATACACCTATATAAACACTCACACACCGCCACTCATCCATAGAGGTACTCACACACCTAGTCAGTCATGCAAAAAATTAATCACACACCCATTTACTCACCTATACAGTTATACACACACCAGCTCACTTACTCATACAAATACTAGCACATTCTTACGCTCTTATACAATAACTGATACAAGCACACACGCATCCATACAGCCACTCTCACTATCACACACTCTCACTTATAGCCATTTAAATACTCTAACACACATATATACTGCCTTTTACATATGTAGTTACTCGCACATGTACCACTGAGATATACATTCACTCACTAACACACCCATACACACACTCACCCACCCAAGCAGTCCATCACAGATGCACTCTTGAAATCATGCACCCAGTGAATCACCCACTCACACATCTATGTACAGAGTCACACACACCCCACCCACACAAACACTCAGGCAGCCATACAGATACTCAGAGAACCAATCAATAACCCATATAGACACTCATGTAGCTATTCGCAAATCCATGCATCCACTTACACACCAACCAACAGACGGATACAGACATTCACACAGTTTAGTCACTAACCCATGCATTCAGTAAGATACATTTAATCACTCACCTGTAGAGTCAGTCACTCACGTACTAAATCATCCATTCAGACACTTATACACCCACTCATTCTTCAATACGCCTTTCCCTATATATATTAAACATATTTAAACTTTACAGAAACACACAGTCACTGGATGATGTCATCAGTGATGTCATTTGAGATGTCATCAGTGATGTCATCAGTGATGTCACTGACCATGTCATGAGTGATGTAATATGTGACGTCATCAGCAATGCATTGCGGGGCGCGAGTTATAGTTAGCTGAACTAACTATAACGGGGGAATTTCTATGGTTTTGTTCGAGTGAAATGTCCAACTAACTATAACTGTCCCTAAAACCTATGGTTTTTTCAGTGATATATATATATGTATATATGAAATAAACTGTCCATGTTTCTGAATTTTTTAAGTAAAGATCACCATGGGCTATTTTATGTTTCGGGTGCACTGTTCATGTTTGCGTCATGACGCACCTTTAAACAGGTGTGCAGGCGCAAATCTGAACAGTGCGCCTGAATGCAAAGAATGCTCCATGAAGTCATCGCTGCTCTGAGGCAGCGCATTCAGTGAAATATCGAGCAGCTGCTTTAATAAGCAGCTCCGTGTTTCACTCTGTAGGAAGCACCCACCTGCACTTTAGTGAATACAGAGATCCCACTGCAGTCAGATGCAGTGCGTGACTGCACCCGCCTGCAATGGGGTATCTGGGGGGTCCATGGGACCCTCTTCCCCGACCCCACCCCCCGAGGGCTTACCTCAGGGGGGCACTTACATGCTTAGAAAACTTGGGATGGGTTGTACTAAGAGTCAGAAGAATATAAGGAGTTACTGAAGGAATGTAAGCAGGTCTGGTATTTTCAAGCCATTACGTGCATACAGTGCTTGAAAACATTTTTAAACGTGAAGGCCCATTCGATACCACAGTACCTGACAGTACTGACAAGTGTTTGTTAAAGCAGAACAACACAGCTGAAAAATTGAGTTTCAATCAAACAGATGCTGGCAGGCTTGACGTGACAGCCCTTCAAAGAACTGCTGAAATGTGCCGGCTGTAAAGTAAGTACGTAGCTCTTCTTTGCAGGCATAAAACAAAGGCTTCTTTTAAAACAATATCCATAAAGTACTTGTACATATGCCACAGCAGTTTAGCTGATAAGATTTGTACTGCGATGAATATTTTATCCCTATGCATGTGAACTATTTTTGGTTTTATTCGTTGTAAGTGAAACGTTTGCCCTTCTTCTCATCTGGTTTTAGGTTCAATTTGGAAAAAACGTGAAGTGAAATCCCACGAGTGTTTTCTTTTACTTCCTGAAAGAAGTTCATTGGAGCAGAACAATTTATGATACGAAACGTATACAGAAAGCTTGCAATTCAATGAGCTTAACTTGTTCAAGCAAGCAGAGAACTCTGGAGTACAAAACCTACCTTGGTGGCTGATGCTTCTGGTGGTGTTTAAAGTTACTTACCAAATTAGACTGAGTCATATATAGAAAAAAAATACTTTTTTAACGATAGGCATGGCACACTGGTTTATGTTTTAGTCCTGAAGTATTCAAATGATTACATAATTGCAATCCCAGACGCCATTAAACAGGACAGGAAGGAAACCTGATAAGTGCATTATTTTTATCCTGCCTTTCGTTTGACATACGTGAAACATGCAGGAAGTACTTGCAAAAGTGGCTAACACACAAAAATCACGTTTTTAGATTCAAGACTAAAAATGAAAAGTCAGGTGATACTAAGGTGATGACCATTCTCACTTAAAATCGACTTTAATAAACCCTTATCACCGGCCTTTGGTGCATAACTTACCTTTGCACAGAGGCCCGATTTCAGGTAATGAAAACAAAGCTATATCTGCGGATTCATTCAGCAGGGGTAGGTGGGCTGCTACACTCTGCAGACCAAAATGTGGAGGGGAGCTACCTACATGCGTAATCCCTTTTGTCTACCGCTTTTTAGGGGGTTATGCACTGAGGGGCATATTTATAAGACCCTATTGCCACCACAACGTCACTTTTTCAGATGATGTGGTGGCAATAGTGGCTTTGCCTTATTTACAAGGCAGCATTAAGCCACTTAACGTGGCTTAACGCTGCCTTGTAATTAAGGCACCCTTTCACACTACACTGAGGGGTATTCACAAGAACGTGTGATAACTACCGCAAGAGTAGCGTAACGCAACTTTCAATATCGCAGCCTAGCGTGGGAAAATAACCCTGTGTCAACATGGAATTCACAACAAGGAGGTAGCATGCGATAGTCTGCCGAAACCGCGGACAATGTCCGCGATACAACCACCACTATGGAGATAAAAACACAAACCACAACACCAAAAAACACGCAATGGGCCAAAGCTCGATGGGGAAATCAGAGACAAGCAGCGCCAGGCCTGCAACCCACACCTGGCAGGCGTCAAAAATCACCATAAAAGTAGAAAATACACCCACACACAAACTGACCAACACCCAAGCACCATGGAGGCATCCGGAGCAGGCGCAGAGTACGAGCGTAACCCCACAAGCACCCTGGACGACCAGCCTGGGACCTCGGGGACAGGGAAGGGCAAGGACAAGAAGACTAGGAAGACCAAGTTCAGTCCGCAGGCAAACAGGATCATAGTCACGGAGGTGATGGAACACCATCAACAACTCTTCGTCACCTCCAACGTGTCATTGGGCACCAAAAATGGAATATGGGGGGACATCGTCAACAAGGTGAATGCCGTCGGAGAGCACAAGCGGACAATGGACGAGGTCAAGAGGCGATGGAATGACATCAAGCGGAAGACCAAGCAGAAACTCAGCGCCAACCAGAAGGCAGCAACGCAGACCGGAGGTGGGGGCCCAGCGCCACAGCTGGAGCTGGATGACGTGGAGGAGCTGGTGTTGACAGTCATCAGTATGGATACTGTGGCCGTAGTCGGGGGACCGGACACTGCTCAACTGGACACAACACAACCGCAACAGGGTGAGTGACCACCAGGTACTGGGGGGACGGGGGGAGATGGCCACAATGGCACACAAGCAAGCAGGGCACAGTGCACACCCACAATGACCCTGGGTCCTCGCCCAGAACCACAGACTGTCACAATGTACAATGCCATGCTGTCTGAATGTCAACCTGTACCATGCGGCTACATACATGTGGACACATTGTAATACACCATCTCCCCTTCACATCGCAGGGGCACCATCAACACCTCCTGCAGAGCAGTCACAGCCACTCTTCACTGATGACGAGGAGGAGGACAACACCAGCATCGACACCCAAACCATCCAAGACATCATTGACCTCATCCGCCAGCAACCTCCAGGATAGGGCAGCCCAGCTACATCGATGAGACCCCACCCACCACCCAAACCACCCAGCAGGAGGCACCCAAAGCCCCGGCACTCTCCCAAGACCACCAGGAACATCAAATAGCCTTCCAACGCCGTGTGCTGGAGGGCCAGAGGGAGACGGCCGAGCAGGTGCGGGTGGGGTTCGACATCATGGCTACCAAACTGGACGCCATCCTTGGGTGTCTATGTCCGCCCCATGGTCTCCAACGAGCCCTGACTGACATCGCTGGAGTCATGACGCGGAGGGAGGAATACCTGTCCGCTCAGAGTGGCCCCAGCGATGCCAGCCGTGAGCTGGCACACATGCGGAGGCTGATGGAGGACATGGTGCGGATGGAGGCGGAAAGGATGGCAGCCACCGCTGCACATCAGCGAAATGTAGCTGGGATCTACCAGGCCCTGCATGTCTTCATCATGGCATTGCTGCCACAATGCGTGGCGATGATGAATGCTGCTGCCCCCACACCATCCACATCTCCGCCCCCTGGTGTGTCAGTGCCTCCCATTGCGGCAGGCGTATCCACTCAGGCACCTGATGCGTCACTGCCACACAGTGCGGCCGACAATCCTCCTCCGGCCCCTGATGTGTCAGTGGCACACAGTGCCGCAGCAGGTACTGCAACACCCACAGGTGGGGCAGAGCACACATCCGGGGACGAGGACGTGGATGGGATTGAGATCAGAAGGAGGTACTAGCATTCATGTCCGCCACCTTGCCTGTTTCTGCTTGGTGCAGCACATGGCCTCAAGACCTACCACTGACCCCCGATACACTCCGATGCACTCACCTTGCACAGCGACATGGACTGCCACATCCTGTTTGACGACCATTGACATGGCGGACAGACGACAGACTGCGGACTGTACCCTTCCCCTTCCGCAGTACAGGTCATCCCCGGATGTACACTGGCTGGCCCTCCACGGGCCCATATTGTGTAGTGTGCTCGGCATTGCCCTGTACCGCTCCAGCTGCATGACTGCACTGGATGTGCAAATAAACATCCAGTGACGCACTGCTGTGTAATGTCTTACGTCATTCATGTATGGATGTGTGGATGAATGTGGGGACAGTGCCTTCCCTTGCGTCAATGATGTTCATCCTGTGGGATGCCAGTCAGAGGGTGCGACATTGCATTTTGTGTACCGGGTCCCGTGAACACTACAACAGGGACACACGCATCAGTCACTTCCTTGTCCGGACATGGACTGGACCACGCCCAGATCCCACGAGTCATTGTTGCAAGCCCTGCGCTGGTCCGGCGTACGGCAGGCCAGACCACTCCGCTTACGCCCCGAGGGGGGGCCCTCATTGCTACCCGTCGCAGCCATACTCGCTGGTGGTGTGCAGGTCACTGGTCTAGTTGTCAGCATGTCACAGCCACTCCCTGAGGGCAGGTTTTCACACACACCACACCCATCCGGCACAGGCGTCACAGGCCATGTGACTCCGCCAATATAAGGGGCCGACGACGTCACATTCCCCTCTTCCGGTGGTGACTGGATGACGGACGCTCCACGGTTCGCACTCATATAGGGCCCATGAGTTGTTGCGCACATTGTTAGTGGCATCCGAGGCCTTGAGTACGGCACGGGCCTACCACCACGTGGCGCAGACTGGGGTTGCACAGGGTTAGTGGCATCCGAGGCCTTGAGTACGGCACGGGCCTACCACCATGTGGCGCAGACTGGGGTTGCACAGGGTTAGTGGCATCCGAGGCCTTGCGGACGGCACAGGCACCCCGCCACGGGACAGTGACTTTGGGTGCACTGAGTCAGTGGCACCTTGAGCTGCTAAGTGGGTGTGCAGCCTGTGATGATGCCCCGTCCCGGCGGTCCGGACAGCTCAGGTTTTGTGTGCCCTGCTGGACCGCAGTGTAGGTCAGAGCCAACGGGCAGCGCGGGCCTACCGCCCCGTGGCGTCGCTTCTGGGATCCCAGAGTTGGTGGCACCAATTGGGCTGAGCGGGTGTGCAGCCTGTGATGGTGCCGGGTGCACTGGTATGTCCTCTGCCATGGAGTAATCAAGACCCAGCACCAAACGTGAGACCTGGTGGCCTGTGGAGCGGGGCTGCATGATGTGGAGGGTGCCATGTCCGCGGGCCCCGGGCTTGTGGCTTGCAGCGGCACGTGGTGGGACCTCCTGTCTACGCGCCGGTGGTGGAAGGTGAGCATTGAGGCCTGGGTGTGCATGGGTGGGCATGCTCAGATGGGCGGCGGGAGGGGTTGGGGGCCTCTGCCTGGGTGTGCATGGGCGGGCAGGCGATGTTGTCTTGTGCAAGTGTGTGTACTGTGCCAGTCATGTATCTGGGCTCTGTTTCAGCTGACGGCTCTGACTCAGATGTGTGACCTGGTGTCCTGCTATGCATACCGGCACGTGGTTGGGGACACACCGGTGGCAGCAGGTGAGCAGTGTGGCCTGGGTGCGCAGGGGCGGCACGTTGTCTCTCTCTCCCCCTCTCTTCCTCTCTCTCTCCTCTTCTCTCTCTCCCTCTCTTCCTCTCTCTCTCTCTCTCCCTCTCTTCCTCTCTCTCTCCTCTTCTCTCTCTCCCTCTCTTCCTCTCTCTCTCCTCTTCTCTCTCTCTCTCTCCCTCCCTCTCTTCCTCTCTCTCTCCTTCGCTCTCTCTCTGTCCTCTGATGTGCGCAGGACACACCTTCTCATCATGTTTTTTGTCTTATAGGCTGTGACCTACGTATTGTCCCGAGGGGAGCGGCCATGTGTCTTCATTTCATTTCGTTGTTCATTTTAATAAAGTTTCATTTGTTGCTTCGAAAGTGAATGTGTGCTGCTCACTTCTGTGACGACACATGCATGTCACCAGTTGTGATTGTGCTTCATCAAGCGGAATATTTTGTACATGTTTAGGTGTGGCTGATGTGGCATGTCTTTGGTCGGGGGGGGTGCCAGGGAGGGGTGGTCCTGGGGGTGGTGGCGGTGGGTGTTGTGGCCCTCTTGGGTGTCCGGGCCGCATGATGAGTGGCTCCATGGCATCTGTTGCACTTTGGTTGTGGCCCTGGGCTGTGCTCCCTTTTGTGGTGCTGGCTGACGTCCGACTTTACACCAGGTCAGAGCAGGTGTAGATTTCCTGGTGCTAACGCGCCTTATCGCCTGTTTTGTGTTTTTATCGCCGATGTGGCTGGTTGTTGTGAATGTTGAGGTGTGATGTTGTCGCGCCTTTTGGCACGGGAACGCCCACTCTGCATCTCATTAGCGATAGTTGCGCGGGTCCTCTGTGGCGATGTTTTTTGCGGCTGCTATCGTGGGTAAACTGGTGCTGTGGGCTGTTAACACCGGCTTGTGAATGGGGGGGTAAATTTATCACGACTTTGGCTGCGATAAAGTGCCGTTAATTCGGCGATAGCTCCTTGTGAATATGCCCCTTAGCATGAAAGGGGAGGGCAATGGGTGTTGCGGTGGGCGTTCCACCGCAACACCCATTGATTTTGACGCTGCCCCCTATTTACAAGGGTGGCGTAAAAAGGAGGCAGTGTCAAAATTAAGACCAGGGAAAACCTGGTCTTACCCTGGCGAAACGAGAAGTGTTTAATTTCTCCTCTTTGTTTGCTGTTTCTATGTGTGCTGCTTTGTGCAGCTCACATGGCAACAGCAGAATGCCAATGATTGTTTATGTGCAGGAAGGTCCTTCCTGCACATAAACAATCATTTAAAAAAATGACGTTTTGCAACTTCTGTGTGTGCGTTGGCGCTAGGCTGCTAAGTTTAGTGCCAGCGCAGGGGGAAACGCAGGGCTGCACCATATTCTTGTAAATACGGTGCAGCCCTGCGTTTCAGAAGTGGCGGAGCGTGGCGTTAAGCCAAAGAGGCTAACGCCACACTCTGCCACTTCTCTCATACATATGCCTCTGAGTGTCTCCCTGGAAGACATACAACCCTGCCATGGTGATCCAGTAGAATCCTAATTCAAACCTGGAGTTGTGAGCGAACTCATTATGCAATTATTCATTTATTCAATTGGCTGCTATTGCGCTGGCTTGTCACTTTTCACTTTCGTTGCTGCACTGGATTATGCAAGGTTCTTAAGTTATTCTATCGGGTTACATGGAACCATATTGTGTGACGACCACTTCTGGGGGTGCGTTTCAAGGCTTTGTAAGATTTCTGGTCAATTCTCAACCACCTAGGGTCATATTATGCATTGTGCCCTGAGGCACAAAGGGTGTGTGCTCCCGCTTTGTGCGTCTGCAGGGCATAATGGCATTATAGACACTGCTGCAAAAGCCTGTACGGCCCCTTCTGTAAAACTGATAGTGCTGGCATACATGTAGCACCAGCACTACAATGAGAGGACATTCCCTCTTTTGCATGGAGGCATTGCCCCATGAAATTGGAATCTCTTTGCCTCTGTGCCCCTGCCGTACCATAGGCTCAGGTGCAGATGCAAACAGCCCCCTTAGGAGGCACACTCATGCTGCGTCACAAAAAGGCGGTGCCCTGTCAGTGGGCCTCCTGAAGGCGGCCCTCTGGAAGAGAGATAGGGAGTCCCATGGATTCCTTCCCCCCCCCCGCATACCCTCCTGCAAGCAGGTGGAGTCACTCTCTGGACCCAGGTGCAAGGGAATCTATCTCCCAACTTCAAATTGCAGGCAGGTTGCTGCCTGCACTGTTAAACACAGGGCGGCTTTGAAACAGTTGCTCTTTATTTCACTGAATGAGATCCCCCTGGGTAGTGCAAGTTCACAGCTGCCCTGGGGCAGCACATTCATTGGAATAGGGCGCACTATCCCTTTTTGCCCCCTTTCCATAATACGGCCACTGATCTCATACTCACAGAGTTATCCTGAGTTCCCCTCCTTGTGCCAATGGCTGCTGACAAATTATGACAAAAGCCAGATGGTTCAAAGCACACAGTATACATCTGTAACATTCTGAGACCATAATTATTCTAAGCCACAGCGCCGTAGAATAGAAGTGATTAGCTGAGGTCATATCTTGGCCCCACATGACCTTCTGGTTTGTGTGCCTATTTTGCCATAAACTGTTCTACATTAATATGTTCTAAAGAAATACGTATACATTTTTAAGCATACAGTTAAGATTGGACAGTAACGTTTCTTAAGAATTATTACTTTGTGTGAAACTATATTTGAGGCCCAAAACCATATCCTAAATCTAAAGTAAGATCAGACGTGAGTCCCTTGCTCACTGTTATGTTATGTTATAACAATTTATCACGCGCACTACTACCCGGAGGTGTCTAAGCGCTCACGGTCTGCCATGCTGTGTCTGGAAAGCTAATTTCTAAAAAGCCATGTTTTGAGCAGTTTCCTGAACTCAAGCAGGGATGAAGTCTTCCTAAGGGAGAGTGGAAGAGCGTTCCATTCCTTTATGGTGTTGTAGCTGAAACTCCTTCCCCCCCAATTAGTCTTGTTGATTCTAGGGGTGAGCATCAGGTAGGCATTAGCTGAACGAAGCGCTCTGTTGGGAGAATACCAGCTAAAAAGGTCCAAAAGAAACCGTGGTCCTTCTCTATGCAATGCCTTATACGCAGTGCAAAGAGCCTTGAATTTGATCCGCTGACCAACTGGTAGCCAGTGCAATTCCTGAATGCCTGCTCTGATAGACTGGCATTTAGGAACATCCAGGACCAGTCTAGCTGCGGCATTTTGTACTGCCTGCAACCTTCTACGTAGATTGTATTGTAAATTAATATACAGTCCATTACAGTAATCCAATTTGGATAAGACAAGGAAGGTCAGTACTGTTTTTCTAGTATTTATGGGAATAAAAGGCAGAATTGTACGTACAATTCTGATAGTGAGGAAGGAGGAGGAGACCACCTTAGAAACTTGGGACTTCATGTTGAGTTTTTCATCTATGATGACCCCCAAATTCTTTGCCTTGGCTACTGGTATAGGAGTAGGGCTCAGTATATCTGGCCACCAAGCTGGACCCAAACTACAACTGACTGAAGAGGCCCAATCAGGCTGAAACTTGTCTTGGTCTGATTGTGTTTATGTTCAGAGAGGACCTGGCCTAGCAGTTCAAGATGGACTGTTCCTATTAGAGGAGAACCGAGGCTGATGTGCATAAGACTGGGTCTAATCTGAGGTGGCATTGTGGGCAAAAGAACAATGGGTTGGAATGCTACATGAGCGATTGGAAGTGTTTAGACAAATTGCAAACATTCTTCTCATATCATTTTGTGTGTTTGATATCGTACCCTAAGTGGCCATGGGTATGCTAAGAAAGGGTCCCTTGCTCATTGTGCCACTGGAACCAAGTTACATCCGACTGAAGAGACCCAATCAGGCTGAAACCGGTCTTTGGTTGTTTGTGTTCCGGTTTCAAGAGGCCCTGGCTTGGCAGTTCAGTTTGCACTGTTCCTATTGAAGCAGGACCAATACTGATTTGCATATAGCTAGGTGTAATCTGAGGCAGTATTGTCGGCAAAAGAAGGATTGGTTGGGATGCTACCCCCGCTATTTCCAGTGTTTAGACAAATTACAAGCATTCTTCCCATCACTGCTATATCCAGAGCATCTGGAATTATGTAGCAAGAGAACACCAAATTATGCGGCAGTGCTGAGTAAATAATGCTGCATGAAAAGGCAAATTATGCAGCATAAAGTGGAAGAGTTTTTGATAGTAGTACTTCATTATTCTCTCATTTTTGCACATAGTAATATTGTTTGGGCAAAGATTTAACCTCATCAGTACCAGTATAGCAACCAAATACAGAAATAAGCAACTGAAAGATGAGCAGTTAACCTTTGCAAAGGGCCTTCCACAACGTTTAGTAAATTTTAATCCGTTTGAGGTAGAAACAATTTTTTGTTAAAATCTGCAGATTATGCAGCAGATGATGGGTTATGTGGCAATTGCGGCAAATCCATTCCTCTCCTCCCATGCAGGTGAATCTCCAGTCTTCTCGCAATCATCGGAGTGAGTAGGCTGATACCTTTTTACAGGTCCACTGTAAATATTGCCCAGTAGACTTTTCTTGGCCTTTGAACCATCTTGCCACCTTGAGTGGGAAAAGCAGAAAGCTGTAACCCATTCATCTTTCATCAAATACTTGGCGATAATGCATATTGGTAATGATCAAATCCTGCCAGAGATATCAGCAATACAAGTTTTTTTTAAAGGCTTTATTAATATGTTAAAGCCCTGTTTTAGTGCATAGTTTATGAATAAGTGTAATTGCAGATATAGACATTGTGGTCAGTAAAACGAAGGCAGTACATGTGAAAATGATCCAAAAAATTACAAAATGTTAATATTATATAATAGATAAAAATCTTTGGATGGAATCCCTTCTTCTCCAGCCCTAGCTAATGTCTACATTAGGACCAACATGTTGCCAAAAATATGAGCTTCCTAAAAGGCTGCAGCACATGCACCTACTTGTAATTCAGTTTTTAATCATTGTCAGGACACTGTCCAACCACAATAATGATATAGCAACCAACTAACAGCTCATATGAAAAATCAGGCTTCTGTGAAAAATGAGGCATCCAGTCCATCATGCACCTGCCAGCCCTAATCTCTGTTTTGATCCCCACACCGGGAACCTGGATGGGGCCATAGTATAGTTTCAACGTGTACATATCATAAGGTTTCTATCACTGGTTGCCTTACCTCCCTGTCCTGATTAGCTGGCCAGTAGCATACACTGAACGTAATGCCTGTCAGACATATCGCATTTTTTTAAAACAAGGTCCTTCCTGCCAGTCTTCCTCGTGCAGAAAGCTATCCCTGCCAAGGGTCAACCACAACTGTCTTCCTCTGGGTCTCCAAAGTGGGGTGGTACCACACATATATGGCATTTAAATGGTTTTGGAGTTCCCACAGGCGATAAACTGTGTGCAGTGCATCTGGGAATTTTGGAAAGCAAATGAAAGTAAAATGGCAGTTTAGAGTATATGTCTGTTGTTCACAAGTATCACTCTTGGGGTATATGGAATATACCACAACAATATATTTTTAACATCTGACACCCCATGGTTTCTATCACTCAGTGCCTTCCACCACCCACCCTGATCGGCTAGTGTGTTAGATGTTTAGCTGAGATAAAACGGGGAACTTAGTTGGCTTGGTTGGGTCAGACTTTTGATGGGACGGTCGAATGATTATGTCGATTATGACAACTGAATTTGGTGAGGTAGATGACCATTTACCACCCATTCTATCCTGTCTGAGCTTGATTAGGATAATGGCATCAATCTGTCAATTGCTTAAATGAAGTGGCGAGTGAGTGCATGGGTGGGGGGAAATCTGTCAGGATCCAGAGACCGACAACACCCTGTCATGGTGTTGGTTGTCCCTGGGCGTGGGGGAAGGTGCTTGGGGCAGGAGGAAGGTCGGTAGTCCCGCTATAGCAGGAGGAGGGAAGTGTGGGAGAGAAGGGTAATAGGGAGTGCAGCAGAAAAAAGGAGGTACAGGATTTGCAGTTTAGTAAAAGATCTTTGAGAAATGGCATTAGGAACCTTGGGAAGTGCCTGAGGTTAGATGCAAAAGAAAGGGTGGCTATGCAATGTGGAGAGCCAAGATCAATTTAGACTAAAATATTCTAGCTCTGATTAGGTTTGCACAGACACAATGCACTTTATAAGACATGTACTTTTAACTTGGTATGAGTCTGGAAAATGTGCACTTTATGGAAATGCTGTTATATGACTGCTCTATTATTAGGCACATGCACTTTTGTATTTATTGCATGCATTTAGGCATTTTCCGGTGTGGTGTCCTAGGACCTTTGCTTCCTTTTGTATATTTGCACATAGGAGGGCTTGGGATCGTTTAGGCCAAGTGGCTCTAACATAATAATGCTATGTAATACCAATGTGGATCTTCTGAAAAGGGTGAAATGGTGAAGTTGTTTTCGTTGCACGTCAATCGGTTGAACAATTGCAAGAAACCCATATTTTTTCTAATAAGTTAATTAATTTGCCATGTTTAACACATGGGCTGGTTTCTAATATTTCACTTAGGGGAGGGCTGTGCACAAAGGAATAGCTTTTTACATCAACAAGAGCGCTGAAGTTAAGATTCACATATGGAAAGCTGATAGAGAAGGATGGTGGTGCTGGGTGAGCTGCACGATACATTCTTTACAGTTAATATTAGTTATCATGTATGCCTGACAGAAAATGATCCAGGTCCACTTATCAAGCTTTTTCAATCAATCAATCAATCTGGATTTGTAAAGCGGGCTAATCACACATGAGGGTATCCAGGCACTAAGAGTGCAGCTGCCGAGGCTTAGTCAAACAACCAGGTCTTGAGTCCTTTTCTGAATTCCTGTAGAGAAGATGAGGTCCGTAGTTGAAGAGGGAGGTCATTCCATGACTTGGACACGAGGTAGGAGAAGGAGCATCCTCCACTGTAGCTGTGGTGGATGCAGGGGGTGTGGGCAAGACAGAGGGAGGTGGAGCGTAGGTGTCTGGTAAGATGGTGGAAGTTCAGTTGGTGGTTGATGTACTCTGGTTCTTGGTTGTGGAGGGCATTGAAGGCGTGGGTTAGCATTTTGAACTGGCATCTCTTATGAATGGGGAGCCAGTGGAGCATCCTGAGGTGGGGGGTGATGTTGGTCCACATGGGGATGTCTAGGACAAGTCTGGCTGCTGCATTCTAAATTATCTGCAGTCTCTTGAGGAGGTGCAAGGTGTTTCCTGCATAGAATGCGTTGCCATAGTCTAATCGGCTGGTGACCAAGGCCTGTGTGAAAGTATGTCTGGTGTCAATGGGGAGCCATCTGAAGAACTTGCGGAACATGTGTAGAGTGAGGAAGCAGGCGGATGAAACTTCGTTGATTTGTTTTTTCATGGTGAGCTTGCTGTCCAGAATGATGCTGAGGTTTCATGTGTGGTTGGTCATATTGGTGTGGGTCCTAGTTCGAGGGGCCACCAGGCGTCATTCCATGGGGAGGTGTTTCCAATGATCAGCACTTCCGTCTTGTCTCTGTTGTGTTGTAGGAAGTTATTCCTCATCCATTCGGCAAAGTTCATCATACATCTGGGGAAGATTGTCAATGGCAGGGTCTTCTGATAAGGAGATGATGAGCAGTGTATCGTCGGCATAGGATATGATGTTGAGTTCATGCGATCTTACGAAGTTGGCCGGGGGGGCTCATGTAGGTGTTGAACAAGGTCAGGCTGAGGGATGAGCCTTGAGGGATGCCACAGATGTTGTTCTTAAGTTACGAGGTGAAGAGCAGGAGGCTGATTTGCTGTCTTCCACCTGTGAGGAAGGAGGCAATCCATTTGGGAACAACTCCTTTGATTCCAATGTTGTGGAGTTTTCTGTTCTGGGTGTGGTGTGATACTGTGTCAAATGCTGCTGAGAGGTTGAGGAGGATCACGGCCTCCATTTTATCTTGGTCGAGGATGGATCTGATGTCATCTGTGGCTGCAATCAGGGCGGTTTCGGTGTTGTGGCTGGTGTGGGATCACCATTGGGGCGAGTCAAGAAGATCATGGTTCTCCAGGTGTTCTGTAAGTTGGCGGTTGATGGCCTTCTTGAAGACTTTGGCTGGGAAGGGGAGCAGAGAGATGTGGCGGTAGTTCTTGAGAACATTGGGGTCGGCGGATGATTTCTTGAGTAGGGGCTTGACTTCTGTGTGCTTCCATTCTTCACGGAAGGTGGCTGTTGAGATCGATGTGTTGAGGATTGAGGTGAGCTCACTGTTGATCATCTTGCTCCCGAGGTTTAAGATGTGGTGGAGGCACGGGTCAGTGGGTGCTCCTGAGTGGATGGAGGTCATGATTGCTGTGGTGTCTTGCGTGGTGAGCAGGTGGTCATGTTCTTCATTCGTGGGATCAAGATGGCTGAGGAGGTCAGTGTCTTGGGGATCGAAGTTTCTGTAGATGGTGGGGATCTTGTTGTGGAAGAAGTTCACCAGGGATTTTCAGAGTTCCTGTGAGGGGGATGATGTTTACGGTGGCTGAGGGACTGGAGAACTCTTTGACAATGTTGAAGAGCTCCTTGATGTGGTTTGAGCTTGCTTCAATGCAGTCAGTCAGGTCTATCTTTTCATCTTTTTTAGGAGTTAGTGGTATTGGTTGAGGGCTGCATTGAAGGTTGTTCAGTCTGTGGACCTTCATGGTTCTTAATTCTGTTGTTTACCAATTTGCTTGCTTAAAGGATCTTTTGGGTTTTATGGGTTTGCAGGGGGTGACTCTGTCGGAGCAGTCTGTGATCCAGGCGGAGATCTTGACTGCCTGGTTGCAGTGTGAGGGCAGTAGGTGTTGAGGGTGTCGGTCCACTGGTTTTCTGACAAAGTGTTCCAGCTGTGGTGTGGCATACTGGGTGGCTTGGGAGCAGTGCCAGGGAGCCCTGAGATGGTGAAGTGGACAATGGCGTGGTCGGTCCAGGTGAGCTTGGTGACATGGCTGTACTTGACTCTGTCTCTGGCCATGAAGATCGGGTCAAGTGTGTGTCCTGCAATGTGAGCTGGTGACCAGTTGCTTGGGGCTGATGTTGCTCATGCTTTCAAGGAGGTTGGCGGTGTTGGGGTCATTGGAGTCGTCTAGGTGAAAATTGAGGTCACTGAGGAGGATGGAGTTTTCGGAATCGATGGCAAGCGGGATGATGAATTCGGGAATGGTGTTGCAGACGTGGGACGTGGTCCTGGGCATCTGTAGGAAAGGGCACCTCTCATGGTGGTTTTGCTGTTGATCTGGATCTAGAAGTTGAGGAGCTCCATGATTGGGGTGAAGTCGTCTGCAGTGGTGGTGCAGTGAATGATGGCTGTCCCGCCTCCGTGCTTGTTGATGCATTCTCTGTGTGCCAGCTTGTAGCTTTCGGACATGACTGCTGCGATGTCAGACACTGATGCAGAGTTTAGCCAGGTCTTGGTGAGGAAAACGACATTGGGGGTGAGGGAGGTGATGGTATCCCAAATTTCGGTGGAGTGCTTGCAGAGGGATCGTGCATTGAGCAGGAGGCAGTGGAGATAGTCTGAGGTGGACGGAGTGGGCATGGTGGTGGTCGCCATGCATGCAGGAGATTCAGTAGTGCAGAAGAAGAGACAGTGCCGGTAGGAAAAAGTTCCCATCAGGGGGAGCTGAGGCAACAGTTGTCGAGTCTTGTGTTAAGGGCTAGGAGCTTGGCTGTGGTGTATCTTCTGGTGGCGGTTGGGCCATGGGTCCTGGCACGGGGTGCAGTCCAGATGCAGACGGGCTTGCCTTTGGTGCACCTGCAGCGTGCCTGTCGCACACTTATGTGCTGCGGCCTCCATAAGTAGTCCTGGGAGGTGGGAGGGGCTAGTGGGAGACTCAGGGAAGGAAGGAGAAACCACAGGAGCAGCAAAATGGTGGAGCAGTGAAATAGGCTCAAAATGGAACAACCAAGATAATGCAAGACTCACAAAGGGGGTTACAGGCAAAAAGGACAGGCAGTCCCAGTGTAGCCACGGAGTGATAGGCGGCAGCGGGGAGCGGCGCACTGACCAGGGGTTGGCCACAATAGACGGGGAAAATAATGTGGAGGGAGATTGAAATATTTTACAAGAATCTGGACTAGATATCATGACGAGTGACACAACATAACACAAACCTAAGACGGTGAGAATTCTTGGGGGAAATTCTTGGGGACTATTTCAGAACTTATGGGTTAGTTGACACCTGGAGAGCAGCATTTGTTTATAAAGGGAATACACTTGTTTTTCCAGTAGATATAAAACTACTACCCACATTGATTTTTTCTACATCATCTGCAGTCAGGGTCAAGCATTTAAATATGCTTCTGAATGGGTTTTCTGACCATTGTGCATTAGATCTTGAGATAATAGGAAACGTGTGTCCAAACATCAAAGATGGGTTTTAAAAAATATTTTTGGGGAACATGAGAGCTGGATAGGGGCTTGCAAATTTGAGATCGAGAGTTTCCTTAAAAGAAATAAAGGTTCAGTCACTGCCAGCATGGTCTGGGATGCCATGGAGGCTTCCTTGTGAGCCTTTTTGATTTCAAGAGATAAAGCCCGATTTAAAGCTCTGAAAGAGGAAAAAGTCCAATTGGAGAATCGGATAACTTACGAATACAAGAGAATTTTGATGAATGGATTGGAAGAGAATAGGAAGGCAAGGACGCGAAATTGGCCATTCGGGAATACTATTATGCTAAGAACTATGGGCCTGATTACGATGGTGGTGAAACCGCCACCGACAGCCTGTCGGTGGCGGTTTCACCACCATCGTAGCAGGTTCTACGCCCGCCACATTACAATGGCGGGCGTGTCTTTGGCAGTCGGGAAAACCGACCGCCACGGTTCCGATGGGCTCAAGGAGCCCGTCAGACCGTTGGAGGGGAATCACACCCCTACAACGGTGGCAGTGCATGCCAGGCACTGCCGTAGGGATTATGATGTCCCTTTCCGCCTGCCAGGCGGAAAGGGACTTTTGGGGCCCGTAGCGGGCCCCCTTCCCCCATGCACCCCAGATATGGGTACTGGGGAGCACCTATGGTGCCCCCCTACATATCCCTGCACCATGGGGCAGGCACCACATGGTGCCTGCCACATGGTGCAGGGATATGTTACATGTCCCGTTTTTACATCGCGGCGGGTGCTGCAGTCAGCAGCACCTGCCGCAATGTAAAATATAGGTATTGCGACCAGCGTGGTGGCAGTCGCATTGTAATTACCCCTGTGGGACCGCTGCCTTGTAGGCGGGCGGTCCCACTCCCCAATACGATGGAGGACGGACTGAAGTCTATCCACCATCGTAATCAGCCCCTAAGTGCCTTCTTTCACCGGTTCTTTTTCTTTTTTTATTGAACCCTTAGCCCTAGCTATTTGGAATGATAGAGCTATCCAGTTACCCATTCCCCAGATGGTAAAATTAAGTTATACACTGATGATATTATGTTAAGGTTCACCACAGAGAAGGCAGCACAGGTGAAAGTATTTGACATTTTTTCAGTGTTTCAAATTTTAGGTGAGTGTAAAGCCAAAAAATCTAAGACGAAGGTCATTCTAAGTAATTGTCCAATAGAAAATCTGTGTGACCAGAATTTTAGATATGTGAGCATACCCGGCCTAAACGCTACATCGAGTTTTTTTTTATTTCAAAGACGTGGAGAGTTATTTGATATGAATTATAAGCCTCTTTTCAAGTAAAGTTAAACAATTATTAACCAAGTGTATGTCGCTCCGCTTTACGCTCCTTTGTAGGGTAGCTTTATAAAAAAATGGGAGTTCTCCACGTCTTAAATTTTTTTATTTGCAGCAGTTCTATGTGTATTATATTCTTGATTTTTTAAGGTTGTTACTTCGATGATTTAGTCCTTTTTATGGTCTCAATTTAGTCCTTGATTAGCACTAGACACTTTATGTAAGAGTATGGAGAAAGAAGGTTTGGCTCTTTCAAGCTAGGATCCGGTAGAAAGGTCATAGTGAATGAGGGGATTGTCCCATGGACTATGCCTTAGGGAATTAACTGAACCAGTTGGGATAGTGGAGGCCAACTTCACTTGGGTGCTACCAGACCCACAAGCTTCTCATCCTGGCATGAGAAAAACCTCTGTTCGGTGTGGATCTTTCAGTGTCAACCCAAAGGTGCCTGTCAGAACTACCCACAGCGCCAATCACTGCAGATCCAAAGAGGAACTCTGAAAGGCTCTTAGGGAGGATGCAGACATTTCTGACCCTCCCAAAGTACAAGTGAGGCCTGTCCCCAGAAAAGATGATCCTACACCATCAACAGAAACAAATGCATCCACTTCTGTGGGAGTACTGTGGCAAGAGGAAAAGAACCAACTCAGGGAGAGACATTTAAGATGAATTAGGTATGCTAGTAGACTAGGCACCAAGAGCTTAATGCTCAGGGCCATCGTCCAAAGGCCTGATGGTGGTCTAAAGGACCAAGGGATTGTACCCCAGTTAACAATCTTGAATTGAGGGAATGATGCGCGTCAGTTGTCTCACTCAAAACTCTTAGTGTTATGATTACCATGTTTTTTCCTTTAAGATATTTGAGTTATATCTGTTGATTATGAGATATAAATGTAAAAGTATAAAATACACATTTATTCATGCCATTATTCAATGCCACGTAAAAACCAAGACTGCTTGAATATATTCATGTTAATTTGGATGAATCAAGTCTCTTGTTCTAGTGACTGTTTTGAAAGACAAGGTTTCATGGAAGCTGATAATTTTGCTTCTTGTTTACTGTTTTTAACCCCTTGTGTGCTTCGGACGGCCCCTGGCGGTCCGACGTCACGGTGGGAGTGTGCGGAGGATGCCCGGGGGCCGTCCGAACCCCGCCCACTCATTAAAACGCTCGCACAGCGCGAAAATTCGCGCAGCGCGGAAGGGGTTAAACAACAAGCAGGGTTTCACATAATATAAGTAAGTGAATGGATGCCAAGGCCTTTTTCTGCTACTTGTTTATTCTGAAAGATTCAACAATGAATAGATATGTTATATAAACTAAGAACAGTGTGTGAAAAGATTGAGTGGACTTCACGCCAGAGACTTGGTACAGAAGCCATACAGACTTGTATCACCTTCCTTTGCTGAAGGCAGCTGGGGGGCACATTTAGACTTCACTCTGTGGGCTTATAGGACTTCCTTTCAATGGAGATGAGAATAGCAGACATTGCTTCCACTGAGCATTGGCTTAATTATTAAGCAGACGTTTGTGGGTATGAAACATTTTTGAAACTCAGAATAAGTCTTTCCTTTGGTGCTAGGGGTAGTTTAGTTAGCTCAAGGGACGGCAGCGGCATAAGAAATTTCAATGTAAAGGAATCTTACAATTTCAACAACATGTGACAGTACTATTTCTTGTTCATTATCTTGGTAAATTTTGCAGTTACTATAATATTGACTGTCATAATAGTTACTCTTCATATTGTGTGCACTAGGATAGGATTTTGATTTTAAAAAAATCTTTAACATATATCCCTGGTTTCCAAGTGTTCTTCAGTGCATCTTTCCTTTATGAAGCAGGTTTTGATTCCACAAACGGCCGCTGTGATATATCATAAGATTGATCATCACCGGAAATGCATCCCATTCACAGAGTGCTCAATGGTTTATGGGGCGGCTACAGTCCAACTGGCTTTGTGTCTCAGCTTGCCACATCGACAAAGTTCTTACTGCCAGAGGGCCTACAAAGCCTATTCCAAGGCCGTATCCTGGAACAATTATTCAGAAATCATATCAATGGCACCCAACGTGGGGAACGTTCTTTTAGCCCTTTAAGTAGTTCTGGATGACACATTCAGGGCCACATTCATGAGGCCCTAGCGGCACTATTCCGCCGCCGGAAAGTCACTTTTTTGATGTTCCGGTGGCGCAATGTGCCATTGGCATATTTATAAGGCCACGTGAATCCATGTTACGTGGCTTTTCATGGCCTTATAAATATGTGCCCCTTTCACACAGAAAACTGCATGAAAGGGGTGTTCCATGGGAGTTGCTGGGGCGTTCCCAGCAACATCCATGACTTTTTGAAACTGCCCCAGATTTACGAGAAATCATAAGTCTGAGGCAGCGCCAAAAACCTAAGCCTCCCCAGGGGAGGCGTAAGGGAGGCACAACGAGGAGGAATATCTTTATTTCTCCTTGTTTTTACTCTTTCTATGTGTGCTGCAGAATGCAGCACACATAGAAAGGGGAAAAAGCCTCTTGTGATTGTTTTTGTGCAAGAAGGGCTTCCTACCTGCACAAAATAATCATCTCCGCTACACAGGCACGCTTGCACCATGGTGCATGGGTGCCTGCATTGGTGCATTGGCAGCCAATTGTGCGCTGCCGCAGGGGAAAAGGACAGGAATGCGCCGTATCTAAAAGATACGGCGCATTCTTACCCTTTTCTTTTGCTGTAGGGTGGTGCAGCAGCAAGGCCTGCTGCGCTGCCCTACGGCAAAAGACCCATAAATGAGGCCCTCAATATTTTAACAAATCCATGGTAGAGGAGAAGTATGTTGCAATATTGTTTACATCTGTCAGTACAGATAGATATGTGGCCTTTCTACTCTAGGTTTGTCAGGTGCTTGACTTATAAAGGTTACTCCCAATTATTATTTTAATATTTGATTCTTATGTTTTGAATCTGTTTCATAATGTTGCAACCTTTTCCGATAGGGGTACATTTCAGTCCTACCTCAAAAGTGAGTATGGTGGCATCAGCGACAGTTGTGATAATATCATAGACCTCTCTAACCAGTTGCCTACCTATTGTAAGAAACAGAATGGAATCTAAAATACCTTATTTTCCTTTACTTGCGCTTAAGCTGTGTTTTGCAAAGAAAGTCATCCTTTATGGAAGAGGAAACCTCACACACATAATAGTGTCATGCTTCATCATCGGTATCCTCTCCCCACCCTGCTAGGTAAATACAACCATGGCAGACTCTGCCTCCTTGAAGCCTTAAAGGGTAGGAGGGAGTTCTTGGATAAGACTAACTTGATAAAGACAGGATCAAGGTCTTATTAAAATACCTTGGTGTTGCCAGGTTATTACCTTTATTCAGGCAGGGGTACACCAGGTATATCTAAAAACAAATGTGAATGGCTTTAATGAGAAAAATGGCTCAAACCTGTTCCTTAACTGCCAACATGTTTCTGCCCGTTAGTAGCCAAAACGGTCTGGGGCATTCTTCAGGGCTAGAGGATCCCTATCTAGACTGAATATGACTTCTGACAGTCTCTAACTAGAGGAAAAAATATTTTTTATCTATGAATAGTGCAAGTGTAAACTACCTTTTACTCCAGGTGATTATTACCTGGTTCTGGTTCTAGTGTTCAATGAACTCCTAGATTAAAAAATAGGATGACATTAAGCAATTACTTCATTGCAAACAATTTTTATAAAGAAACAGTTTTGTTAACCCAGCGTGTCTAAGTCTATATGCTCTCGGAATTGTGGGCATGCACACCACAGCAAAATAACATTGTGACAGTGACGTTGCATGGCAACCATCACGAGTGCGCATGCACCAATTCTAGTATATTTAGTCTCAATATGTTCTTTACACAATTTGAGAAAAAAACATTATTTAAGAATGAAATGTATTACTATTCCTTACCCTAGACTTTATGGGATACCGGCTAACTTGTCTCGAAGGGGTGGTTTCCTTTGTAGTCACAGTCTTAATGTATAAGGTAAAGGTATTAGTAGTATAGAAATTCTCAAGTTTGTGGATATAGGCAGGATGGGGAAACAAAACAACATCGACCACCCTCTTTAAAATGTAATACCATTGTTTTTTCAGGCAGTCCCAAATAGATGGTGCTTGCCTGTTTTATATTGTTAGTTGTCTTTTCTAAAAAACAGAAATCAATGCCTTGAGGAGTTTTTTGTTGGACATCAGTGACCCCCTCATAGGTCAAAGTAAGCACTGGGTGAGCCAGTCCTGAATAAGTGGAAATGGTTTGCTGTCTTAGCCTTTAACCGTCATGCTAGGTCATACAAAGTTCAATGGTGATAACTACCATTTCTGATGCCTCCTCAGGTAGGAGGAAATCGTCTGCTAACGGCATGTAGGTGTTGCAGTTGTGTATATTGTCGCAAACACACTGTACGACTCATACACTTCATAGTAACGTGGTATGTCATATTTGCGGTAGGGTTCACATTATGGTCCCAGAACCCCCGCAAAACCCTAGTCTTGGTATCTTTTAAATCGATGCTCATCATGAGTTTTCTCATAATGAAGGGTTCATTTATTTTGCTCAGTGCCGGGAGAATAAATGGCTCTTCAGGCAAACGTTTGCACACCCCTTACGATTCACTGTAACATTACTGTTTAGTGGTGGTATTGTGCCCCTCCTTCAGATAAATCTGTGCACCCCTTTTGTAGTACAGACCAGTTTGCTTGTCTGCGACATGTCTTGGTGACTGCTCCTCACTTTTCTCGAGCCACCGAAACCGTGCGCTCATAGGGCTACGTGTTCTAGCTAAAAATGGTTTCCCTCGTTACCTCAAAGGTATCTGGTTGCGCCCTGCTCAACTCAAAAACACACACACACAACCATCCCCACTTACATCCTCAAAAGGCACACCACATGTAGGTACCTATGCATGTCTCGCTCCGGACAACTAGTACGCGAGACCCGGGTGTCAGAGGTCTGTTTAAACCGTGCGCCTCCACCTGTGCTCGTTATTAGTCTGACGAGGGTGGTCGGGAGACCGTCAGGTGACTCCTCCTGGTTAGGTGGGAAATGTAGTACCACTCATTGAGCAAATACCTCGTGGAGGTCAGAGCTTGTTTTTGTACGTGATGCTCATGCAGCATACCTGTAAGAAAGTGGATTATTTTTTGGGGTCAACGACTGCTCATCCACAAGAATAATCACAACTCTTGTCAAGGTGAACCCTCAAAGTTACTAAGTTAACTTGAGCTTGTTGCGTAAACTACGACTGGCATAATTCTACAAGGTTTGCTTTCCCACCCACAGGTGACACAGGTGAACTTAGGTCAGTGCACCAGCACTGAATTTGAAAGACCGGCTATTATAGACCTGCAGCACCTCACCCAGGACATAGTTGAAGTGAAATCATTGCTTTTGGGTTACTAACAATCCTTATAAAGGGATTAGGGGCACCATGGGAATACTAAACCTATTTCATTCTTCAAAGTATCACACACAGCACTAAGAAGAACAGACACCTTTAACTAATAGTATTTATTAGAGGAGGGGGAACCTGTTTCTTAGTACATCTAAAATAGTCACACAGGATATCATAAAAACAGCAACAAGACATGTTGTAAACTATGAAAATAGCATTTCTAACATGGTTAAAAGGTAATCTAAAAGCCCAACACCCTAAAACTTACTTTTAATGCACTACCCTAGAAGAGCATGTATTACAGTAACTTGCGGTCTAGAGTTTCTTAGGGAGAAGTGGTGTACTGCATACCTTGTTGACAGCTGACACTGTCGTTATCGAAGAGCCGTGGAGGAAGCATTTCCTGCAAAAGACAAACATGCCCTGAGGTAGCAGCCTCCCTCGGGTACTCGGCTCTTTTCAGTGTCAGGCAAGATGCATCATCTACTCTGAGTGCCGGCAATAGTCAAGATCGTCTTAGACAGTATCTTGCAGGGTAATCTGGGTGAAGGACCTCTCTACCTAAGAGGTCAAGTGGTGGTCCTTAAATACTAAATATTATCAGGAATGAAAACCTCTGACATAGTTTCAGGTATGTGGTACATAGATTAAGGAGGCCAGAGAAAGGGTCCTAGGCATATCTTTAGGAAAATGGGAGACAAGAGGAGGTTGATTCGAACAACACCTCTTTGATGATTTATCTTGGGATGTTTCTGGATGGCCTTGACATATTGATAAGAAACACTTGTTCCAGACTGGGTGTCGCATCAGATGATATAGCTAGGTCATTATCAGAATGACTTGACACACTCTCAGTTCTACAAATGATAAAGGTGGGCGACATTCATGTTATTATTGTTTATAACAGATAGGACAATGAGTTGACAGAATATAGGAGAAGTGTTGTCTGAGTTGGAGTTGGGGCCCTGGCCGTAATGGGGTCAGACCGTAGGAACTTTATGCCATCTTCGGCTTTTATGTTCAAAATTATGTCACGGGGTTTAAGGAATCAATAGGGTGATGATTAGTGTGCATTGAAATCAATGCTCTTCATTTCAAAGCTATACCATTCTATGGGTAATACCTATTTCTGCGTAATGAAAATGCGAAACTTTTCAATAAAATAACATCTGCTTTGGGTGAAGTGAAGCATGAATAATTTGAGCCTTGCACAGTTTCAAGCCTTTGGTATTTGTTCTCTGTAGGGAGATGCGTGTTGGCGACCAAATTTGCCAGTGATGGAATCGAATGGGCCAGATTAAAAATATGCAGCATAAAAGAATTAAACGAAAAAATCGAAGGAGTCTATTTTTAAGAAATGCTATCCCAGTCTATGATAACTGTGGTATTGAGGCGGAAGCTGTGTTTCAAAAAGAAAGTCATAGTTCATTCTCCTCCTCCTCAGAGGGCATGTCGATATCCCTTAGTTCATAGGTATGGTCATTATAGAGGCCAGGTAATGTATGCATATATACATAGACCCACACAAATAATGATTCAGCATTCATTGGCTCATCGGAGGCATTTGTTGATAATGGAAATTCAACTTTGGGAGGCTAAAACGCCAACAGTGGTCGAGAGAGGCATCGAAGAGTGTCAGAGGTGAACTTGCTTGGTCATCCATTGCTTCTCGCAGGGGAGACAGAAGCATTGTTTGGCATTGTCTATGGTGCTCATGTAACAGACGAATCATAATCTCTGCAGCAAACCAAGCCACCGGCAGTTCAGGTAGTTATTCCAGCTGTAAATGCAGGATGATCTCAGTCAGTATGCACCAGAATATAGGTCTCACCTGTAGCGTACCCATTCTATGAAAAGTCAGCATCCAGATCTCACTAAATTTAGATAGCTAAGTATATCTCATGTAACAAGCAAGAATTTCTCTGGATTCTTGTTCAGCTGGATACATGTGCGTCATGATGTTGCTTTCCTTGTTGGAATAGAAGGAAGATGAAGATACCACAGCCAATTAGCAATATAATGGTTGGAACTCCTCCACAAATCCTGGAGAACAGACAGTGAAAAAATGATGGAATCAGTCTAAACACTGCTTTGAATCCAGTCACCAGACTAGATCCGATGTTTTTAAAAGATGCACTGTACCAGTTGTTACAGATGAATTGAATATTGTTTCAACAAAATTATCAAAGTGTGTGGTGTACTGCGTGTACAATTGCCTCTGTATTTCTGAAGCAGTACTGGGTGTCCACAGACTATATACCTCAGTCACTGAACTCAAAGTGACTTCATTTTGTAATAAAATTGACAATGGTTTATTTAGGTTGTAAAACGCATGTCCTTCTTACTAACACAGAGGTCTAGGAACAATTCTGATTACATGTTTAGGAGGGAATACAAGGTTCTTCTACAATACTATATTGTTTTTAAACTGTTCTCAAGTCGTATTGGCCCGTTTACAGCCACAACAAATAACATTGGTTAAAAATAAATAAGAACCATTGTTCAGTAGTTCATGATGTGTAGGGATGGACATGGAGGGGTTTACAGATAACATACAGTTCAACCCTGGCATAGAAGCACTACACATGCCATGCAAGTTTATAGAATCACAAAAACGGAGTGTCCCAAAGGATTTTCACAAATTGCTGTACTGATAAGCACAGACTAATCCTCGTTTTCATTCAGACAAATGTGGGAAAAGGGAAACTTCCATGAATGAAACAATTGAGCATTATGCATCGCTTGATACCAGCCTTCAGACATGTATTTCTGGCAGTCATGAAAATGAAATGTGGTAATAGGTACAGAAATTATACCATGTATTAACCAGGTGAAAGGTGGGATGTCACTGAAAGTGAAAGGAGCATCATACGTTTGCTTTCGGCTTAAAAGTGTGTATGTGATCCTTTTTTGCAATTGTTCTTTGAGCTGGCGTTAAATTTGTAAGGTTTAAAAATTTCGTTTAGAAGGCACAAAACCTGATCTGAGTCTTTGTAATGCCCAATTAAAATGTATAATGCCTGCAATTGAGCTTGTCCATTGTTGCAACACACCCAGGTCTCCTCTCATGAGGTCTAGGGCAGAGTATAGTATATGATTTAATGAGTACACCCTTTTGGAAAGCATATGCATTCCAATCTCGATAGCCCTAAAAACTGCTTGCAGATTTTCTTGGTCTACCTGCCTAATACGTTCTGCAGCCTATTTCTCTGAGTATTTGTTTAACTCATTATATATTGCATACATTACTGTTGCCAGGAATTGCTTATTTCTGCTAGGACGTGGCCCCAAGAGGAAGTGAGAAAAATCTTTAATCAAGGAAAATGGTCTTTCACAGCTGACAGACTGGAATGTTCCAGCCATCTTTGGAATAATTTGCCTACACTGTTTGAGGTAACTACTACAGACGTTTGTGTGTTGTAATGGAGATCGGGAAGATTGTCTTTAGGTCCAGGAATTTCGAAAAGGAAACAACACATGCAGGTATCTAATTCATAAGGCCTAACCCTCAATAGGATATTTAGTGGAATTATAGTTTCCATTTACAATCATTTCATTTATAAGAATCTCGGACTCATCATTTGAAATTGCAAGTTAGTTAAGAAGGTTAGGTTAACTTTTGGTATAGAAGGTTTCTTCAAGTCCTTCATTGTTCCAAATACCAGACAGGTAGTCTGTTTGAGTTTTGTTATGAAATATCTTTTCTTTTGGAATTATGCATGTACAAAACAAGACTTCTTTGCCTTGGATTTGCCAAAATTTGGTTCCCAAAATACTTTTCTCCTCAGTGTTGTTTTTCCAGTATTAATATCCCTGGATAGCCAGATTACGACTAAACTCATTGGAATAAATGAGTTTGTTAGTGGTAATGACATTTTTCTGAAATTGTTCTATTTCCTGTGAAAAATAGAAAGCTGAAGTGTATGATCTGTCCTTACTTTGCAAGTAGGGGAATTTACTTAAGAAAGTATATTGACTATTAGGAGGTGATGCCTCAAAATGTACCCATTGTGTGTAGTTGTAAATCTCTCTAGGATAGCTATTCCTATGTATGTAATAATGTGCATAATTGTGATAATAATATTATTAGTAATTAGCTGAATTCAAATAAGGGACTTCATTTTTCAAAGTAGAATAAGCCTGCAGGTCAGACATAATTTGTATAACAGTCTCTGTATCCTAGTCATCTGTAACAGAACCAAGAATTGCAATATCATTCATTGAAACTTTAATTCTATATGGTAATTGCAATCTGTCAGCGAGCCTCATAATCTTATACAGGACCTTCTCCCAAGCAATACCTTCAGGCACAGGATAAGCTGTAATGATTTAATTAGGGAAGCTCATGAGGGCCTGTCATCTGGCAGCGTAGAGGGCTCCGCGAGCTCTGTGAAAGAAATAATGTGGCTGTAGTTCACAAACCACAGGGGATGCAACTGTTCTTCCAGAAACAAAATGTCCATTTAGTAGCTGTAGAACAATGGTCATCGTTGGTAGCCATAGGATGAAAAGAAAGTTTCCCAGGGTGCTCCAAACATAGGACCACTCTGGAATCAGGTACCTATCACGAAGCCAGTGATAAGCGCAAAGCAGTCTATGATGATGAGTGACTGTAGATGGAGTTGTGAAATCCTCTGAAGCATTTCCAGAATCATTCTCAAAGTCAGTGTGCTCTCGGGTTTCTCAAAAGGGCACCATTTCAAGTGATGTTGCATCACATGGGAGTTCATAGTAGATAATGCAGCTGCGTTGAATAGTAGCAACAGTTGTGATAACAGTATCAGGTTTGGTTGAGGAACTCAAAGTTCTGCGTGTAGTGATATGCTCAGCAATCCCCTACTGGGAACTCGAGCTCGTGGTACTTCTTTGTTCGAGGGGTGTTACGTTCAGAGTAGGGAAAGGTTGAGAGGTGCTACTCTTAATCTTTCTTGGTGTCTGGACTGGTCGGCTGTAGGCGACTGGCCACATAGTGCTTTTTCACGTGGTCGATGGACACGTGTCTGTTTCTCCCTGAGCCAGGCAAAGGAGGCGGAATGACAGTTCTGTTGCCTGTTATCCCCAGAACAGTCAAGGGTGGTCTCTAGGATGGTTCAAAGTCTTGTTTGTTGTGGATTTTCTCCTGGACTAGGTCCCCAGCTCTGGGAACCCACCCGTCAGTGGCAGTTTTAACCTTCGCTTCACAGGTGGCGGCGGCAGAATGGTTCACGTTAGACAACTTGTCTCTGACTTCTACGATATTATGTAAAACATTCAAACATGTCTCCAAGTCAACTTTTCCATCATCCACCACCATTCCAGGATTATAAAAGCAAGGTACATACATAGGAATTCGAAAAGAACCTCGCATGGAGTGTGGCCTCCCAATACTCGTCTAGGCAAGTTACTCAATGCTCTCCGGGCCCCCTAAAGGTTATGGTACCAACTAAGGGCCACATGCATCAAACTTAGGAATTGCGCTTCCTAAATTGCGATTTTTAAGAAATCGCAATTCCTTATGCATGTAGGAATCGCAAAAAAAAATGCGATTCCTACACATTCCTTATTTGCAACTCGCAAATTGCGAATCGCAAATAAGGAATGGCTTCCTATTCATTCCTTTGGGCCTAGAGGCCCATAGGAATCAATGGGAATTTCATGTGCAATTTGCGAGTACCAAATAAGTACTCGCACATTGCGCATGCAATTTCAAGGGTGCGAGGGTGCCAAAAGGACACCCTGATGCACCCCTGAAAGTGCAATTAAAAAACATGTTGCACACACACATGCCCCAAGGGCATGTTTTTGTGCAACATAGAACGTTGAAAAATGCACTAAAGTGCATTTTTCAAAGTTTTTGCAAGTGACCATCAACTTTAAATTGATAGTAATTTGCGTTTCTTAAAAGCAAAATCGCTAATTTGTTTTTTTTGTTGCATTGCATTTAGGGAATCGCAATTTGCGACTCCCTAAATTCAATCGCAATTTAAGTAATCGCAAATTTTGCGATTACTTAAATAGCGATTTTTGCATTTGGGATGATGCATCCCAAATGCAAAAATTGCGGTCGCAAAGGGGCAGATTCTGCGAATCTGCCCCTTTGCAACCGCAAAAAACAATGATGCATGTGCCCCTTAGACTTGAACTTAGCACCCTAGAAGTCAAGGCTTGTTTAATCATGTCATTGACTCGTTCAACAATGCTGTTAGATTTGGCTCTAAGTGGGTTGATAAATTACAGACAAATTTCCAGAGCAGACATTAAATCCCTGTAAGCCTTGGAGGCAAACGCAGAGCTGTTATCTGAATGATATAAATGAACTGCCCCAATCACCACCAGACACTGCAAATCTTTTACCACTGCTGAAGCACATGCATTTCTCTGTTGCCGCACCCATAAGAATCGAGAACATGAATCAATTACCACCAATATTCATCGGAGTCGGTTCACAGAATGGATTGGACCAATCTGGTCAAAATAAATCACCCGGAAGCTAATGTTAGAGACTGTGAGAGGGGCTGGCGAGGGTCGTTTGACAGGGGAAGTCTTGATCTATTGATAAATTTCACACTGCCTGACATAATCCGTATTCTGTTTGTATAAACCAGGCCACCTGTTGCTGTAGTATTGCTACGGTTGGATTGAGCCCTGCATGAGCAGATGTCAGGCCCTAATGAGCTTCCCTAATTAAATCTATGCAAGGTAGTTTTTTAGGTATCTCCCTGTTTCCTACTCAGGAAGAGTAACTACAGGAACATTGTCTGACCTAAGGGTGTAGGAGTTTTTAGGGCGAAAGCCTGTGGGAGGCTTCCTACCTTGCTTGGTCATAATTATTGCTGTTACGTTATGTGGGTTGATCTTCGTCTGAGATCTGGTTAAAACTGCTACTTGAACAGGCTGAATTGCAGCCCTTGCAGCTAGGTCAGCCACACAGTTCCCTTTGGTGTGAACACCATCCCACTAATGTCCAAAGTGTCCCTCTCATGGACCAATGGCAGCTTATCTTGTAAGACAGCTACCATTCCTCAAAGCTGTTTATTTTTAAGAGGTTTACCCTTTGAATCATTGAATCCATGCAAACGCCAATGCTGCAAGTCAACATTGTAACCTTGCACACAGAAGGATGAGTTGGATACTATTAGAGTGGGAACTTATAGTATGCCCCAGAAACAGAGCATGAAGTTCTGCATGTTGTACAGTGCTATCACCTAAGATTTTAGTGTGGGAGCGCTGTGGATGGAACTCACCATCTTTCAGTACTCCTTGCACCACTGTGCAGGCCACGGAGTACTTGCATTATGTTTCTACCGCAGGTTGGGCAGACCCATCCATGTAGAATATGTTCTGGTAAGACTCAATGGGTAAGGTACATGGAGTAGGAGCAGCATGTTTTTCATACTGGAGAAAAATTTGTGTACGGAGAGTAGAATCATACTGAAAGTTTAGATCCACAGCACTTAAGGAAGAGGCCCACTGCACCCACCGCGAATGTAGGGCGTGAGCATTTGGAATGCTTGCTTTGGTGGCTGCCTCTAGCACTGGTACGGGAGAAACAACAATCATGTGATTTCCCTACAAAAAGGACGCTTTTTCAAGATAGCTATCTGCACAGCTACAACGATTCTTTCATTAGAAACAAAACCTGCTTCTGCTAGTTAATACAAGTAGGACTTGTATGCTATGGGAACATTCTGTCCCTCATTGTAGGTCACATAGGTATAACCATAGTGACTAGGTATGACTCTGATAACTAGATAGGTCTTATTATCCCTAGTCTGTAAATATTTAGTCTTGAGTATGCCTGCTTGCAAAGCACGCAAGATAGCAGTGTGTGCATTTGTCCATTGTTTTGAAGAAAGGTGGGAGAAAACAGATCATACAGAGCTTCACTCGCTCAGGTTAATGAGTTAAGTAAGTATGCCCAAAGTTGAGATATCCCAGCAGGGATTGCAGTTTCTTCAGTGTGACGAGAGGCTGCAAGGTAGCACACGTCTTCAAAAAATCAGCAGCTAGACCCTTGCACTTGTTGGATAATTTGAATCCTAGGAAGATCACCGTCAGGTAGGTGATTGTTGCTCGGATATTGTATTGTAATTGCATTTGTATAGCGCTTACTACCCCTGACGAGGCGTCGAAGCGCTTTTTCGGCGAGTAGCACGCTACTCCGGGACCCATAGAGGATTAGTGTTGAATTAGTATAGTGAAACATGCAAGTAAATTTTAAGTGGTGGATAGGTTAGTCAGTTATTTGGATTCGGAAGGATAGAAGAGGAAAGAAGGTTTGTATTTATATATAGCGCTTCTAACCCCTGATGGGGTGTTGAATTGCTTTTTTTGGCGAGTAGCACGCTACTCTGGAACCCATAAAGGATTAGTGGTGAATTAGTATGGTGAAATATGAAAGTAATTTGAGTGGTGGATATTAGTCAGTTATTTGGAGTGAGAAGGATAGTGGAGGGAAAGAAGGGAAAGAAAGGTTTGCATTCAGATAGCGCCTGTTACCCCTGATGGGTGTTGAAGCGCTTTGTTGGCGAGTAGCACGCTACTCTGGAACCCATAAAGGATTAGTGGTGAATTAGTATAGTGGAATATGGAATTAGAGAAGTGAACATGCTAGTCTGTTATTTTGATTGAAAAGGATAGTGGAGGGATAGAAGAGTGAAGGATTTCTTTTTTTAGGTCATAGCAGTAGGAGGAGGCTTTTGGATGAGTAAAAAGGGTTTTTGGAGTGGAAGAGTTAGAGGGAAGAGTTTAGAAAGGTTTGTTTTGGGGATCGGTACAGTAAAGGAGGTGTCAGAAGATGCAAGGAGGGGTAGAGTAGGAGAGAGTCAAGAAAGGGTTATTTTGGGGAACATAGTAGTGGTATGGCGTTTCCAATTAAAGGCTAAACCCTAGCCCTAGTTCCACCCTAGTCCCAACAACAAATAACACAGGACGCCCTAGTCCCTACTTCCAATAGACATCATAACCCTAGCCCTAGTCCCAACCCTACATTGATTGAATCACAGACCCAGAAACCAATCAAAACCCTCAAATACCCAACCAATGAGGACACTAACCCAATCCAGTAGAAACATCAGATACAACCACCAATCAGTGTATACATGTACCAACCACTAGCAGACTATATAAGGTCCCAGCAACCTCAGACAAGGTTTGCTGGCCAGGGAGTTGGAAGCTGCTTCTCCGGTTCAGAATCTCCTAGGAGACAGACAGGCTCAATCCACACTTTGGACTACTGCAGGTAAAGGCCTCACAAACTTGAAATCTAACATTACTGTTTGAATAAAACTTTACTCCCTCTCCTGGCCAAAAAACGAAGTGCACAGTCCCTATTAAACACAGTTTAAGCAGCTCACAGAAGCACCCTCTGATGTAGAATATCCCTTACCTTAAACAAATACAAGAGGCATTTGGCAAAACAGGAACAGGTTGGTTTAATTAAACGCTGCGGCAGGGAGAGCCACGACATAGTGCGTCTGCGCAAAGTCTCTCGGTGTACAAAGTTTTGCCCGCTGTTAAATACAGTTAATGAGGTACAATAAAGCAATTTTCTACATTCCAAAAAAGCATCTAAGTCATGAATCAATGAATGCGGGCATCTGATAAGGACACAGATGGCTCTCGACCTCGGGGAGAACTAGTGTGGGCCAGTGTGTATGTGTCCAAATGTCCGGCATGAGGAGCGCGTGATCACTACATGTGGTGCGCATGTCGTGTCCTGATTGGTTGAGTGTTTCTATCTACATGTGATATCTAGCTCTGTGGTATTTTGGAGAATGTGAGCCCTAGGCCAAATGTGTTTTATTGGGGCCAATTTCCTGTTTGTGGTGCAGCTATCTATCTGTCATAACACACATCAGCATTGTTGTTACTAGTAACAGTATCGTCATTTGAGCATGTTTTATGACATACATTGGTCTTGTCATTGCTGGTGTCGGCGCTACTGACATACATTAACTTTGCATTGACGGGTGTTGGCATGGTTGTGCAGGCACAGGTTATGGCATACATTGATATTGCATTTATTGGTATTCCCATTGGCGTGCGTGCACACATCACAGTAATCATTGACAATGTATTCACCCATTCCAACATGATCTTCAATTTCTTTAAATTAATTTTATAACCTTGGGATGTTAAGAAGGTCACAACCATGTTCACCCTGGTTAGGTGTAAGTCTAAATATTTGTATGTGAGATAGATATCATCAATATATGATATTACCTCAGGATCTGGATGTAAGATCTCCGTAGTGCATGCTGAGAACAAGCCAGGACAGTTCTTATAGCCCATAGGCAAATGTCAAAATGAAAACTGTATCCCGTCAAAACTAAAAGCGGTTATTCACTTTCAGGTACTATATATTGACTAAAGAACCCATTGGAAATATCCATGGTTGTTTTGTATTTTTTCTGCAACAAGTTGGTCATTGAACCCGTGCTATGAGCATTCGCACCACGTGTTAAGTAAAAATAGCGCAAAAAAGTACAAAGCACCAATGGTAGTCAATGGTTGCAGTAGAATGGGACCTAGGAATCAGTTAAGGCCGACAGCGATAGAGCCTGCGTCGGATACACCAACCAAGTTTTGACAGTTGTAAATTTTACCTTGGGACTTAATAATTTTTCTGGAAGTCAAAATCCTTCAACGGGGCAAGACAGCAGGCTGTATCCAAGGAAGTCTTCAAGAAGTTGGATAGACATTGGGTGAGGTACCGCTGAAGCCATAGGTTTGGCAGGAAAAGCTCAGAGCGAAAGAAATTAAAATTTTGCGCCCTGGGAGATCTTGTCGGTTCGATACGTTTGGCGCATTTGCCCAGTCCATATTTTTACTTTCAGACTGGATCTTGGAATGCCTAAATAGATTAAGGCTGCAGCTCTATCCAATGTTGAGTTTCACATGGCCAGACACCCTCCTCACAGAAGGTCCGCTGAACAGGATTTGTTGCTGCAGAGAAGCTCCCAGTGGGAGAAACCGGATTTCTTAGTCCAGCGAGGCCACGTCTTGTTGGATAGTCCCAGGTTTACTTAAGGAAAAGGCCTCTTGAAACTTTGTTGTAGCTTTTCAACCACACTGGAGGTCAGCCAACTGACCCTTAGAGCCCACTTCTTTGTCCTGTGCAAAAGAGGGAGCAGGTCCAGACCCTTGGGGCTCCTCACAGGGCACAGACAGCAGGTTCAGTCTTCTTTTGCTATTCCTCAAGTCCTGTAAATATTACGAGGAGGGTGCCTGGGGATGCCACATTTGTGCCTGCGACTAGCAAGTGGCTGTGGATGACTCCTGGTCCTTTCTTAACCAATGGGGTAAATTTTCCCAGGGGTTACCCTACCCACTTTTACAGCAGTTCCTGTTTGCCCTGCTGCAAACAATCCCACACATTGCATCACTCACAAAATTCAAGATAGGGAAACACTTCTCCCTTTGTGCAGAGCCTGTGTGGCTGTCTAGGGGTGTGGCCAGGGTAATACGCAGTCTTCTCCTATCTGATCATTTCACACCAGTTCTTGGGGTAGCTCTCCCTGCTCTGGGCTTGGTGCCTACCTGACTTGAAAGACAAAAGCTAGGTTGTTTTCAGGTGTCACCTAATATTTGCTTATGACAAGGATGCCCCTTTGAAGTAAATTAAGTTCCTGAGTACACCCCAAATGGTATTCCTGCCAGGGGAAGAGAAAAGACCTTCTTAATCCCAAGCCATTGTCTCTGCTCTGGAAGCTTTTTTTGCATCTCACAGGGGCTAATCACTCACAGGGCTACTGCTAAGCAGCTAAAGCAGCTTATTATCAAGGAGCTTCAGACAGAAAAAACGTAATTTTCTAAAGTTATTTTTCCTTAATTATTGTTACAAATCTGAATTTGCCATTAATAATATATTAAGAAAGGTGTTTTAATCATATTTCTAGGTGTTCCCAATTCATAGATTGCAGAATAAATATTTGATCCCTATTCCCGCTATTTCCTAATGGCCATTCAGAGCCTTCTTATAGAGAAAATAGCTTTTGGGAGGTACTCATTGTAAGGATTTATTACTTTAAATTCCTACATGTCCTAATTTTGAATACCATACATCCTTCTTTGTGGGCTGCAAGGCCTACATGGGGAGACTTATTAATATTTAAAAGGACGTTTCCTCCTGATAAAACGGTTATGTTGACAGGTCGCAGTGCAGGATTTCTACTGCAGACATATTGCTACACAGGGTAGACCAGAAGTCATATTTGCCCTGCCACTGTTGTCAATGGCTTAACAGGCGTTGCGGTACACAAGTGGCATTTAACTTCCAGGCCCTGTGTGCACTTTCTACACCATGTACTAGGGGCTTATAGGCAAGTTATATTTGCCAATTAGGAATCAGCCAAATCAAACATGTTTAAAAGGGGTTACAGGTGATCCAGCGGTATACTAACAACAGATACTCTACTACCATATACTCACCTGGGCCCATAAACACTTACACAGATCCAAGTAGACCGCTGGGTTTAGTTTATATATTTTCCTTATTTAGGATTAGTTATTTCTTATTCCTAACTAACCTTTCACTGATCAAAAAGTTCTTTCCTCTGGACAATGGACCATTAGTTGAACTAGTTGATGGTGATAATTAACATAACTTATTAACTATTCTTTCATTAAAGAAAATAACCACAGACTCGGGAGGTTTTAAAATCTTTATCTAAATTAAATGAATGTGAACCATTTCAAATTACAGTACAAACACCCTCATTCGTAAGATTGCAAATCAAATCTTCATTAAGAAAATATTTCAGACACATACAATAACTATGCCCGGAAAGGAGAGGACAGAGAGAAAAGATCATCTACAAATACCATGAATTTATAGTTACCAAGGATGGTGTGAAGACCAAACCCTCTGGCCAAAGGGCTGGTAAGGGTCCCCCGGGATAGATCAGGAGACACAGACTTCAGGACAGGAATCAGGACAGGATACTTAACCGCTCTAAAATACCGACGGCTGCGTAGCACCCCTCTCTGACACTCTCTTCCTCCTCGAGTTTCTCCCGTGATCTTCTTGTCTAACCCAATTAAGTAAAGATAAATGGTTCTGCATTCGATGTCTTCATCAACATCTCACAGCGTCTCTTTCAGCATCAGCACCACCCACAGCACCGACAGCAACCCGAGCTCTCGACTTCCAGCATCGACGTCGTCTAACTAACTAAAAGCTACCTCAGTTATACCTTTCTTTTACCATGTACCACCCACTAAAGAATCAATATCGCACAAATACGAAATCTAATTGGTCAGGCAAGGGGGGATGATCATCACACCATACTTACATATTATTTTTTTCTATTGAACTATTGTTCGTAAAACCCATCCCCTTAAACTTTATTCTTTTCTTCCGTTCCCATACATGTCCAAACTTTATTCGATACAATTATTTCAATATTATGAATACAAGTCTTCTTGCATGAACTCTTCACCCTCTGTTCACAGGGCACGTCATTCTCGTCCTTGGATGGCTATCAAAAAACTTGGTCATCCCTCCGGGTCAACTCTCGTGTAGGCATGCGCAAACTTGAATCAGTCCCCTCAATTCAGACAAACGTGAAAGGCCCAAATGCGCACTAATAATAAAGTCAAAAGTAGAAATGTTACTTTCACTGTATACCACCCGTCTCTACTCTAACCCTCTTTACTTATTAATACTTTCCCTGCATTAGCATTAGTAAAATAGCTGGTTTTCATTTCGGCTAAGCAGATGCCATGCACGTGAGTCTTCAAGACTCCATTTTAATGCCTTCTGCACATGCGCTAGAATAAACCATTTCCCTATTGATGTTTATTTTGACCTGAGTGTGTTCTTCTTTCCCTGTCCTTCCCTGTCTAACTTCCTGCCTTTTCAGTTTTGTTATTCTTCTTGTTTCGACAGCATCATCAGGTATTTCAATTATTGGTATCCAATCTTCCTGACTTGTACTTGGTTGTTCGTCATTTAGTTGTCTTTCAGAATCTATCACTCTAGACTCTTCAATTTCAAAGCTTTCAACTTCTGATGTTTCAGCCTGCTCAGTCAGTGGTTGCTCTTGTTGTTCTGATGGGCTCAGTACTCTTCTGGTATGACTAGCATGAATCCAATTGGGCAAACCTGCACACTTCACTGCTGTGGTAGTGACTAGTATGACTTGACGCGGTTTATCCCACCTTGGTGCTAGACACGACTTCCTTGCGTGTTTCTTCACTAACACCCAATCTCCAGGATTCAAATCATGTGCTTGGTCTGGCTGTCTTTCAACTGCGTCTTCTCCAACCTGGTGAGAGACAGAACGCACCATTTCAGCCAATCCTTTGCAATAGTCCAATACCAGATCATCAGTTATACTCATTAATTTGTTTCCAGGAATAAATGCTTGCCTCATTGCCCTTCCCATGAGAACCTCATGAGGACTCATTCCTGTCTTTCTATCAGGAATACTTCTGAGACCCATCAATACAAGAGGTAATGCATCTGGCCATTTCAGCATCGTGGATGCACACACTTTCCCTAATCTTGACTTGATTGTGCCATTTAGCTGTTCGACTACTCCAGAAGCCTCTGGACGATACGCACAGTGCAGTTTTTGTTCAATGTTAAATCCAGCACAGATTAATCTAATTATTTCATTATTAAAATGAGGTCCTCTATCTGATTCCAAAGTGACTGGAAAACCAAAATGAGGAATCAATTCCCTCAACAGTAATTTGGCAACTGTAAGACTGCCATTTCTTCTGGTGGGGTATGCCTCCACCCATCTTGAGAACAGACACACTAAGACTAGTACATACTTTAGTCCATTACAAGGAGGTAACTCAATGAAATCTAACTGCAACCTGGTGAAGGGTCCTTCTGCCTTTCCAATCTTTCCCCAGCTAACCACTGTCTTCCTGCCTGGATTTTGTTGCTGACAGGTTAAGCATCTTTGGCAAAGGCTCTCTGTGACTACCCTGAATTTCGGATTACACCAACTCTTTCTGAATAATCTGATCATCGAATCTCTCCCTATGTGTGTTGCTCCATGATATACTCTTGCCATTTTAGAGAGCAAACAATCTGGCATGACTGGTCTTCCATCTAAGTACACCCATACTTCATCTTCTGACCTTTTTGTACAGGCTGCTGTTATCCAAATTTCCTTTTCCTTTTCCTCAACTTCTTCTTGTAACTGTCTAATCTCATCCCATGTTTCTGGAATTGAGAAAAACATAAGTTGGCAGCTGGTTTCACCCGTTTCAACTTTTCTGTTTATGGCCATTGTATTTTTCGAACAATATCGAGCAATTTGGTCAGCGTATCTATTGCCGGCTGCCACATAGTCATTTCCTGACTGATGTGCAGCGCATTTAACAACTGCCACTTCCTTTGGCAATTGTAATGCTTCCAGCAGATCTTTCACATTTTTACTGTTTCTTATAGGAGATCCTGAAGAAGTCAGAAATCCCCTCTGCATCCAGAGTTGGCCAAAATCGTGCACAACCCCGAAACCATATTGACTGTCCGTAAATATGGTTATTGTCCAATTTTTCCCAATTTTGCATGCCTTTGTTAAGGCCACCAATTCGGCTACTTGTGCAGATTTGACTCTCGGTAAACAGGATGCTTCAATTACCCCTGTTATCTTACATACAGCATATGCAGCACTTAATCCTCCTTCTTCTGTCCTCAGACAGGACCCATCCACAAATATCTCATGATCAGCTTCTTTTAATGGGGTTTCTTTAATGTCAGGACGGGGCTTAGTACACAATTCAGTCACATCCAAACAATCATGATCAATTTCATCTCTTACTTCCTCATTGCACGGGTCTGGCAATAATGTGGCAGGGTTCATAACCGTACATCTTATCACTGTCACATTTTCTGCTCCCAAACTCACTCATTCATACTTAGTCAGCCAACTAGGTGTGAGATGTTGTGTTCTTGTCAGAAGAATTTCAACTGAGTGTGGAACATAGACTTTTACTGAATGTCCCATCACTATTGACTCACTTTGCTCCAGACTCATACAAGTAGCAGCTGCTGCTTTTAAGCAGCCAGGTAAAGCTGAAGCCACTGGATCCAATGTGGCAGAAAAATACGCCACTGGACGTCGGTTCAATCCAGGTCTCTGTGTTAAAACTGAAAGTCCACAATTTTCTCTCTCACAGCAAAACAAAGCAAATTCTTTTCAATAATCAGGCATGCCCAAAGCAGGAGCTTCGCATAAACAATTCCGCAATTTCACAAAGGCTTCCAAACAGTATCATTCCAATCAATTGGATCTTTAGCTCTCTTCCGTGTCAATTGTATCAATGGTTTTGCTAGCATGGAAAAACTGTTAATCCACTGCCTACAGTACCCAACCACTCCCAGAAACATTCTCATTTCCTTTTGCGTCTGAGGTAGTTGCATCTCCTTGATTATTTTTATTCTTTCCGGTGTCACTTTTCTTACTCCTCTTTCTATTTTATGCCCTAAATATTTAACTTCTTTTTGACAGAACTGTAATTTTTCTGGCGACACCTTGTGTCCTCCTTCAACCAAATGGTTCAGTAATGCAATTGTGTCAATGACACAATCCTCTCGTGTTCTTGATGCCACCAGTAGGTCATCAATGTACTGAACCAGAACCGAATTTCCAGGCATGACTAATGACTCTAAACACTTTTTCAGGATCTGATTAAAAATCGAGGGACTCTCTGTGTAACCTTGAGGAACTCTGCACCATGCATAGATACGATCATCAAACTTAAATACAAAAAGATACTGGCTGTCTGGGTGCAAAGGAATAGAAAAGAATGCTTGACCTAAATCAATTACTGTAAACCAGCCCGCATTCCAAGGTATCTGATAAAGGATCACAGCTGGATTTGGTACTATTGGGCAACATGGTACTACAATTTTATTTATTTTTCATAAATCTTGCACTATCCTATATTTTCCACTAGGCTTTTTAAGTCCCATGATTGGTGAGTTACAAGGACTACTCATTATTTCTTTTAAAATGCCTTGTTTAACCATTCGATCGATTTCTGGAATAATTCCTGCTTTTACTTCTGGACTCATCTTGTATTGTCGTGTGTTTGGATAAACTGCACCTTCCTTCACTGTCACTTTTACTGGGTCTACATTCGACATCAGCCAATATCTTTACCTGTAAAATCCCACACTTCCGGATTAACTGTGGCTCTCAACTCTTCTGGTAATTCATTTTCAGTCATTAATGAAAACATTTCATCTACTTCTGTTCCTTGCTTGACTAGCATCATTTTATATATAACATCTTCATCAGGGGTCTGGAAAGCGACACCATCTGGTGTACAATAGATCGTGCAATTCATTTTGCACAGTAGATCTCTTTCCAACAGATTTACGGGACTGGAATCGCAAACTACAAACCGATGCATTTCTTTAAAGTTTCCAATGTGCAGCTCCATTGGTTTCGTAATTGGGGTTCTAATCTGTTGATTTGACACACCTACAACTTGGATAGATTCTCCCGAGAGGGGTATGTTTGGGATGTCTGCTGTTCTCACAGTAGACTGGGTAGCACCAGTATCCAATAGAAAAGTGATGTCTTTACCTTCCACTTTCCCATCAACAAATGGACCTGACTGATCTACCGGCAAGGATGCGCCAAGCACGCACTCCTCTTCCTCACCCCTCAGGCACCATCAAAGTCTGAATTTTCCTCATCATTCTGCAACAAATATTGCACAACTGTTCTATTATTCTTACCACTTTCTCCTTGAAATCCAGTGTTCGTACTGAACTTTTGGTGGTTCACAAAGTTTTTATACCACAAAAAATACTCCTATAGACTAACTAATGGTAAACATAAAAACTGTGTTACCTAAATACGATAAGGAGGTGTCTATGTGAAGATCTAGAACTGCAGACACCCAGGGGTGCGCAAGGAAGCAATTCCTTTTGTTTAGTTACCCTCACACACCCTAGTGGTGTCATGCTTCATCATCGGGTCACCCCGACGCCTATAAGTCGGGGTGGGCTCAACCACAGTGTTGGGAGCTCTTTGGAAAGTGAAGACCAGGGGATTAAAGATAAAAACCCTCCGACAGGCCCCGGTTTCCCTTTATTATTGGGTCTGTCAGGGATATTAAAAATAATTAAAAGAACGGGTCAATGGGAGTGATTATGGTCCTATGACCCTATTGCCAACATGTTTCAGTCCTGGGATGGCCGTAAAGGTCCTGGACTTTCTTCAGGGCAAAGGTCGTCCTCCCTGGGAACAACAGTGAAAGGGGAGTCCCTATCCTGTGAATGAATAAGGGCAGAGTATCTGCTCCTTTTGTGTAGATAACAGATGAGTAATCTGTTATACGCAGTCCTTCATCTCTGAAAAACACAAGTTTGGCATAGGAGCTGGTGGCACCTGATATTGTGGAGTAACTACCTGCTGCTGCTGATTCATAAGTACTTCATTCTGCATCTGTGGGATTAAATTTTGATTTGGCCCATTATTATTCTGAATACTCTTACACTCGTTCTTCCAATGTCCAAGCTTTCCGCACGCATGACAAGGAAACTTCTTCTTCGCTTCTTCTCTGTTCATTCGTCCTCTATATTTATTACCATTCGCCACTTGACCATTCGGACTCTACTCTTTCACTTGATTATCAGTCTGAGTATTGGTTTTATTCTCCTGTTGCTCTGCCAACTTTACCTGTGCCCACATCATTTTCTCTTTTAGTTTTCTACGCCTTGCTTCTATGTCGTCTCCGCAGTATTTTGCATACTTTAAAATCTCATCCACTGTCTTGCTTTGCCAACACAACATGTGATGCTGTATCATCTGACTAATCTCTGGTTTCAAACCATATGCAAACCGATACACAAAATGTTCCATATCCTTATCACCAATATTCTCAAAACCACTATACTGCTTAAACACCTGCAATAACCTTTCATAATACGCATGTACAGATTCATTTGGTTCTTGTGTTGTCCTATCTATCTTTACCCAATCTGTTTCTTTAGGAGGAATTTTCCCTTTCAAATAAGTAATCACTTGGTGATATTTCTTCATCACCTCCTCTGAGGGTGCTCCTGTCTTTGAGTCTCTAGCATACTCTTCACTTGGCCAATCTATTGTAATCTTACACTCCGTCCATAAATCAGCAGGTACCACAATGTCAAACAAACCATCCAGATCCTTCAATAAGACCTTTGAAACCTTCACAAATCTTTCTACCTGTTTATACCATTCAACTGGTTTTTCTCTCAATTTTGGAAAATCATTTGTAAATGACAAAATATCTTGTCTACTCCAAGGAACATGAACATATCCTCCTCCTGGAACCTCTCTCATTGGACACAATTTCTCAACCTTTTCTGTTTCCCTTACTGGAAATGCAGATGATGCTTCTCTCGCTTGAACTTCCTCTTTCTTTCTTATCCATCTAATTCTCCATTTATCAATGTCTCCCCATTTTCGCAAAATATTCATTAACTCCTTTATCTGTAGTCTCTTTCCAGATGCATTAACACTTTCTAAATCTTTGTCAGTAAAATCCACTCGATATGGTTTCTGCAACAACTTTGATTTCCCTATATCTATTCCAATTTCTGAAGCAACTTCTGTTAATTTCTCATGAAATACTCTTGCTCTTCTGGTTATACTCTTACATAAAAATAATAATTCTTCATCATTGTAAACATTCAATCTTTCTGTGCCCACACTTCCCACTATCATTTCTTCCAATTCCACTTTCAATCTACTAATGTCTAAAATCTTTGGTGGTGGGTTCCGGTTATCTCTTTCCTGTGCCCATCTTTCTATGTCTTCAGGGGTAACTACTGTTGCACCTCCAGTTCCTATAGGAACCAAAAGTCTCTTTTCTCTCAAATTCATAGGCATAACTCTTTTCGGAGTTTCAGTTAAAGATTCCACATTAGGGAGATCCATTAATGAAATAACTGATTCACTTTCACTGACCTGATCATCTGTAATGATTACTTCTTTTCTAGGACTGTTTAACGGAATTGTCACAGTTTGTGGTTTCTGGCAAGTCTTTTTATCTCCGTACAATGGGATTACCGGACCAATAGTCACTGGTACTGTCAAAGCTTCAGTATTCAAATTTAATTGACTTATTTTCTTTACTAACTCTTCTCTAGTTTTATTTAAAACATCTCTCTCATTATCTTGCAGCACCCTATTAAATGACGTATCATGTAAAATTTGTGGGGTTAAAGGCATTCCTATCACTGGTGCGCTTGGGGTAACCTTACTAGTTGCTTCTTGATACGGTGGTGGATTTTTAATTAAAATATCCTCTAATAACTCATCATATGATTCACCATATCCTGTTGTATTCAAGTGTTTTGTTTTCTCTTTACACTTTCCTCCAGACTGTTCCTCAGACATTAATACTGGATATAAACCTTCAGATACCATAGCTCTCCTCCACTGTTTCATCAGCCCTTCGCGTGACTCATGCAAGTGTCTGGGAAAGAATCCTCTATATCTTCCAACTCTGCATTTCTCTCGTTCATATAACTCAGTCTCCCATTCTTCCAAAGCCTCATATTGAGTTAACCTAGGTCTAGGTTCCAAATTATTCATTTTCAATCTCAAATTCTGAAGAATCCTCCCATTAAATGTACCATCCTTTGGAAAAGCTAGCACTCCATCATCCTTTGTATATTCTATCCAGTTTTCCAACCACACGCAAGTATGATATCCTCTTTCCATCATCATAAAGGATGCTGGTGTCTTCGGTGGCGGAATAGGAATTCCATCTCTAGTCAACACAGGATTATCTTTCTTAAAGAAATTCTTAATTTTCTTTATAAATGACATTTTTCTCTTTTCTCCATACATCCTAGATGAACGATATATAAAATTGTATTCTGCAAACCCTTGAAATCTTCTATCTGCACGTCTCACACTAGTAGTCAAATCAAAATCCTGCATACAATCTCTCCTTCCACCAATCCTAGCGCTGCTTCTAACTGGTTATCCAATCAAAATCAGGTTCACGCTCGTGATCTGACCACTGCCAGCGCGGCCTTTTCTGACGTCAGTTCTGCTCCTTACTACTGACCCCTCCTTTACAAGGCTGCTTCTGTCACACGCCCGCTGTTTCAACCTATCCCAGCGCGGCTCTCTGTGACGTCAGTCCAACTCCGGCGACTGACCCTCCCTTCACAAGGTAATACGAAAACTTATTTTCTTAATACTTTGCATTAAATTCTTTGTTATTAACTACATAAAAACATTCGCTACTCTGCCTGTTCCACTAAAACCAAAGGATAGATTTTCTTTCCACTGCGAGTAAAACCTTCCGCTTACTCTTCGTACACTACGAGTAAAACCTTCCGCTTACCCTTCATTCCAGCTCCAGAGAACTTGCTACTCCTCCAGTGTCACCCGTATTGGGAAATGAGACCAACGTTTTGCCAGCGAACCCCTTTTGCTATCATTCGCAATCTACTTTTATACGAAATAGTCCCTAGTTTAACACTGCCAGCCCTGCGTAGCTTCTCAGTGCTATTCCAACAGACGAGTAACCTCACTGCAGTATGGCTTCTGTCACCATCTGCTATTCATTCCCCGGGAATTCTGGACAACATAAAACGAAGACGCTAACTCTTTTGTTAAAACATAAATCAATAATCTATACTTATCACCAAACTAGTCAATAATAACCATAACTCTGCTACCAGAAAACTGATCCAGCGGTATACTAACAACAGATACTCTACTACCATATACTCACCTGGGCCCATAAACACTTACACAGATCCAAGTAGACCGCTGGGTTTAGTTTATATATTTTCCTTATTTAGGATTAGTTATTTCTTATTCCTAACTAACCTTTCACTGATCAAAAGTTCTTTCCTCTGGTCAATGGACCATTAGTTGAACTAGTTGATGGTGATAATTAACATAACTTATTAACTATTCTTTAATTAAAGAAAATAACCACAGACTCGGGAAGTTTTAAAATCTTTATCTAAATTAAATGAATGTGAACCATTTCAAATTACAGTACAAACACCCTCATTCGTAAGATTGCAAATCAAATCTTCATTAAGAAAATATTTCAGACACATACAATAACTATGCCCGTAAAGGAGAGGACAGAGGGAAAAGATCATCTACAAATACCATGAATTTATAGTTACCAAGGATGGTGTGAAGACCAAACCCTCTGGCCAAAGGGCTGGTAAGGGTCCCCCGGGATAGATCAGGAGACACAGACTTCAGGACAGGAATCAGGACAGGATACTTAACCGCTCTAAAATACCGACGGCTGCGTAGCACCCCTCTCTGACACTCTCTTCCTCCTTGAGTTTCTCCCGCGATCTTCTTGTCTAACCCAATTAAGTAAAGATAAATGGTTCTGCATTCGATGTCTTCATCAACATCTCACAGCGTCTCTTTCAGCATCAGCACCACCCACAGCACTGACAGTATCCCGAGATCTCGACTTCCAGCATCGACGTCGTCTAACTAACTAAAAGCTACCTCAGTTATACCTTTCTTTTACCATGTACCACCCACTAAAGTTTCAATATCGCAAAAATACGAAATCTAATTGGTCAGGCAAGGGGGATGATCATCACACCATACTTACATATTATTTATTTCTATTGAACTATTGTTCGTAAAACCCATCCCCTTAAACTTTATTCTTTTCTTCCGTTCCCATACATGTCCAAACTTTATTAGATACAATTATTTCAATATTATGAATACAAGTCTTCTTGCATGAACTCTTCACCCTCTGTTCACAGGGCACGTCATTCTCGTCCTTGGACGGCTGTCAAAAACCTTGGTCATCCCTCCGGGTCAACTCTCGTGTAGGCATGCGCAAACTTGAATCAGTCAGGCTCAATTCAGACAAACGTGAAAGGCCCAAATGCGCACTAATAATAAAGTCAAAAGAAGAAATGTTACTTTCACAAATAAATGGTTTCACTGTATACCACCCGTCTCTACTCTAACCCTCTTTACTTATTAATACTTTCCCCGCATTAGCATTAGTAAAATAGCTGGTTTTCATTTCGGCTAAGCAGATGCCATGCACATGAGTCTTCAAGACTCCATTTTAATGCCTTCTACACATGCGCTAGAATTTCCCTCCAAGCGTTAGTACCGTCATACTGCGTAGATGCAGTTGACGCATGCGCAGTAAAGATTTCCCAGTTAGAGCTGGATTAGTCCGTTTTCATTGTTATTTATATTAGTACACACATACGCAAGCTTCGCTAACCCGCGTGTTTTCTGTATTGCGTGTTATTATTTACAAGACGTTGTTAGTAGTTCGTTAGTGAGTTAAACGAGAGTATTGCTTCCGAGCAAGTCTCCTTTACGAGTCCTTGCTCCATCACAGGCACTTTACTTCGTTTTTAGCAGCGGAAAAGTGCATAGGTTTCCAAAGCCAGCAAAGAAGATAGAGCATAAATCTGGGTGCACATCATGCAAAAAGAGGGGAGAAGCATCCAACCTCATGGGAGTTCTCATCGCTAATGTGGAAAAGCCTGCAAAGACCATTTGCACTGGCATAGTCAGTTCCAGGGTAGTGTTCTACCGTGACGTTTATGACCTGTATGGAGATGGATCACCTCAACAGTTTTCTATTCTGTCCTTGCATTTGCATAAGCCACCTGAGAGGCCTGTGGTAGGTGTAAACATAAAAATGAGTACCAAACAGGTATGGCCTCAGCTTCTTCAGAGACCGGACCACAGCAAATACTTCCCTTTAAATGACACTCTACCTTTGTTCCCTGGGTAGTAACTGTCTGCTAATGAACGCTATAGGTTGGCTGAGGCCATCATCATTGAGCTGTGAAAGAACTGCCCCCTTTGCCATTCTCTGAAGCATCTCTCTGCACAGCAAATTACTTGCCGAAGTTGGGTGCATTGAGGACTGGCACAGTGCACAGTGCCTCTTTCAGGATGTCAAACGCCTTTTGACCAGCCTCTATTCTGCCTCACCAGATCACCATTCTGGCTTTTTTCTTTGAAGAGAGTTCTGACAGGGGTGTAACAATGCTCCTAAAACTCTACACAAACCTAGTAGCCTGTTAGGCCCAAAAAGGCAATCGCCTGGGTCTGGGTCTTGAAAGGATCCCTGGCTATGATGGTCTGGATTTTGGGTTGGACGGGCTATTAAAAACCAGCTAGAATTAGGGTGTACTGGATCACTCCCAGTTTTTTGGGCCCTGCAGCCACACTGCACCTGCTGCACTAATCATAGCTAGCATCTGTTTTCAGACCTACAGCATAGGAAGTTAAGCCAAAGTCCCAGGTGCCAACCCAAGTAAAAAAAAATAAAAAAAATTAAAACTTCATAACATAAATTAAATCTGTTGGACTCGGCCCTCTCTGCAGGGTCACCTCCAAACTTGTTGCCTTCTCCCTTCCTGTGTTCTGAAATTCAATTTTGTTGGCCTTAGGACTCTGTGCACTTTGCCACTGCTAACCAGTGCTAAAGTTCTTGTGTTAACTTCTTTTAATATAGTATAATTGGATCTCCCACACTCCTGCCGGGCCTCCATACTCCCCTCTGAGTGGACTGCCCACTTTAGCAGGCTCTATTCAAACTCGCCTGATACAGCATCTCCCCTCCCTCTCCTTTAGGGATATGCCCTTTGCTCCCCAAGAGTTCTCGCTTAAAGAAACTGCTTCGAAAGTTAACGTTCTTAAACTTAGGACAAATTTCCAGGTGATCCAACAACAGCATCTGGGTTCCATATATAAACACTATCACTAATATAATTGCTGCTGGTCCCTTGATTCCATCTACATGAAGGCGCGGCGATTGTTCCAATTTTCAAAAAGGGAAACCTTGGCAATCCATCTAACTACTGCCCCATCAGCCTCTTGGACAACGTCCAAAAGATTTTCTGCAAACACATTCTATGCTACGATCCGCTATGGCACTAAGGGTGAACAGACAGACCCTGTCATAGATAGTAAGGGTTAAGCCAGGGCTGCGTTCTGGCTCCTACCCTTCTTTTATATATTAATAATTGCGTAGGCTATCTAACTAGCTGCGCCAATGACTCCCTCTCTTGCTGGGCAAAAAATCCCAGGCCTTTTTTATGCATATGACACTCTCCTACTAGCAAAAACAAGAGTCGAACTACAGAATCTCGTAGATAACTTCTGCACCTTTTGTAAAGATTATAGTTTGGAGATAAATGTTTCAAAAACAAAACTGATGGTCTACATTAAATGGAGGAAGCTGAAGGGAACGTTCAATATGTGCAATGATGTGTTGGAGGGGGTATCTGAGTTTGATTACCTGGGGGTCAGATTAGCTGACTCTGGATCTTGGACACCGGAGATCCTAAAAAGCTTTCATGTCACAAGTCATAGAGCAGGGGCCATCATTAAATAGCAAAAAAGGTCCAGTGGTTCCCTATTGTTCTGGCGATAGATATTTACAAAATGCAGGCACGAGGAGCGGCACTCTATGGGGCAGAATTGTTGGGCCACTCTCAACTGTCCAGGTTGAGGGTTCAGGAGAATAATTTCTTTAGAGCGATCACAGGATTAGGAAAGGGAACACCTTTACTGCCTCTGAAACTGGACTTGGGTACTTACTCTGTTGCCGAGTTTGCGGCTATAAGACCGCTACTGTATTGGGTCCGCATATGGACCATTAGGGAACTCCAGTGCTACAGAGAAGGATTTACTGACATTTTAAATCTCCATTCATCTGCTCTGAAGATCAAATGGCTGGGGTATATAAAAAAGACATGGATCAAATTGGTCCTAAGGGAGTTCTGGGACAGCCCAGCCTCCATTCCACCAAATGCTGCCCCAATGGTTAAACACAGATACTGGAAGATGATAGGTACCCAAAATGAAGAGTTACGCCTAAGAGGAAGCCTCATAAGGAGCTTTCTAATGCACAAATCGATGGCTAACCCTGAGCCATTCCTTGATTACACCTGTCCATCACGAGCCCGCACTCTGTTCGTCCAATTTAGATATGGTATTTTTCCAATCGCTTATTTCTCTACACAATCAGACTCCTCAACTGGAGCGTCAAGAAGCTGTGGCTTCTGCCCCTCCACAAATGAAACCGAGGAACATCTATTCTTTTTCTGCCCAAATATGGAACCCCTAGACGTAGATGGCTTGTTACCCTGTGCAGGAATTTATCAATCACCAATCGGGTCAGTGTCCTGAGGATCTGTAAGAGTGATTCCTCCAATATGGCTGTGACAGCTGTCTCGAAATTTCTGCATGGGCGACTGGGCTAAAATCACTACTAAAATTGCACAAAACAAGATGTAAATTTCTCATTTTAAATAATTTTTCTTTACAATTTCCTGGTTTTAATTATTCATGTAACTGATTTTATTGTTTGTTACTTTACATGGATACAGAGTTCTTATTCTTTGATGTACTTTATGATCTCTTTTATCTGTACTTTTTATGATGAACACGTGTTGTGATTTACAATGTTGGTTTTTAATGCACTTGAAGATGAAACTTGTTTTCGATCTGTCAATAAACTTTGAATTGTAATTCAAAATCCTCTTTAATGATAAAGTCAGATTTTAAATTACAATTGTGAAAATGCATTTTTTTATACTAACAATTTGGTGCCTGTGTCACATGACTGTGATTAGAGTGGAAGTTGGCCTTTGTGTACACCTCCCAGACAGTGAGACAAAGGGTAACTACTTGTTGGCAGAATGGCTCATACTGCCAGGATGGGAGGGCAGAGCTGTTCCCGCTCCACTTAGATTTCAAAGGGCTGCCTCCAGCACACTCACAAAGAACCTGAAACCAGCCGTTTGTCATCCTAAACCCGTTGGAGCCTCTGCAGTGGGAGGATTTTCCAGAGCCAGGAGTAGGAAGGCCTAGACGTTTCTCCCACTTCAAAGGCTGGCACCAGGTATAAATATTGGACCCTCAGACTAACTCTTCAGTGCATTCTTGGGCTTGAGGAGGACCCCATAAGGACTGTCTTGTACCCTCAGAGGACTGCCCTGCAGCTTGAGGCCTTCCTTGACCCTCAGAAGTGGTGCTAAACTTGCCCAAACAGCCAAAAGTTGAAACTTGGGACATAAAGAAATTTCCACCAAAAAGTGGCCTGAGAACTGACAGGAGACTGAGACATGCCAGCTCGCCAGTTCGCCCAAGGTGCATTGCTGATCAGCCTAAATTTGCGGTAGTTTCCTGCTACTTTCTTCTCTGCGGCAGCAAATCCTGTTCAGCGGCTCCTCTCAGAAGGGGTGCCCGTGCTTATGGAGCCCTCATCAGCTACAGCCTGCAGCTTCGTCCCACTGGAGATTTTTGACTTTCAAAAAATGCGACAAAGTCCGAACATAAAAATCTTTACAGTGACTTCGTCCAGCAGCTCCCCAATGATGATGCCTCCTCCTCGGACACCACCGGCTGCCTTTCCCTGTGAACTTTAACTTTTCAGCAACTTTTTCTTCACATTTTTTCTATGTCCGAAAATAAGTTGAGACTGGGCCCAGTCCTTTCCATGTGTCAGAAACACACTCCATCACGTTTGGCCATAACGTTTGACTTTGCCCCGTCTTGCATGACTAAATGCCCGTGATAGGTGCTTTGATCTTTTAGGAGCTAGTTTTTACTAAAACTTTAACAATTAATAACTCTGGTTCTACTGATTGGATTTTTGTTGTTTGGGTGTCAAATTATTTATTAAATATTCCTCTATTTTTCAAAATTGGAGTGGGATTTTTCTTGCATTGTGTTTTTACTTTATTACTGTTTTGAGTGCTGCATAAATACACATCGCCTCTTAGCTAAGCCTGACTGTTTTTGTGCCAAGCTACCAGAGGATTAAGCACGGGTCAATCAGGTAAATCTGGTGACTTTTGTGGTTCACCCTGACAAGGATTGTGGTTTTTGCTTGCAAAAGGGCTTCGCCCCCCTCAATCAGAAACCCAGTTTCCTACAAACACACACATTCATTTAAACAAGTTCCTTCTGTGTGCACAACCCGTTTCAAGTAAAAACAAAAGCGTCATTTCTTTCTTTTTTTTTGTAAAGGGCACAACTGCCAGACAGGTGTCTCAGTGCTAAACTTCTCCTGAGTCAAAACAGAGTCAAAACAGAGGGCTGCTGGTGGAGACCTAATTGTTGAAAAGCCAGGTTTTTAATTTTTTTCTGAATGTTAGTAGAGTAGGAAGGGCTCTGATATGAGGGGGAAGGGAAATCCAAAGCTTAGCTGTGACACCACAAAGCTTCTGTCACCCCAATTAGTTATAAATGTTCTGGGGACTACCAACAGATTTGTGCCAGCAAAGCGCAGAGGTCTGCTGGGGTTGTAAATCTTTAGTGAATTCTTCAGAAACTCTGGCCCTGTATTGTGGGTAGCTTTGTAAGCAATGCACAGCGCCTTGAATTTTTTTCCACTTCTAATTGGCAGCCAATGTAGTTGTCTGATCACTTTAGAGACAGAATGAAATTTTGGTGTGCCAGACAGCAACCTGACAGCAGCATTTTGAATCAGCTGTAACTTGTTTAAAACTGTTTGCTGAGCGTTGATCAGTAGACTATTGCAATAGTCTACTTTAGCCAGTATCACGGATATAATCATTTTCCTGGCTTCGGAGGCAACAAAAGAAAACAATTTCTTTGCCATTCTAAGGATGTAAAAACAAGAAGAGACTACAGAATTAACATGGTATATGTATGACAGTTTGTCGTCAAGGACGACACCAAGATTTTTGGCCTTGGTGACTGGGACCGGAAGCTGACCAAGATTATCTGGGCACCAGCGGGAGGACCAGACAGGAGAGAGGTTACCAAAAACCATTATCTCAGTCTTGGAGGAGTTTAGTTAGAGGCAATGTCTGGACATCCAAGGGCTGATAACCAGCATGCCGTTGTGGAAGTTAACCAAGACGCTATCTCCGTTCTTATGAATGGAGAGAACGATTTGGGTATTGTCTGCATAAGATGTGAGTGCTAAACCAAAAGATTTAATCACTCAAGCCAAATCGGTCACATAAATGTTAAAAAGTGTGGGGCTGATGGAAGAGCCCTGCGGGACTCCACCGGGAAGTGAAAAGGTGGGGGGAGAGTCGAAATCGCCCAGCTTGACTGTTTGGGCTCGGTTGGATAAAAAGGATGCTAGCAATGATTTGGCCTTGTTCCTAATGCCTAGAGAGAAGATACGGTTGATCCGAAGCCCATGATTAACCGTATCAAAGGCCGCAGATAGGTCCAGTAGGACATGTGCAGCTGCAACTCCTTTGGCTAGTGTGAACCTTATCTCCTCGGTGGCTTTGATAAGCGCAGTTTCCGTACTATGACTCTTCCTAAAGCCGAATTGAGTTTCGTCCAGCAGGTTATGGTCATAGATATATTGGGTCAGTTGATCATTCATAATCTTTTCCGCGAGTTTGGCATTCAACGGAAGACGCGCGATGGGCCGATAGTTATTAGTGTCTTCTGGGTCGAGGTTAGATTTTTTTAATAACAGCAGGATGGATGCCTTTTTCCATTGTGAGGGATAAATACCCGATGCAAACATAGAATTAAAAATCTTGGCCAGGAAGGACCCTATGAGCCCCAGAAACTGCTTCAGGGCAGTAGGCGGACACGGTTCCAGGGGTGAACCTGATTTAGCAGTCCTCACCAAGTCCGTTACCTGTTCAGAGGAAACTTGCGTGAACTCTCTGAAAGAAATGAAGGGGTGTGGTCTGGCCGCGCGGCAAGATGGCTGCTTGAAGAGCGAGCTCTGCCGGCCGGGCAATTAATCCTATAAATATCCGCACATACGGAGGGTCATCCACCACGCAGTAGTGACCCTGTGTCTCGCCTAACTTGGTTGGGTGCTGTAGAGACTCGTCGAAGCAGCCAACACGAGCAGCCAGCTACTATCTGCGACCTGGGCCTGATGCGGCCCAGGAGAGAGGCTCGCGACCGCTGGTGAGGAAAGCGTCGTCCGTGCTGCGGCTCGCTCTTAGTCCCGGCCCCCTCCTGCTCCAGCTACCTGAGGTCGACGCCGGGGGCTGCCGGGTGGTGCCCTGCTCATCTCGCAGCGCACTGTGTGGTTGGGTGTCTGTCCGGTGCTGCCAGTACTGGTGAGTGCGCGGTCCCGAAGCAGCGGTCCCTGGGGAGGAGAGAGGATCGCGCCGCTGCGCACTATACGGCGGAACTGCCGTTGGCTTGTGCTGGGATGACCTGCCAGCTGAGGATTGTGGCCCGGGGCCCTGGATGTGGTGGCCTGCCTCCTTGCTAACTCCCTTTGGTCCTGAGTGGATCTCCGGGGCCTGCCGCCCCTTGCATGTACCGCCACATCTCCGACATCCCGCAGCGCAGCGCACTGGCCCATGACTGTGATTTCCCCGGTGGGACATTGGGGCCCTGAGTGTCGTTGTGGCTGTGATTTCTTTGTGTTGCCAGAGGATACGGACTCCTTCGGGCCTTTGCTGCGCTTCCTGCCGAGAGGACGCCATCTTGTGGGTAGGCGTACCGGCACATTACTGCCACTATACCTCAGCGTGTGTCCAGTGGGCCCGGATAATAAGCACCAGAGTGTGGGGCTGCCTGTCTGTGCTACGGAGGGCGGCTGCCTGCATACACTGCGTTACATAGAGGCTGATGATTCCATATTTCCTACCCGCTCTTGAAGACTGCGCCCCGACTGGGGTTCCCCCTGGTTGACGGCGGTGGATCCTAGGCCCTGCTGGCGCTGAGTGATGTCATTGAGGGGTGGTGTTTGCCCAAGCTGAACAGATTCGTACCGGAGGCCACCTCATGGTCAGCACTACAGTGACCCCTCTGCAGCTAAAGTATACAGGCGCGGCTTGAGGCTGAAACCGGCGTGAAGCGCGACCTCCAGATCAGTGGGCCTTGCGGGGGACCTACCTACATTTCCTCTGCTGTGCATTGGCTGCCGCGGACAATCCGTGGGGAGGCTGTGCTGTGCGACTACAGCGCTATGGGAAGCAAGATGTGAAGCAACGTAAGTTAACTTTGGAAAACAGGCGGACTACCAGAACAACAGATCATGACCCAGAAGTGAGTTCAGATCATCCAGCCGGGTCGCAGATTGAGGATCACGGCAAAGATTGGCGCACACTGTTGTTGGAAATGTGCTCTAGCCTCCGCACCATTGACTCTAAGCTGGACGGCCTTACGGCACAGTTAGATACTGTTAAGAAACAGGTCGAGTCGCATGAGGCGAGGCTGGACGTATTGGAAAACCGCAACTCAGATTTCCATGAGTTTCAGGTCAAGACGAAGGAGCAGCTGTTGAACATGGACAAAGTCCTCGGCCTGCTGCGATCCAAAAACGAAGATTTGGAGGCTCGTTTCCGCCGGAACAATCTGCTCATTACGGGGGTCCCGGAGACGACGGCTATTGCAAAAATGGAGACCTACATGGCCGATCCACTTCACGAACTGTTTGACCCGGCCTTGTTTGCAGTGTTTGCGGTTGATAGAGCCCATAGGACTTTGGGCCCTCGGCCCCCGGTGGGCGCCATTCCCCGGCCCATTCTGGCTCGTATTCTGAATTATCAGGACCGAGACCTCATCCTCAGGTTGGCAAGGGAGCGTGGTTCCATCACCCACCAGGGGAACTCGCTCTCCTTTTATCCTGATTTTACACCTGCAGTACAGGCGGCACGCCGGGAATTTCTGCAGGCGAAGAGGATCCTTCTTCAAGCCCAGATTCCTTACTCGCTGCTATATCCCGCAAAGCTCAAGGTGTCTTATGATGGCACGGCCCATTTTTTTATGGATGCGAAATCGGCTCTGAAATTTGCTAAGCATATCGGGGGCAAGAAGAAAAAGGCGCAGAGCCCGAGCACTGGAGAGGCGGCGGATGGCAGGCTAAGTGACAATGATTGACATTTGTTTAGGTATATTGAGGTATCTCGATGTATCAGTTGAGTATTTGACCTGTCAAGCCTGGTCCTCATTGTTTATCGGTGGCTGCTCCCTATGCCTTCATTAATGTTTATTGCGAGATAACAGGGGTGATGTATAATGTGTTTTGTTTTAAGGTAATGACCCTTCCTATTACTCTCGGCCACCCTACTTTCAGTGGGGGTGTATGTCGGCCGCACCGCTCCCCCCAGGAAGATGTCCCATTTGTTAACCCGCCCTCTTTGGGGCCTAAGCCTTCTTGGGGTAATGTTTTGGGGGGAGGGTTTCACACAACCTGATTGGGGGGTTGGAGTGGGTGGTGGGTGGGGGGGTTTGTTTTGCGATTGGTCAGTCTTAAGCTTCTAAGCACAATGCACCTAGATTTATACTCATGGTTCCTGGTTCTGATACACCTGCAACTTCCGCCTGAGTGGCTTTCATTAGAACATGTTGGTTCAACACACGGGGTAGTCTGTGGAGGGCTTAGGCGGCTCTGGGGCTATGTAATTGTGTTCCAGCGACCTGCACACATGTCGAGATGACTAGTTTAAATTTCCTTACCTGGAACATCCGTGGTCTAAACGCTCATAGGAAAACTAGACTGGTACATTCATATCTGGTGAGACATCACATAGACGTATGCCTACTGCAGGCGACACACCTGAATGTATCCCCGTCCACTAGGTTGCACCGCAGACATTGGGGTTCTGCATATTCCTCTATATACTCCAACTACGCCCGCGGAGTTGCTGTGTTATAACGCAGGGGGCTAGACTGGAAGGAGAGTGAATGCCATTCGGACCCGGAGGGCAGATACGTTTTATTGCTGGGACTCCTGGGTGGGATCCAGGTGGTTATTGTGGCTGTATATGGGCCGAATGTAGATACCCCTGGATTTTTTCAGTGTGTGGGCCAGGGTGAGGGCGACTGAATGCGATACCATCATTTGGGGGGGGGACGGACTTCAATGCAGTACTGGACGATACGATGGACAGGAAAGGACAGTCCTGCTCTCTTCACCCTAACACGACGGTAGCTCTCCAGGCCATTATGTCTGATGGTAATCTAATTGACATATGGCGCCACAGACACCGGCAGACTCGGGAGGGCACCTGTATATCAGAACATCACAAAGCATGGTCTAGGTTGGGCTTTTGGTTGGTGTCCAGAGATGTAGTGACTTGGACCAAAGACGTCGCACACCTTCCCCGATCCCTGTCAGATCATGCACCTAGCTTATTACACCTGGCGTTACCAAACTCTCCCACACATATGTTTAGCTGGAGACTCCCCCAGAACGCGCTACTAGATGAGGCATTTAAGGAGGAGATAAGAGGGGATATTACAGATTATTTCACTAACAATACCGGGTCAGTATCCACTCAGTCATCCCTTTGGGAAGCGTTCAAAGTGGTCATCAGAGGTCAATGCATAGCTCGTCAGGCAGGTGTGTTAAAAGCCATAAGGGGAACATTAGACTCCTTGGAGAAGAAAATTAAAGATTTAGAAACACAATTTTATACCACTGATGATCACACTCTGGTGGCTAAATTGAAGGAGTCCCTGTTAGAATTTGAAGAAGGAGCCCAACGTGAAGTTAAATTCTTAGGCAAATATGCGCAGGCCAGGAGATACGGGGAGGGGGATAGACCCGGGAGGACGCTGGCGGCGATGCTGCGTGCCCCGCGCTTGGCCGCGTAAGTAACTGAGATTGAGACAGCTCCCCCACAGGTGGCAAGGGATCCCCAAGCAATACTCGATCAGTTTACACGGTTTTACACATCACTATATACGTCCGCACAGGGCTCCATGCGTGAAGCTCTCACGCCATTCCTGGACTCCCTGGAGTTGGTGTGGCTGGGTCGGGGCCATAGGGAGTACCTGGACGCCCCTTTGAAGTGAAGGATGTACTCCAAGTGATCAGAAGCCTCCCTCTGGATAAGACACCGGGGTCTGATGGGCTGACGACGGCTTTTTATAAAACGTAATCGGAGGAATTAGCCCCACAGCTTGTAGCTCTCTACGAAGAGTCCCAAACCACAGGTATTTTACCACCTACGCTGCGTGAGGCAATTATAATTACCCTGCTAAAGCCAGGGAAACCCGAGAACAAACTCGACTCTTATCGCTGTCGCTCATAAATGTTGATGTCAAAATCTTGGCAAAATTGGTGGCCAACCGACTTCAACCTCTCCTCCCGGTAATCGCTTGCCCGGACCAATCGGGGTTCATCCCTGGGAGATCGACCTCGCATAATCTTCGGACCTTCTTTTTTATTGTACATTACCTCCATCCTGACTCGAAGGCCATCGCAATATTTTTGGACGCTCTGAAAGCGTTTGATTCGCTTGAGTGGTCGTATCTTTTTGCGATTTTGGAGCGAATGGGCTTCAGTCCTCTATTTCTGAGCTTAATATGTCTGCTCTATACTGAGCCATCCGCCAGAGTCAAGGTGAACGGACTGTTGTCTGACCCGTTCCGGATCTCGCAAGGCACCAGGCAGGGATGTCGCCCATGCTATTCGCGATCGCGATGGAGCCACTGGCAGCCCGTATCAGACAGCACCACACAGCTCGGGCCTGGGTTTCAGTTCTAGGAGCCTCTTAATTTCACTATATGCAGACGATGTCACCCTATATCTCTGCGACCCGGAGACGATCACGGCTCCCATTCTCCGGGAATTGATTAAGTTTGGCGGGCTTTCGGGTATTTCTATTAATTGGTCAAAATCCACAATATTTCCCTTAACAGATGCTACGACGCCCTTTCCTCTCGACTACCCCTTGCAGTGGGCGTCTGGGCCGGTGAAATACCTCGGTATATGGCTTAGTCGAAAAACACAAGAAATTTGGGACCTAAACTACGGACTTACGGTGTGGTGGTTAGAGGACAAAGTAGCAGCGTGGGCAAAGCTTCCATTGTCGCTGGCAGGGAGAATTGTGATTTCCAAGATGGTGGTTCTGCCGAAACTGCTATATCTTTTTGTGAATATACCCATCCCTCTCACGCAGGCCTTTTTCGCTTCCGTGAGCGCTTTGCTGATTTCTATGGTATGGGCGGGTCGTCAAGCGCGGGTTTCATGGGAATTGTTAACTCTGCCTCTATCTCAGGGTGGCATGGGCGCCCCAGATATCCCACTATATGCCTATAGCGCGCAGGCGCAGTACTTGCATTTTTGGGTGCACCCGACCCCTTTCCAGCCCCATACGGCTGTGGCTGCTCCGATCCCTCTTCAGGTGGCCTTATATCAACCATATAAATGCCCTCGTGGTGACATTGTCACGGTGGAAACGCTACGCTGGGCGTGGGACAAGCTACGAGAAAGAGCGCACTTAAACATTTTATATGCTCCTTCTATTCCATTGGCACATAACCCCATGCTTCCCACAATGGGCGAGAGTACGAGTAGGGCGTCAGCACTAAAAATGGGCCTCCGTACATTTGCTGACTTATACCCGAATGAGGTGTTTAGAGAGCCGCCAGAGCCCCTAGAGGATAGACCGGTCCCTTTTTCTGACATATTCGTCCACCATAAACTCAGAGCCACGTGCAGAACACTGCATGACACCTTCCCAAATCCAACACCCACGCTACTAGCGCTCGAGAATGTGCTCAAAACAGACTCACCGCGCCGGCTCATTACGCGGTTATATAACACAACGCAGACCTCGGCCCCCGTGCTGGAGCCCAGGGCCTTCCGGGAGTGGAATGCGGATTTCCCTGCCCCAATCACAGAAGAGCAGTGGGCATATTGTTGCAATCAGCTAACTGTCTTATCCCCCAACTATAAGCTCCGCTTAATTCATTTTAAATTCCTTCATAGATTCTACAGGACTCCAGTCCAGCTTCACCGTATGGGGCTTAGGGAGGATGATTCATGTTGAAGATGCAGGCATTCTCCAGCCACCTTCTTGCATATTTCTTGGGATTGTCCCCAGCTACACACTTTCTGGTCTACGATCTTTTGCACAATACACGAAATACTAGGTGCAAATGCCGACCCAGACCCCTGCTGGGGTAGCTGGGATATGTAAGGGGAACGTCGCCTGGGACCCGTAAACGGCATGAATTACTACTTTTGTTGGCCAAGCGTAGGGTGGCTATGCATTGGGGTAGGGGTGGTGTACCCTCTGCAAAAGCTTGGATATGTGATGTTACATTTAGCCACACTCAATTATCTACCTTTTGGGAACTGATGCCTTCGGCATCTAGACCAAAAGACATATGGAACCCCTTCCTGGAGTGGGCCCGGGCTCGTCAGGCAGAGGTGTCAGATTCCCCTGGGCTGCAGGTTGAATAATAGAGGAGGCAGCCCCAGAACACGGGTGATTCCACTGTGGTCAAGAATAACTACAAGAGAGGGTTAAGGCATAAATAAGTTATCAAGGTTGAAGCCAATACAAATCTCCAAGTGGATGTATACTGTAAACCATGTTGTATATCGTAGTCGAGACCAGGTACTGGAGAAATCTGATACTGCAAATAGTTCTATGCATTGTAAAATGTTACCATATTGTGATGGGGGAACAAACTGACCAATCTATTGTTTTTGGTTGTTTTTTTTGTCTAAGAAATGCCAATAAAGAAATTAAAAAAAAAAAAAACTCTGAAAGAAATACTTTCTGGTTGCTCAGTATGGGGTCTAGCTGACTCGTGGTATCAAAGGAGGCATTAAAGTTAGAATAGATTAAATCTACTTTAGCCTGAAAGCTGAGAGCTAAAGAGTTACAGAACGCTTGGGTAGCTAAGTTGGCATGGCTACTGGAAGCAGCCGCAAGCTTGGACACCACCTGAAACAATAGTTTGGTGGAGTCTTGAGCAGATTCTATTTCCCTCGTAAAGTAGCTATTCTTCTCCTTTATTAGGAGACATTTATAGTTGGCCAGAGCTAACTTGTAAAGAGATTTCTCATGACTATCGTAGTCCCGGCGCCAGTGTCTCTCTTGCTTTCTGAAGCATTGTTTCTCGTGCCTCAAGGCCTCGGAGTACCACAGGGCTGAAGGAGTTGTTCTATTTTTGGAAGCTGTTTTATACGGGACCAGTTTGGCAAAAGAGTCTTGAAGCCAGTCGGTATAGCTCATGGCTGCCTGCTCAGGGTCAAGAGAGAGAACTGGCTGGGTGTCCGAAAAGCTTTGTTTAAGAAGTTCGTGATCTATGCTATTCCAAGCTAAAGTGTTTTGGAGGCACCGGCCTAGTGCGCGGGGAATTAAGTTTCAGAAGACAAACATCAAATAAAACAACATGATGATCGGACCAGACTAATGGAAGGACCTCCTTAACAATGATCTGCTCATTATTAGTAAAGAGGCCATCTAAGGTATGACCAGCATAGTGGGTGGAAGAGCCAACTTTCTGCGAGAGGCCTAATGATTCTAGCTCGGTGATAAGGCATTCTGAGTCCTTGTCATCACTGGCCTCTAGATGGAAGTTAAAATCCCCCATTATGGTAAAACTCGACTCACATGCGGCGATTTCTAATAAATTTCCCACTGCAGAAAGAAAATCTCTCCTAAGGCAGGGGGGGCGATAGAGCAGCATCCCTTTAAAAGATTGGTGCTCTGAAAGCAAAATATTGAAACTAAGTGCTTCGCAGGCCGTTGAGGGGACCATCTCTCCTTTAACTGAGAGGGTATCACGATAAATAAGTGCCAGACCTCCACCTCTTTTCTTAGGTCTGTCCTGTCTAAATACCGAGAAACCAGCAGGCATGGCTATGCAAAAATCTGGTCCTGCTGAAGGGTCAGCCCACGTCTCAGTTATAAATAAAAGGTCAAGATGGTGGCTATCTAATAGCTCAGCTATTTCATACTTGTGTTTAGGAAGTGAACGCGCATTTATAAGGGCAGCCAGAATCTTATTGTGACCACTATTCCTGACACTGGGGACATAGCTAGCAGAAAGGTGAGAGAAATCACGCTGTACCAAAAGTGGGGCCTCCAGCGAGAAGCCGCAAGCGGGGCAAGTAAGTTTGGGCCTCTTAATGATTGGTAATGGTTAGACAAATTGCATTAAAATGGAAGACTAGCTTCCTCAATATGGCGCCTGTGAAGGGAGCCAGGCACCTCCCAAAAGGGCCCGAGGGCCTACAAGGAAAACAATACACCAGGCTTTTAGCGTCCGTGCTCAGGAGGAGCTGCGAAGACGCGCGATAGTAGTCATTAAATAGCCCTCCAGGGCAGGGGGCGTGGCCCAAGGCGGCGCCGGAGCGCGAGGAAAAACGAAGGGTCAAAGAAAAAGGGACTTGAAACTGGGGTCCAGCAACCGCTGCAATGCTCGCAGGCTCCCCTGCAAACACTACTGTACTGGTAAATCAAAAGTAAGAAAATAAACTGCAGACATGCCAACCCTCCCGATTCAGGCAGGAGACTACTGATTTCAAGGCTAGGCTCCCGCCTCCCGATTCCTTCAAGCAAAAACCCGATTACTCGGGGGTTTCAGCTGACAGGGCTTGGTATTGTGTAACGTGGTGTATGCACTGCCAGCAACCTGCTTGTAAGAGGGATGGGCGGAAACAGAATCTAGGAGGCTTAAGTGGTTTGTCAATGATGTTGTTTATTCAGAGTCTATGGCGAACAATACGTACTCTGTGCAAGTTCTTGTTGGTTGATGGACGTCCCTCGTTGCGCCTTCTCTGTGGTCCTGGCCGGGGTTGTTCTCGCAGTCCACCGACCCCCCAGGAAGCTCGAGGAAAGAGATAAGAGAGGACGGTAAGTACTCTGCCTGCCTCGCTCTTTTAGTATAGCCAAGGGCTGGAGACCGTCACCACACCCTGTGCAAGAAAACGTGGCCAGGAAATGTCAGGGAGCATCTATAATAAGCCACCTCTACCTAGCCGTTGTGAGACTTCTTCCTTTTTGGCTCCAATGAGCCAGTGTTATGGGAAGGGGAGGTGAGGAGGTAGAACACCAAGTGGAGAGTGGAAAAGACGTGATCCTAAGACCGTGCTCAAAAACTCCTCACTCAAGTGCCCGGTAAGTGTCCCCCGTGTTTACCCGACCCGTTCCTTCCCACCCGTCTTCCCCACTCCCTCGTACTCCCACCCTACTCCCGCTTCACTACGAGTCCTAGACTCGCATACGGTGTCACTCACCGTCCTTGCCACAACTCTCCTGAGTTACGGCGGCATGCACGTCCTTCCTGAAGGGGGGACTCCACCACTCCTCCGACCACTCCTCTTCTTCCTCGGCGTCATTCGTGACTGTCCCGGACTCCTCGCCTCCGTTCAGCGTCCTCTCCGACTCCGTCTCCTCGGTTCCTCGCGACTCCTCCTCCTTCCGCCTTCCGGGTTCCCTGACGTCACCACGCACCTCTTCCTGCTCCGCCTTTTCATCTGGCCGCCCCCATCCTGATTGGTTGTCGGACCTTGGCGCGCTTCCTGGTTCCTGTGGGAAAGAGGTCCCGAACCAAAAGTTATCCGGCTCATCAACTGATCGGACTCTGTCCCAGGGGATTCCGACTACCGTTCCAGGTAAGGGGGTGGTTCCCATAGGTCCATGAACAGGTTCCTTCCGACACTGCTCCTGCAGGCCAGTGCACAACACTTGCATCACCCTCTTTCTGCCTGCCATTGCACTCCATGCTTCTGAAAGGTAAGAAAAAAACGTGCATTTGCGTTTCAAATGTCCGATCCTGCAGCAGCACACTTGCAAAGCCCGTACATGACAGTAACCCAATTCAAGGCCCCATTCTCCCGATTTTTTTTCTTTAATCTCCCACTTTGCTCTTCTAAAATGTTGACATGTATGAAACTGTGGGAAATAGTAAAATCATAAAAGCATTAAAATAGACTAGCTTCCTCAATATGGCGCCTGTGAAGGGAGCCAGGCACCTCCCAAAACGGCCCGAGGGCCTACAAGGAAAACAATACACCAGGCTTTTAGCGTCGGTACTCAGGAGGAGCTGCGAAGACGCGCGATAGTAGTCATTAAATAGCCCTCCAGGGCAGGGGGCGTGGCCCAAGGAGGCGCCGGAGCGCGAGGAAAAACGAAGGGTCAAAGAAAAAGGGACTTGAAACTGGGGTCCAGCAACCCCTGCAATGCTCGCAGGCTCCCCTGCGAACACTACTGTACTGGCAGACATGCCAATAGACCCGATTCAGGCGGGAGACTACCGATTTTTCAAGCCAAAAATGGCTTTATTTTAGCTGTCTCCCGCCTGAAATTGCATTTTCTACAATAAAAGTCAATGGGGAATTTTCATTCTCCCGATTTTTTATTTTAAATCTCTCACGTCCCTGTCCTAAAATGTTGGCATGTATGTGTACTGGTAAATCTAAGGTAAGAAAATAAACTGTGGGAAATAGTAAAATCATAAAAGCATTAAAATGGAAGACTAGCTTCCTCAATATGGCGCCTGTGAAGGGAGCCAGGCACCTCCCAAAGCGACCCGAGGGCCTACAATACACCAGGCTTTTAGCGTACGAGCTCAGGAGGACCGTTAATCCACCTTACTAAATACTTGTGGTGAAACAGTTCTGAAGAATTTCACAATGGAGAAAGAAGAGGGAGAGTGGACTGGGTCAAATAGTTGCATTCGCAGTTATAAGATGGGTTGTGTAGCTGACGTGCAGCCTGCCAGTGATAGGTCTAGGCAGTCAACTAATTCATGAATCAAGCGTGCAAGCTTATTTAAAGGGCAAAAGCAGGTGAAAATGAGGAGGTGTCGCGCTGATGCCTCAAATATCACAGCTTTCTTACTGACCTCTTTGGTACACATTGGTTCTGAATCTATTATAATGCCACTTTTGCTCTTCCTGCTATATTTCTAAATGGGAACTGCTATGTTAGAGATGTTAACTCATTAGGTGGGTCCCAGTGTTTTGGGGGGGGAGGGAACAGGGTAACCATATATGGGTAAAGAAAATGCCGCAAACATGCTGCAAAAACACAATTGTGTACTGCCAATCTATGCTGCAATATGCTAAGGGATCAAACAACATTTCTGATTAGAGCTTACAAAACAATACATTGCTCTGAATATATTAGTATAACTGCTTGAACTCAACATTATTTCATACGGATAAGTATTGTGATATACTGAAAATAGGGCACAGCAAAATAATGGCGATGCTAAAAGTAAATAAAAACGGGGGGCCTGATTCACAGAACTAATTTACGTGAAATACGTAAAGTTAGTAATTTTCGGTATTCACAGAATACACTTACCACTACTAACTTTATGTCCGCTCCCGGGCCGGAGATTCCGGCACTGTGGCGGAATTTCCGCCTCTGGGCCGGAATCTCCGCCTCCGGGCCGGAATACCCTCATTTAGGCCGTTTGAGCATACATAAATCAAACAGCGGTGTAAATCTACAAGAGTAAAAGTACAATTTAAATGAATCTGACTCATGTTTGGTAAAGTTTATTTCTGATGTAAACTTTTATTCATATTTTCAGTCTAGCCATGTGTGGCTGGCCTAGATAACTTCACACAGTCATTCTGTTTGTGTTGTGTGAGTTGGAAATAGCGCTTGCAGCCCTCAGCTTCTACTTTCCATGACCTTTTGTATTAAATTGGGAGGAATAATGGAAAAAAAAACCTGCATCATCTCAGGACCTTTCACCGAAACCCAAAGGCGAGAGGAAGGAAGATTTCAGAGACCAATCGATGCCATCTTTTAAGTAACGATTTTGTACACCACCTGTCAGATTACTTTGGCGCACTCAAAGAAACGTATTAGGGCCACCTGTCACAGTGTCTCTTTAATGCAGCTGGCTAAGATTCTTATGATAGGTTTGAGAGGTTAGTAGAGTTCGGCACACTTGGTTGCTGGAAGGTCGCATGCTGTTCTATTTAAAGACGTCAATGCTGAAGAACCCTAGCTTGTCATTGGAAAGCAACTTTCATAGCTTCAGATACTTCAAAGCATAGAAGAGTTTAATCTCAATGAACACCCTTTACTTTTATAGTAAGGAGGAAAAGTTACTAGTCTGTAATCCTCAGCCAATGGTATCCTCATTAAATTCATTATTATCGAATTTCAAAGGCCATGTTTGGGATGCCAGAAAACGTATTTTTTGTTTAGAGGGAAATATATTTTACAAAAAATATAAGGTGTGAGTATAAAGCCAGCTCTGTCTGTGTTTGTTGTACATCTTTTTATTCCGGTTTTCTGAAAGGATTCAAACATTATACAGGAACAGTCGAATTTCCAAATCAATATATTGAGTAGATGCATGTAAATTCCCAGTACATTCCCTGTAGCGAGCAGGAGTATAAATTCCACAACAATATCAGCCCTGGGTTTATTTCCCAGTATTGCCAACTTCACAGCAGTCCTCTGTAGTCTTTCCATAGTAGCCACATGTTCTCCCATTTCTTAGGGCATCCCCTCCTTTCACAGATGTGTTTATCCACAACCATACACCAGTCTGGATCTTTTATTTTATACTTCTCTAATTCCGGGGCAGCACTTGCCCCCACAGGCAGGCTATGTTTCGACGTGCAAGCAAGAGAGCCAGTCTTACAAAAATGGGCGGAAGTCTTGGCAGGGCCACTTTATCCCAGAGATCTAATATTAATCATTTCGCTCTAGGTACAAAAAATATCCCAAGGAGCTGCACCAAGGGCTCACAGACTCCCTTTCGAAAGCAGTGTTGTAGCAAGAATGCCATGGGCTCTAGCGCAAGCAAGCGAAATAAGCGCTCATTACCTCCTCGTCAGACCTCCCCGTCACAGTCATTAACGCACAACCAGGACTGTGACGGGGAGGTCTACGACTCGGAGTAATGAATATTACCGGTAAGTAACCGGTCATTACCTCCTCGTCAGACCTCCCCGTCACAGTCCTGGTTATGCGTTAATGACTGTGACGGGGAGGTCAACGACTCGGAGTAATGAATATTACCGGTAAGTAACCGCTCATTCTCTCGTATATGTGGTAAAAAAAAAGCAGTCATAAATTAGGTGCACTGGCCAGCTAACGCCTTTGGACCATGGTGAAACTACACCTGCTGTACAACTGATAGATAAGCCTATTGACAAACTGGTCAATCCGGAGAAAAAATAGGATTCTCAGTGCAGCAACAGGTGGGGATATGAGCAGATCAGAGGGCAATTTTGCTTCTGGTACAAAGTGAACTAGTATACTCCATAAGGCGCATACCTTAGCACTATGGCAGCCAGCACGGATCTGGGGCGGGGGAAGAGGAAGGGTAAAGTAAAAAAAATGTAAATAAAAACCACTTACCTTATCGCCGTGTCCTGTGTCTCTGCTCCGTCTCTCCTCCGCGTTGGAACAGGAACCAGGAAGCACACCCAGGCTCCCCTGACCAACCACAACGCTGCAATGCAATGCAGCATGGTGATTGGTAAGCATCCAGGCTCCCCTGACCAATCACATGCTGCAATGCAGCGTTGTGATTGATCTGAGCGCTGTGGTTCGGCGCTCAGATGGGGATTTGGGGCCTAGGCATGTTCTCCACCCAGGTTATAATGCAGCCTGGATGGAAAACATGGAAAGTGCGCATGACTGTTTGCCCTAAGTGTCATGCGCACTTCAGTGTGCCAACCGCTCCTCCCTTGCCCTGCTCTGAGAGCGGAGCAGCCCCGCCTACCCGCCCACTCAGAAAGCAGCTGGAACAAATAAAATGATAATAACATTCAGTTAGTATCATTTTACTTTTCCTTTAGTCACACTGCTTAGAAGCAGTGGGGCGACGCTCCTCCATCTTAGCGAAGCAGCCGCCACTGCCGCTCACCGCTCACCTCTACCCCAATCCCCTCAAGTGCACACTGCTCACTAATACTGCTGCTTGTAAATTATGAATTATGGATTTGTTTTCATATTCTGCAATATCAGGTCATTTCTTAGCGCTCTAATGTGGCTGAAAAGTGACATGTTTGCAATATGTAAAATATTGTATGCTCTCTTTCACCCCTCTCTGTCTTTTCTCTCTTGCTTTTTAATTTTTGAATTATTTTCATCTTCTGTCTCTTAATTTTCTCTCTCACTCAACTCTGTTTCCAAAAAATAGGCAAACGACTAAAGACACACAGCGAACAGAACATTTCTCGTTCGCACGCTTTGCCAGGTGGTGGAAGAGAATAAAATACCCCAGCATAGGCTGCCCAGCTCCCCTTGCCTATATTTCCTTCCCAGAGAGTACAGAGCAGCAGCAGCTATGTCAAGTTGCCCCATTTCAGGTGTGAGTGTCAATCTAGTCCTGATTTATTTTCAATTTACTTGCATGTGTATTGGTACATTTACAATGGGGAAAACACATCCACGAGTAGCAGAATGAAAAAGAAAATCATATCTGTGTAAACTATTCACATCTGATATGGGCCAATTTGAGATAAGTGTAGGAGCAGTAAAATGGCCAGAGGGGGAGACAAATACAACAGTCACCATTCACTTGCAGGTCCCTCCACATTTTGCACAGCTTCTACAGTGGTTGCTTGAAGAGGACGGGACTACCATGACAGTGTTTAAGACTCCCACGCACTCCCCCCACCCCTAGAAACTATTGGGGTGTCTAACATTGGTCCAGGAGAGCCAGATCTGTGCCAAATTGTAAGAATAGCCACCTATGAATCTACACACAATAGATACAAATGGAACTATTTTACACAGTCAGTTGTTACCATAAAAATGTGGTCCAGATCCAGCCCTCCTGGGGTTATGCTGGTAACATGTCAGCTATGTAGCAGTCTTTAATGAGAAAGTAGCTCAGTTAGTTAATGTGCTCGCTGTAGTGATCCAAGGTTAACATTCATGTTCGAATGCTGAAGGCTAGGACAGCGAGATAGCTTGGTGCATTGATACGCATATAGCAGATGTACAAAGATACCCCTATAAACCAGCACAAATTATGAAGCTATACAACAATATGAATATCAAACAGCGTCCATCTGCCCCCTGGTTTACCACTGTGCTAAAGCTAGAAAAATCTGCTTGCAAAAAACTAGAAAGAAAATGGCGTAGAAGTAAATATTTAGGGTACACAGTCACCTATAAAGCATTGATGCAGCGGGTACAATGAAAACTATTTCTCCTAGGTCACTTATCGGTCATCCAGGCGCGACTTATATTTCTCACATCCACATGACGATGGGGCCCATGACATCGCCTAACAAACACACAGACACACTCACCTGGATTTCCTCTACACTTTTATGAATCTATACTCCTAGGAGAAAGAAAAACTAAATGAAAATCATCATGATGTACCGCTGGAAGGAGCCGGGATACCTTATTACCTTAACCTATCGCTTTCTTAGTTATTTCTTAAGATATTCCTGCTCATTGTTTTGTCGATGGATCATCTAGTGAAAATCAGTTGATAGTGATCAAGACCAGCTAAATCACAATAACTAATTACTAATTTCACAACCATTTAGTAAATAATCACTGAGTCATTTGATTTAAGAATTTCAAAATTTATATAATTTTAAAGGCATGGAAAAGAATTTAGACTTTATTATTCAATTATTCATACATTATTAAATCAAATATTTATTAAGCAAAATCAATTTTATTGCAGAAAGGAAATTTTGTCATGAGGAAAAATCCTAATTAACCTGCCTATCTTCCTAATTTAGCCTAATGATTTCTAACCTAAGTTTAAAGTTGAAAAATAACCTGATTCTCATACTCAACTGGAAAAATAAAACAGCAACAGAAACTTCAGCTCGTCAGCATCAGCTACCGCAACCCGTCTCATCTAACAGTCTTTCAGCATCTCCCGCTCAGTAAATGGATCGATCTGGAACTCCAAGCACTGGAAGCACCAACCTACCCCTCCCACTAAGAGTAGGCCTACTTATACCCTAATTCTAACTTTGCTAACTAAATTGTTGCAACATTAATAACGCGCTTTTCTTTCATTGGTCCACTCAGTTCATTTATTCAGTTTTAATCAAATTCTCCCGGATCCAGCTTGTTCTTCTGGAATGCATATGTTCATTTCCTTTCTCACAGTTCAAGACATGTTTCCATCGGCTTCGATCAGTACATTTGTAACTTCTTTCGATACATTCGAGAACTCTGCAGGCATTGTCCTTTCTCTTAAAACTGTTTCCCACGATTCTCTGCTGATCACCACGGCACACTATCAGTTCAAATAGGTCACATCAGCCTTGACCATTCTTGCATCCTAGCCTTTCAGCACCATCACGTGGTCAGTCTTTCTCCAACTTTTTCTCCCTTGTCATGTGTTTTCTCAGCGCATGCGTACTCTAATAAACGGCAGCCATTTTATATCGCCACTCGATTAGACTTAGAAGCACTATTTAGAAATAAACAAAACATAATTAAAATAGAGAAACATAGCCTTTTCGTTTCCCTCCCGTCATCTACGTACCCCAATTAGTTATTACCTAGCAGAAAGCAACATTTAAGTTGTTCCTTACTTACCATCACTATTGTTTTTGCAACGTCACGTTTTATATTCTATGAAGCACGAATCATGCATTTATTATTTATTTAGTACGCAATTATTTTTATGTTATAATTAGACACACAGACATTTGTAAATAGATTATTCAGCACACATACTTGCGTGTTACCCTTCCCTCACGTACATTGTTGATTAATACATTTAAACGAACATATTTATTAATTATTTATAAAATTTGTTAGGGGTTACATTTTTTCATTTACTCTGCTCCATCAACTCCCCCCTTTGGTGATTTTTAAATCACCACATAAAACCCAAGTTATACTTCTTTTTCAGGCAGCATATGTCTTTCATCCTTTTGCTTTTTGTTAGTTATACATCTGTTTCCATTTCATCTTGTCTTCTTGTCTCTTTATACATACTTTCTTTCATTTTCTCTAACTCAATTTCACCCATTTCTCTCTCTCTCTCTTTCATTATTCTGTTATTTCTTTTTATCTTATTTTGTCTTATTTTTCTTTTTATACACGTTATTACAATTTTCAACACCATGGCTAACAATATTGCTACAGTTGCTATTATTATAACTTTCCCTATCATTAGTCTACTCATTCTTGTTAACCAATTTGCTACTGAAGAAAACCCTCTACCAAGTTTTCCAAGGACACTTTCAACCTCCAGTGGAACTAGTTCTTTGTGCAAATTTGTAATATTTGTAATATACTTTTGTATATTTTCACTTTTATCAGGAATGTAAGTGCAACAATGTTGGACTTTCAGCATTCCACAAACTCCACCCTCTTTTGCCAAAAGAATATCAAGGGCAAGCCGATTTTGCATCACCATAGCTCTCATGGCAACCATTTCGGTATTTACCATCAAGAACCCTCCCGCAGTATCTGTAGACAAACAATCTACTACTGTGGATAATTTCCGAATTTTTAAATGCATTCAAAGATATTCCCACTGCTGGTATTAATGCTCCAAAAATATCACCTACACTTTCTGAAAAACTTTCCCTCTTTCTACGTGTAAAGCTATTAATCATCTTGTATGTTCCTTTTTCTTCTCTGTCCATATGAAAGATTTTTGGAAAGACCAGGCCTACATAACAAGTTCCATACCAATGGTCCGGTAACCTGTAATAAGCTCTATTCCCACAAATATAATAGATACCTGGAAATATTGGATCTTTTCCACCTTTGAATCCCCAACCTCCCAAAATTTGATAATTGTCATGGCAGATACTGGAACCTACAAAATAATTGTCATAGACTGTCTTATTTCTCCTAATACACAACTTTCCTGTTTGCGGCCAATCTAATGTCATTGCTGCATTTATCTTTTTCCCTTCAATGATTTTCTTCCTCAAACGTCCATAGATGTGTTCTTTTCTCTTTTATTGCTTCTCTTTGAAATTTCATTCTTCTTTCTTCAACCATTTCTAAAAATACCTTTTCTTCTTTCTTTAACTCACAGGTAAGGTTGTTTTTAGCTATTTCTTCTAATGTTAAAATTCTATGCTCTAAAAAGAATTCTCCTAAAACTTTTGCTTGTTTTACTTTGTTAAGTTCTGGAACTACAGGAACATTTGCAAAAATCTTATCTACATCAGTGTAATAAAACTCTAATCTACCTGTTTTATAAAATAAACTTGCTATGACACTACATGTTATTCCATAAGTTAGAGGTAGGTGATGATAAGTCACACCTTCTGACACTGATGCAGGCAACTGCATACAAACATAACAATCTCTCACATCCATTGTCTCTACATATTCGTACAACAATTTTGTAAAAACATTTTTAGAAAAATCTGCTACTGACTTATCCTTATGTAATTCTGCACTACTTCTTAAAATAACCGGTTCTTTAATATTAGTTTCTTTTTCTGGTTTAGTATCATTCTTTGCTTCTACTACAGCTATACTAATAGGAATTGTGATTGCTAAAACTATCCATACTGTCATTAATAATCCTGTACAAAAGCAGCACATTTTACACCATCTTTTTAAAAACTCACATTTGTCTCTTCTATCTCTAGTATTCTCCATTTTTGTTCTTATCTTTTGTTAAATCTCAGAAAATTGTGTCACTACACCTCAGAAATGACTTAGATGCCACTCTGCATTCAAAAGTCTTTGCTTGGTACTTTCTTTTAATTCTTTTCAGAATTCTTTCGTTGTCACAAACCTGTGATTTGTCATATCCAGTAAAATTGTCACATCCAGTAAAACTGTCACATCCGGCAGAAGCACTTTAAGTCTTCACTTCAGGTTTGTTGCACCTCACCTTTACCCATTCGGTTTCGTAGTCTCGGGTTCTCGTGAGTGTTTCTTTCTTCCTTGTAATCAGTTAGAGCGATGTACAACCACTCAGGTGACTTGTATTTCGAATTCACTTTCTTTATTCTTTTAGACTTTTGCAATCGTTTTCCACTTGGTCTTTCTTGTTCTTTTTGACTTAATTCATTCACCTGTTCAGCACTTTTTTCTCCTGTTCTGATTATTCTGTATCTCAATTTTCTTATATAGTTGCTGGGCCAATTGTCTCCTTTTCTTGGCCTTTTGGCTTCACCTTCTTTTCTCCTCTTTCTGATTTCCAGTTTCTTTTTCTTGATTCAGTTCTTGTTTTCTCTTCTTCTCCACTTTCTTCAGATTCTGTTTCAATTTTCTCACAATTGTCTCTTATTTTGAAACTTATGATCTCATTTTCTTTTACTGGTGGTTCTATTTTCTCCTTCTTGTGTTCACCTATTACTGTCCCTCCTCGATGTTCTTCCGAATTGGTGTTTATCTCACTCTCTGCTTCTAATTTTCCCTGTTCTTTTGTTTCACTATCTGTCCCTATTGCTCCTCGGGGTTCTTCTCGATTTTCTAGCTTTTTAATTGTCTCTTTCCCTTCCTTGTCTATTAATATTACTTTTGAAGGATTTCCACCATAACTTGTACTTGGTTGCTCATTTAGATCATTTTCTTGTTCATTCTCTTCTCTAATTGGTTCAAATTTCCAAGTTTTTCTTCGAAATTCTTCACAGTTTTCAACTGAATCATCAGATCCTGAACTCGTGTCAGATATTTCCAGATGTCGACTTACAGGTCGATCTTCAGGTTCTGGAATTTCTGCAATTTCTCCTTCTTCTTCTTCTTCTTCCTCTTCTTCTATAGAGGTACTTGCAGTTGGGTTTTCCAGATGTCGACTTTCAGGTCGATCTTCAAGTTCTGGCACCCTTTTTCTTCTTCTTTCTGTCTCAGTCGCTGAACTCTCATCCCACACTTCCAGATGTCGACTCACTTGTCGATCTTCAGGTTCTGGAACTCTGATTGTGTGGCTGGCATGGACCCAGTTTTTCACTCCTGCACACTTGACTGCAGTCGTTGTCACTAGGATTACCTGTCGTGGCTCGTCCCAGCGAGGAACTAGACAGTTTCTTCTCCTGTGGACTTTTATGCGGACCCAGTCTCCTGGATTCAAGTCGTGGGCTGGTTTTCTTTCAAGAGTGGTCGCATCCGGTCCAACCTGATGAAACACAGAACGCACCACATCAGCCAGTCCTTTGCAATAATCCAGTACTAGATCATCAGTTATAGTCAGTAACTTGTTGACAGGTACTTGTGCTTGTCTCATTGCTCGTCCCATGATCACTTCATGAGGACTAAGTCCAGTTTTCTTTTCAGGAATACTTCTGATGGTCATCAGGACAAGGGGCAGTGCATCGGGCCATTTGAGTCCTGTAGCTTGACACATTTTTCCTAACCTGTTCTTAATTGTTCCATTTATTTGCTCTACTACCCCAGAAGCCTCTGGTCTGTATGCACAATGCAGTTTTTGTTTAATACTTAATGCTTCACAAATTAATTGAATCAACTCATTTTGAAAATGTGTTCCTCTATCTGTCTCAATCGTGACTGGAAAACCATACCTTGGAATGAACTCTCGCAGCATAAGTTTTGCTACCGTTATTCCATCATTCCTTCTAGTCGGGTATGCCTCCACCCAACGAGTAAACAAACAGACGACCACTAGAACATATTTTAGTCTGTTACAAGGGGGCATTTCAATGAAATCCAATTGCATTCTAGTGAACGGACCTCCTTCTCGTCCTATTGTTCCTAGACTCACTATTGTCTTTCTTCCTGGATTAAACTGTTGACAAATAAGACATCTTTGACAAAGACTTTCAGCTATGGCTCTGAATTTTGGGTTATACCATGTTTGTCTAAAAAGTCTGATCATTGCATCTCTCCCAATATGAGCTTGTCCATGGTACATCCGTGCCATGTCTGAAATCATGCTATCAGGCATAACTGGTCTTTCATCTCTGTAAACCCACACACCATTGTTTTCTTGTCTTCTACATCCTGCTTTTATCCAGTAATCTTTTTCCTCATCATTTGCAACTTCCTGTAACTGTCTCACCTCATCCCATGTCTCGACAGTGTTAGTAAAAAGCAAAGGAGCAGAGATATGCTCCCTTTCGCGATTCTTATTCAGGTATACCATGTTCTCTGCACAATATTTGGCTATCTCGTCGGCGTAATTATTTCCGACAGTTATGTAATCTTCATTTTTCTTATGTGCTTTGCATTTCACTACAGCTATCTGCCTAGGCAGCTGTATCGCCTCAAGCAGTTTCTTTACAAAATCTCCATTTCTGATAGGTGTTCCTGCAGACGTCAAGAAACCTCTTTGTGACCAAATCTGACCGAAATCATGCACTATACCGAAACCGTACTGGCTATCGGTCACAATCGTAACTCGTACATTTCTTCCCAACTTACATGCTTGAATCAAAGCAATCAGTTCTGCAACTTGGGCAGACCTTATTCCTTTCAGACAAGACGCTTCCATCACAGTTGCCACTGTGCACACTGCGTAAGCTGCGCTTAAAACTCCTTCTCCGTTCTCAAGCATGAGCCATCCACAAACATGACATAATCTGATTCTTTTAAAGGCTCATCCTTTATGTCAGCTCTTGGTTTTGTGCAATATTCCAGCACATTCAGACAATCATGATCTACTTCATCTTGTTCAATTATACTCTCTTCATCTGGCAATGATGTCGAAGGATTCACATTCATACATCTATCTATGGTCACATTTTCTGCACTCAAGATTACTTTTCGTACTTAGTCAGCCGACTATGTGTCATGTACTGTGTTTTTGTTCTTGTCAAAAGAATCTCTACTGAATGGGGAACATATACTCTCAGTGGATACCCCATCACTATACCTTCACTCTGTTCCAGACTTACACAAGTAGCAGCAACAGCTTTCAGACATCCAGGCAACGCTTTTGCTATAGGATCTAAAACAGCTGAAAAATAAGCAATTGGTCTCTTCATTGTTCCATGTTTTTGTACCAGTACTGAAAATGCACATCCATCTCTTTCACTGCAGTACAATTCAAAATCCTTTTCATAGTCAGGCATTCCTAAAGCAGGGGCCTCACACAATTTCTTTTTCAATTCTTTGAAAGATTTCATTTCTTCGTCATTCAATTCAAAAGGATCTCTTACATCCTTCTTGGTCAGTTTTTGTAATGGCTTAGCAATCAATGAAAAACCACTTATCCATTGTCGGCAATATCCAACCATTCCCAGAAACATTCTTACCTCTCTTTGCGTCATTGGTGCTCTCATTCCTTGAATCATTTTTATTCTCTCAGTCGTTATCTTTCGCACTCCTTTCTCAATTTTATGCCCTAAATATTGGACTTCTTTTTGACAAAACTGCAATTTCGAAGGGGACACTTTGGGGCCGATTCCGATTCGGGCCGGAAATCTCTCCGACCGAGCCGGACCCGGAGAGATTTCCGACCGAATCGGACTCTGGCAGTCCGACCGAACGAGTACGATGCGCACGCATGCCATCGGACTCGAGTCGGTCGGACTCCCATTGAAGTCAATGGGAGCCTGTCGTACAACGCGTACGCGGGCTCCCATTGACTCAATGGGTGCGAGGCGGACAAGGGCGCCCCCTACAGCAGGTACGCGTCGATGCGCATCGCGGCGTACATGCACAGGTAGGGGGACCCATGGGTCCCCCCTGTGTGCGACTCGCGCGCCTACGTGTACAGGGGGGTCCGACGCGGACCCCCAAAGTCCGGCTCCAACAGCTTTTTCGAGCCGGACGGCGCGGGTCGGTCGGACTGCTCGCGGCGCGCATCGTACTTACCCGGCCGGGATACGTCTCCATAGCGCGGTGCGAGTCGTGTCCATGCGAGTCGGTCGGAGCGTGTTGAAGCCGCGTTCGAGTCGGTCGGAGATTTCGCGGGTGCCTGCATCGTACTCGCTCGGCCGGACCCGCGTACGATTCGGTCGGGAAACAGGGCTCCGAATCGGATCCGGTAAATCCGAATCCGATTCGGAGCACTACCGGCCGAGATCGGAATCGGCCCCTTAATGTCCTCTTTTCTCTAGATGGTTCAGTAAAGCAATTGTATCGCTTACACATGCTTCTTTTGTTTTCGATGCCACCAACAGGTCATCGATATACTGCACCATCACTGATTTTTCTGGCATTTTCAAATCTTCCAGGGACTTCTTTAAAATCTGATTAAAGATTGAGGGGCTTTCTGTATACCCCTGAGGAATTCGGCACCATGCCATAATACGCTCTCCGAACCGGAACGCAAATAATGGCTGGCTATCTGGATGTAAAGGAATAGAGAAAATGCGTGACACAAATCTATCACGGTGTACCACTCAGCTTCATGTGGAATTTGGTATAGAATTACTGCAGGGTTTGGCACTATTGGACAACAAGGCACAACTATTTTATTGACCTTTCTCAAATCCTGTACTATTCTATATGTTCCGTTTGGCTTTTTCAGTCCCATTATAGGTGAATTACATGGACTGCTCATTATTTCTTTTAGAATTCCCTGTTCAATCATTTTATTTATTACAGGAGTTATTCCTTCAATTATTTCTGGAGTCAATTTATACTGTGGCGTATTTGGGTAAGTTGTTCCTTCTTTTACTGTTACTTTTACGGGATCTACTTCTTTCATCAATCCAATATCTTCTCCTGTAAAATCCCACACATTCTCTTTCACTGTCTCTTTCAGTTCTTTTGTAAGTTTTTCTGCATCAAATGCAGGAAACAAACCATTCATTTCTGGTTCCTGATTCATCAATGTCACTTTATACAATACATCTTCATCTGGGGTCTGAAATCCAATTCCATCTGGCGTACAATAAATTGTGCAGTTCATCTTACACAAAAGGTCACGACCTAAAAGATTTACGGGACTACAATCGCACACTACGAATTTATGCATTTTGCTAAAAGAACCAATTTTTACTTCCACTAATTCAGTAAGTGGTGTTTTAATCTGCTGATTAGCTACTCCAACTACTTGGATATACTCACCTGAGAGAGGAAGGTTTGGAATTTCCACTGACCTAACAGTAGAACGGGTAGCTCCAGTATCGACAAGGAATGTTACATTTGCACCATTCACTTCTCCATCCACAAAGGGACCAGACTGATCTACCTCTAGAGTTGCGCCAAGTACGCACTCTTTTCCCTCTCCTAGGCACCGTCAGAAACTTTCATCCGACTCATCCTCACTCTGACGCAACCAATACTGAGAAATGTTAGCTGCTCGCGGCAACTGTGTTACCTGCTCTCCTCCGTAGAATCCTGTTTCTGTACTGTATCTTTGCTGGTTAACATTGTTGGGAAGTGGTGGTTGTGGCACCTGACCTTGTTGAACAACTACCTCATTCTGCACCTGTGGATTTAATGATTGATTTTCCGGATTAGGTTTAGGTGGGAACTTACACTCGTTTCTCCAATGCCCTAATTTTCCGCAATTATGACATGGCCATTTTTTCTTTGCCTCTTCTAGACTCATTTGACCTTTCCCTTTACCTATGTTAGGTCGGGATTTATTCTGTCCTGTTTCATTCCCACTATTATTCAATTGAGCTTCTTGTTTCTCTGCCACTTTCACCTGTGCCCACATTGCCTTCTCTTTCAATTTACGTTGTCTACTCTCAATATCATCACTACAATACTTAGCATACCTCAGTACCTCATCTACAGTGCCGTTTTGCCAGTTAATCATATGTTGTTTAATCATTTCACTAATCTCTGGTTTCAGTCCAAACACAAATCTATATACAAAATGACTCATATCCTTTTCACTCAACTCCTCATACCCACTATACTGCTTGAAAACCAACAACAATCGTTCATAATAGGCATGTACGGACTCCTTACTTTCCTGTGTAGTTCTGTCTATTTTTACCCAATCTGTTTCTTTAGGAGGAATCTTATGTTTCAAAAAGGTAATCACCTTATCATATTTCCTCATCACCTCAGGACCTGGAGCTCCTGTCTTAGGATCTCTTGGATATTCTGTAGTTGGCCAGTCAACTGTAATTTTACATTCAGACCACAAATCAGTTGGCACCATTATGTCAAACAATCCATCTAAATCTATCCACAACACCTTTGAAACCTTCACAAACCTCTCCACTTGTCGGTACCATTCAACTGGTTTCTCTCTCAGCTTCGGGAATTCGTTTGTAAATGACAGTATATCCTGTCTAGTCCATGGAACATGCTCATAACTACCACCTGGAGTTTCTCTCATAGGGTATTCTCTTGCAACAGGTTCCTTTTCAGCTATCATAAAAGCCAAAGAAGCTTTGTCTGCAGTTTTCTCATACTTTTTCGTCCATCTGACTTTCCATCTGTCCACATCACCCCATTTTCTCAGTAAAACAATTAACTCTTTTATCTGTGTCAGCCTTCCTGCTGTGTTCAAATTTTCAATATCTTTCTCACAAAAGTCTACTCTGTACGGTTTCTGCAATGTTTTCACTTTCGCAAAATCTACTCCAATTTCACTTGCTATCTCTTCCAGTTTGTCATGTAAATTTTTAGCTCTCCATGTAATACTTTTGCACAGAAACATAATCTCATCATCCTGGTAATTTTTCAGCTTTTCTGTACCAATCGTTCCTAAAATTAATTCTTCCATGTCAATCTTTAACCTAATTACATCTAATGGTTTTTCTTCTGGTTCTTTTATTTTAAATGCCTTCATCCACTCATTTAACTCATCAGGAGTCGGACCTATAGGCGTATTATTTAGTTCTATCCAATTACCACTCTTTTCAGGTGTCACTGTTGCAGATTCTGTTACCATAGGCATTTTCCTACCATTACACTCATTCACTGTCAAATTTGTAGGTGGACTTGGTCTGTAGGTACTAGCCAAATTACTTGTACTTGCACTTGGTTCCATCCTTTCTTTTTCTCTCTGAAATTGTGAATTCATAGGAATCACTAAAGATCGTTCATCAATTTTCTGATTCTCAAAAACTGGTATTACTGGACCTATTGTTACGGGTACAGTTACAGCTTCCATGTTTTTCGTTAATTCCCTAATTTTCTCAGTCAGCTCTTTTGTTGTTCTTGCTAATTCAGTTGCATTGTCACTTTCTACTCCTTCATTTTGTGAAGTTCTTATGTGATCTTGTGACCTATTTATTTCAATTCTTTTTACAGGACTTTTATTTTGCACAGTCTCTATTTACGGCGCATTAGGTGTCACCACTGTAGAACTCTGCTGATACGGAGGGGATTTCTATTTAGAATATCTTCCAGCAATTCATCATCCGTTTCACTCTCATGCATATATTTTTCCCTCTCCATATGTTTCTTTTTCTCAGTACGTTTTCTCTTAGTCTCTTCCTCAACTGTAAAAGCCGGAAACAAACCTCCTGTCATGTTAGCACATCTCCATCGTTTTATTCTATCCTCATGATTTATTCCCCACATTCTTCCAGGCATAAACTCATGATCCCTTAAACCTCTGAATCTCTCTCGCTCATACATCTCATCTTCCCATTCCATCAACGCTTCAAACTGTGTCGGTCTAGGTTCCAAAATTGTCATCTTTTCTCTCAAGTTCCGCAAAACCGCTACACTAAATGAACCATTCTCAGGGAAAGCTAATGCTCCATCATTCTTCGTATACTTTGCCCAATTTTCTAACCATATGCATGTATGATATCCATATTTCAGCATCATATGTGAAGCTGCTGATTTCGGCGGAGGAATTACTTGTCCCTCTCTAGTCACAACCTTTTTGTCTCTCTTAAAGAAATTCTTAATTTTTGTCGTCCATGACGTTCTCTCCCTTTCATACTCATAATACGGCATGTTTTCGATTGGTTTTTCTCTTCAAACAATCCAATTCAGCACTGTTCCGTGTACGGAACTTCAACCAATCACAGCGCGATTCACACCAACACACCAATCAGAACGATTTCCTTCTTCCGCGCACCAACCAATCTTAGCGCGGCACTTTTCTACGTCACTCCTGTCTTTTGCGTTCACGTGACTAGCGCACTATCCAATCCTAGCGCGGCACTGTCTGTCACTCCTGCTCTTTTACCCCTCCTTTACAAAAATTATCGGCAATTTTCTTTTCAATGTTTCTTCGTTAGTTACAACATTTAAAACAATTCCATAGTCTGATTCGCTAAACAAAAGTGACAGCTTTGTCCTTTTACACAAGAATCCTGTATTTCCAGTAGGCAGCGCTTACCTCTACCCTACCACAGAATTATTAACTTTCGCCGATAAAGTAGCACTTCCCTCTACCTTACCCTTCTTTCAAGCAAACAGTAAACCCGTTTCTCTGGGGATAAGACACATGTGGAGACTATGCTCCTGAGAATTAAGGCCAGAGTTTCACAAGAAAACGTGATTTGCTATCTCAGTTACACACCTTTCGTACAGAAAATCCCTAACATAACACAACCTGTGTTATTACCAAAATGAATTCAGACCATGTACCAAATTCCATGTGACTTCTCTTGCCACACGTGTTCCACTTCCTACATCCCAGAAGCGTGAAAACTCACATATAACATAACGCGACTCAACATATAGTATTAGTCATCAAAAATAATCAATAATCAATAATCACCAAACTAATCTATAGAAACCATAACTCTGCTACCAAGAAATCTGATGCAGCGGATACAATGAAAACTATTTCTCCTAGGTCACTTATCGGTCATCCAGGCGCGACTTATATTTCTCACATCCACATGACGATGGGGCCCATGACATCGCCTAACAAACACACACACACACTCACCTGGATTTCCTCTACACTTTTACGAATCTATACTCCTAGGAGAAAGAAAAACTAAATGGAAATCATCATGATGTACCGCTGGAAGGAGCCGGGATACCTTATTACCTTAACCTATCGCTTTCTTAGTTATTTCTTAAGATATTCCTGCTCATTGTTTTGTCGATGGATCATCTAGTGAAAATCAGTTGATAGTGATCAAGACCAGCTAAATCACAATAACTAATTACTAATTCCACAACCATTTAGTAAATAATCACTGAGTCGTTTGATTTAAGAATTTCAAAATTTATATAATTTTAAAGGCATGGAAAAGAATTTAGACTTTATTATTCAATTATTCATACATTATTAAATCAAATATTTATTAAGCAAAATCAATTTTATTGCAGAAAGGAAATGTTGTCATGAGGGAAAAATCCTAATTAACCTGCCAATCTTCCTAATTTAGCCTAATGATTTCTAACCTAAGTTTAAAGTTGAAAAATAACCTGATTCTCATACTCAACTGGAAAAATAAAACAGCAACAGAAACTTCAGCTCGTCAGCATCAGCTACCGCAACCCGTCTCATCTAACAGTCTTTCAGCATCTCCCGCTCAGTAAATGGATCGATCTGGAACTCCAAGAACACTGGAAGCACCAACCTACCCCTCCCACTAAGAGTAGGCCTACTTATACCCTAATTCTAACTTTGCTAACTAAATTGTTGCAACATTAATAACGCGCTTTTCTTTCATTGGTCCACTCAGTTCATTTATTCAGTTTTAATCAAATTCTCCCGGATCCAGCTTGTTCTTCTGGAATGCATATGTTCATTTCCTTTCTCACAGTTCATGACATGTTTCCATCCGCTTCGATCAGTACATTTGTAACTTCTTTCGATACATTCGAGAACTCTGCAGGCATTGTCCTTTCTCTTAAAACTGTTTCCCACGATTCTCTGCTGATCACCACGGCACACTATCAGTTCAAATAGGTCACATCAGCCTTGACCATTCTTGCATCCTAGCCTTTCAGCACCATCACGTGGTCAGTCTTTCTCCAACTTTTTCTCCCTTGTCATGTGTATTCTCAGCGCATGCGTACTCTAATAAACGGCAGCCATTTTATATCGCCACTCGATTAGACTTAGAAGCACTATTTAGAAATAAACAAAACATAATTAAAATCGAGAAACATAGCCTTTTCGTTTCCCTCCCGTCATCTACGTACCCCAATTAGTTATTACCTAGCAGAAAGCAACATTTAAGCTGTTCCTTACTTACCATCACTATTGTTTTTGCAACGTCACGTTTTATATTCTATGAAGCACGAATCATGCATTTATTATTTATTTAGTACGCAATTATTTTTATGTTATAATTAGACACACAGACATTTGTAAATAGATTATTCAGCACACATACTTGCGTGTTACCCTTCCCTCACGTACATTGTTGATTAATACATTTAAACGAACATATTTATTAATTATTTATAAAATGTGTTAGGGGTTAAATTTTTTCATTTACTCTGCTCCATCAGCATCCTTTTCTAGATATCAGCAAAACATTAAGTCCACTCAGAAGAATTATTTTACTAAACAAATTGAACAGCAGGAAATACCTCAAAAGTGCTATTTAAAATCCTAAACGATTTTATCAATCCTCAGCCTTGCAGTCATTCAACTCTTGTGTCACTAGAAATATGTGATTCTCTTTCTGCCTTTTTTGAGGATAAAATACAGCAGATATACTTGAATTTTACTACCCCGTAGAAGAAGAATGCATGGACACTAAAAAGGCCTATTTATGTTCTGCCAGACAGTAATCCAATGTTCGGAAAGTTTGAACCTTTGGCTCTAGAGGATGTTCAGAGGGCTTTAGAAATTGCGAAATCTGGATTCTTTTTAAATCCTTGCCCTCATAGGATTATGGCTCTACTCTCCAACCAGATTGCTCCTGCTATTCAGACACTGTTTAATTTAACGGTGGAATCAGGCACTAGTCCCTTAGAGTGGAAATCTGCACAAGTACTACCTATTTTATAAAAAGCTAACGCGGATCCCAATAACCTATCTAATTATCGTCCAATATCATTATTACAACTTTTGGGAAAACATTTAGAACAACTATTTATAAACTACTGACAGTCTATCTTGAGGAGAAAGAATCAAATTCTAGACCCATCACAGTCAGGGTTTAGACCCAGTTGTAGTCCAGAGCCGCCCTAAGTTGGCAGGCTCTGGACGTGGGTCCCTTGCTCACTTTGCCACTGGATTCAAGCTAGCCTGGCTGATGAGGGCTGCTAGCCCAAAACCGGTCCCAGGATGCTTGTTTCCGGTCCAGGGAAGACATGGCTTGGCAGTTCGGGCTGGACTGTTCCCATGAGGCACAGGGTCAAGACTGATTTGCATATAGCTGTGTCTGAACTGGGGTGGCGAAGTGAGCTAAAGAACGATGATGGATTCAACCCAGATCTGTGACTGGGTGTGAGTGTCTGAAAAGTTTCAGCGCTCCGTCCTTCATCTCCTTGTGTTTGCTTTGTTTGCCCTAAGTTGGCAGGGTATGCCCAGACGTGGGTCCCTTGCTCACTTTGCCACTGGATTCAAGCTAGCCTGGCTGATGAGGGCTGTTAGCCCGAAATCGGTCCCAGGATGCTTGTTTCCGGTCGAGGGAAGACATGGCTTGGCAGTTCGGGCTGGACTGTTCCCATGAGGCACAGGGTCAAGACTGATTTGCATATAGCTGTGTCTGAACTGGGGTGGCGAAGTGAGCTAAAGAACGATGGATTCAATCCAGATCTGTGACTGGGTGTGAGTGTCTGAAAAGTTTCAGCGCTCCGTCCATCATCTCCTTGTGTTTGCTTTGTTCGCCCTAATTTGGCAGGGTATGCCCAGACGTGGGTCCCTTGCTCACTTTGCCACTGGATTCAAGCTAGCCTGGCTGATGAGGGCTGTTAGCCCGAAATCGGTCCCAGTGTGCTTGTTTCCGGTCCAGGGAAGACATGGCTTGGCAGTTCGGGCTGGACTGTTCCCATGAGGCACAGGGTCAAGACTGGTTTGCATATAGCTGTGTCTGAACTGGGGTGGCGAAGTGAGCTAAAGAACGATGGATTCAATCCAGATCTGTGACTGGGGGTGAGTGTCTGAAAAGTTTCAGCGCTCCGTCCATCATCTCCTTGTGTTTGCTTTGTTCACCCTAAGTTGGCAGGGTATGCCCAGACGTGGGTCCCATGCTCACTTTGCCACTGGATTCAAGCTAGCCTGGCTGATGAGGGCTGTTGGCCCGAAACCAGTCCCAGGATGCTTGTTTCCGGTCCAGGGAAGACATGGCTTGGCAGTTCGGGCTGGACTGTTCCCATGAGGCACAGGGTCAAGACTGATTTGCATATAGCTGTGTTTGAACTGGGGTGGCGAAGTGAGCTAAAGAACGATGATGGATTCAACCCAGATCTGTGACTGGGGGTGAGTGTCAGAAAAGTTTCAGCGCTCTGTCCATCATCTCCTTGTGTTTGCCTCATAGGATTATGGCTCTACTCTCCAACCAGATTGCTCCTGCTATTCAGACACTGTTTAATTTAACGGTGGAATCAGGCACTAGTCCCTTAGAGTGGAAATCTGCACAAGTACTACCTATTTTATAAAAAGCTAACGCGGATCCCAATAACCTATCCAATTATCGTCCAATATCATTATTACAACTTTTGGGAAAACTTTTAGAACGACTATTTATAAACAACTGACAGTCTATCTTGAGGAGAAATAATCAAATTCTAGACCCATCACAGTCAGGGTTTAGACCCAGTTGTAGTCCAGAGCCGGCACTATTGGCAGTCACGGATTCTCGTATACTGTCACTTAATGCAGGGGTTCAATCTATGTTAGTGCTGCTGGACTTGTCCACAGCTTTTGATATGATATCTAATTCTAGGCTGCTACAGAGACTTCAAGAGATAGGGATTCATGGGGCAGCTTTTAAATGCAGGGCTCGAAAAACCCCTTTGCCCGCTCGCATTTGTGAGACAGATTTAATTAGGGCGAGCTATTTTTAGGTCCTACTAGACCCTTTATGGTGAGTAGGAAGGAAGACTGACTTTTGACCTCTGTCTCTGAAAGCAGAGCAAATGTGGCAAGATAGCAAGATTTAAAAGCATGCTTACAAAGTTAATGAGCAATAAAAAATATCCTTTAAATTTTGTTAACTTGTCACATTTGCTCACAGAGGTCAAGTGCACTACAGTTAGGTGAGTAGATTTTGAAGTTATTAGACCTGCAGGTCTAGTAAGACTTTTTGATTTTTCGAGCCCTGAAATGGATCCAAAACATCTTGGAAAACAGAACCCAAACCTTACGCTTGGTCCTTTTAGATCCCGCAATATGCGGATTGACAAGGGTGAACCACGGAGCTCTTGTTTGAGCCCCACGCTGTTTAACATCTATGTGGCCGCCCTTGCTAACATTGTAGAGCCATTTGGCTTTGAAATAATATCATACGCAGATGGCACCCAGCTGATCTTTACTTTTGATAAAGAGCTGGCTAAAACAAAAGATCATTTTGCTAAGGGAATGTTAACCATTTCAAGATGGATGACAGACAATTGTGTACAGCTGAACGTCGGTAAGACCGAGAATATGCTGTTTGGCAAGACACATTTTCTGGTCTGATGATTGGTGGCCCTCTCAATTTGGTGGCGTTCCGATTCCCAGACAGACTGAAAAATCTGGGTGTAAAAATAGACCAAGCACTGTCTATGAAAGGGCAGATCTTGGCTACCACTGGTATCTGCTTCCACACCATGCATCTATTACAAAGAGCCTTTCCTTACCTGCCTACCTCTGTGAGAAGAACGCTAGTCCAGGCTTTAGTAGTTAGCAGACTGGACTATGGTAACGCCTTACTCGTCGCAGCTAATGAGACGCTCATGGCAAAATTACAAGTAGTGCAAAATACTGTGGCCAGGCTTGTTTTCAACATTCCGTCAGGTGCCGCTTCGGACCCATTTCTGAAAGCCTTACACTGGCTACCGGTAAGGCAGAGAAGCACCTTTAAAATCTGTTGCATCAACTTCAATGCTTTAAGGTGTAAAGACCCCAGATATATTTGGCAAAAACTTAAATGCTATTTACCTGCCAGAAATCTAAGGTCTATGGATAAAGCATTGCTTGAGCGTACCAAGTATCCGTTTGACTAGATGTTGTGGTAGAGCCTTCTCGTACTTGGCTCCGGTTTCCTGGAACAGCTTCACTCTTCAGGTCCGTCTCTGTACTGACTATTACAAATTCAGAAAATTCCTTAAAACATTTATTTTAACTGAATTCACTCTTGCTCTGTCTGTAGGCAGCGCCGAGATGCACTTCGGGATGAGTCATGAGCTATACTAAATTTAATTAACATAACATGAATGCGCAAATACATTTATTAAAATAGGTGTTTTGTAGAACCCTGTAATATAATATAATATATAATATTATATTATTAGGGGCATATTTAACAAAGGGTTGCATCGCTTTTGTACCACACAATGGAGCGCAAAAGTGACGCAACCCTTAAGTATGATTTATCAAGCCACGCAAGGCCACTTTTCGTAGCTCTGAGTGGCTTGATAAATCCCCAGTGACGCAATGCAGTGCAAATCACTGCGTTGCGTTACTCTGCAATAGGGAGGCATTTCATGGGTGGAACGTGGGTGTACCCACGCGTCCAGCAATAGATTTTGGCACATTCCCAGATTTATCATCAGTGGTAAACATGGTAATGAGTCGAAAAGGCTATTCTTCCCCTGGTGAGGTGTAACGAGGAGAAATGTCTTTATTTCTCCTCGTTACTTCCTCTTTCTATGTGTGCTGCATTCTGCAGCACACATAGAAAGAGAAAAATGCCACACAGGATTGTTTTTGTGCAGGACGTTTCCCTTCCCTGCACAAAAACAATCCTAACAACGCAGGTCCCTTGCACCATGGTGCAGGGGTGCCTGCATTGGTGCTAGGCAGCACATTGTGCACCAGCACTAGGAAATGACAGGAATGTGCCTTATATTGTTAAATATGGCACATTCCTGACCTTTCACTATCACGCAGCACGGTGACTTGCTGCGCTGTGTGATAATATGATAAATATGCCCCTTAGTCATTTGAGGAACTGGAAGTACTAATTCTCCACCTTAATATCAGTATTTCATGACATTTGAGATTTTATTTGATTTTTGAAAACATGCTTTAGTGAGTGTATTCCCTATTTTTGAGACTTTGTGTTTTTAAATTCCGGATCAATTGTAACCTCAACTCTTGTAGGAAAAGTACTACTATCACTAAACTTATTGTTTTGATTATTATTATGTAATCTAATGGCAACTGATTTGCTGTGTTTCAATGTCTTTTCAAATGCAAAAAGAACAATTGATGGACTGAATGCTGAAACAATGTAAAACATTCACCCCCAGTAGAGAGATCTGAGCCTAAATCCATCATTTTTTTGCACATCATGCAATTCCATTTTAGACCCAGCCAAATGCAAATCTATCTTGACCGTGCTCCCCATGGGAACAGTCTAGCCTGAACTGCCAGGCCAGGTCCTCCCTGGACCGGAAACAAGCACCCTGTGACCAGTTTCAGGGTATCACCCCTCATCAGCCAGGCTAGCTTGACTCCAGTGGCATGGTGAGCACGGGACCCACGTCTGGGCATACCCTTTTTACTTAGGGTGACAAATTCAAAAAGAACAATTGATGGATGGAATGCTGAAACAATGTCAACTATTCACCCCCAGTACAGATATCTGGGCCTAAATCCATTGTTTTTTTGCACACCATGCCATTCCAGTTTAGACCCTGCTCCCCATGGGAACAGTCCAGCCCAAGCTGCCAGGTCAAGTCATCTCTGGATCAGATATAAGCATCCTGGGACCGGTTTCAGGGTATTACCCCTCATCAGCCGGGCTAGCTTGACTCCAGTGCCATGGTGATACTAGTTTTGTTGTTTTGGTGTCATTTTATTAATTAAAATATATACTATTTTTCTAAATTGATTTGCAATTCTTCTTGAGTTGTTTTTCACTTTATTACTTTTGGAGTGCTACATAAATAGTTTGCATACTGCCTCTAAGTTAAGCCTGACTGCTTTGCGCCAACCTACCAGACAGTTAAGCACAGGTGTAATTATTGACATTTGTGGTTTACCATGACAAAGATTGTGATTATTATTTGAAGTGGGTTCTCAGCCCCATTTCAATCAATAATCTAATTTCTTGGATGGTGTTACAGTGAAAATATTGGATTATATGCGGCCAGTTTTGGGACATCCAACATGGTGGGTTTGTAGTCTTTGCAGGGCCAACGGTATATACTTTTGATAGTACTTGTTAGATTTCTAATAAAACCCCAACTCTTCCGGGGCTCCACACCGCCCCATAATCGCTCGGATCCTCAACTTCAAAGACCGTGATGCGATCCTGCGCGAGGCACGGTCCCTGGGCACCCAGAAGTTTCAGAATCACAACATCATGGTGTTTCCGGACTACACCAGGGAAGTCCAGACCCAACGGCGCTCCTATACAGAGGTCAAACAGAAAATGCGTAACCTTGGCCTCCAATACAGACTCCTCTTCCCAGCCCGTCTCCATGTCATCTTCCAGGGCAAAACACAGTTCTTCAACTCCCCCCCAGGCCGCCTGGACTTGGCTGACCGAGGAGCCTTTCTCTGGACCTCAGGAACCGACCACACTCTTCGCCTACACACTCCGGTTCTCAGGCCTTGCGACCCTTTGTCTCCCAAGCACCGTGAGAGATGCATACAATCCCGCGGGGGTCGCATGGACACCCCCAGATCGTTGAGCCCAGCCACTCACAAATCCAGGAACACGGACAATCCCCCGGGCTCTCAACTCAGACAAAGAAACAGATCCGCATAGGATTCTTCTAGGGAACGCATCCCTCTGGGCTCCTTGGACCGGGCGGTCACAGACTCGGATCTCTCCCGAAGCCCAGTAATCTGAAGTCTCCCAGGAGGTCGACGATAAGAGACATAACGAATCATTAATACCTGAACACCAGAGATGCAGACCCAGCAGTAACGTAATGTAGAACTCTGGTCACTGCCGATGCTACACTTACATCCGGCAAAGGTGGAGGGGTCCACCACGCATCTCTTGCGCTAAGCACTATCATTTAGCTCGTTCATCTTAAGTTGTAGGGCGACAGATGCTTCGGTTCCAGAAGTATAGGGTGGGGGGAGGGGGAGGTGGGGTTAGGACTGTTGTCCATTGTTTGGTTTTATGTTTCCTGCTGCAATTTTCCTTTTTGACAGCACAGATCACTTCGACACAAGACTCCTACATGCGCACGGCAGCCCCACTCACTAGGCACTAATCCGAGGGGTCGCGTCCGCCTTGCACCCAGACCCGAACACGCCGCAGGGTACGACCCATTATACCCCATGCACCATTTGCTCCTCATGACACACACAAATCAAAGATATAACTCTCTCCAGGTCATGTCCTGGAATGTCAATGGCCTGCTTGATCGCATCAAATGCACGGCAGTCTTGAAACACGCCCAACAACACTCCCCCGATATCCTCCTGCTCCAGGAGACTCACCTCATGGGATCCCAATGTGCTTTTCTGGCACGTTATGGTTTTGATAGGGTGTGGCACTCAGGCTTCAGCAGGGGCTCCCGAGGAGTGCCCATCCTACTCAAAAAGTCCCTCCCATTTGTTCCCTCTCACGTTATTAGGGACCCACAAGGGCGATTTGTAACTCTCTCAGGGATGCTGGGTGGGAACACCCTCAATCTCCTATCCATATACGTCCCCCCCACGACTCTTGCCTCAACGCTACAACACCTCACTCACACTATCTCCACCCTGCCCTGGGGTCAGATGATTCTGGGGGGAGACTTCAACGCGGTCATGCAGCCCAACCTCGACAGTACAGGCATCCCCTCCCCCTCCAGGCTGACCCAGGCTAAGAAATTGACTGAGTGGGTGGCCACTCTGGGCCTTTGCGACATATGGAGGAACTTGAACCCCCGAGTCTCCCAATACACACATACTTCGGCGGCGCACCATTCTCATGCACGTATTGACATGATTTTCATGCCAGCCCCTGACTGTCAACAAGTGACCACTATGTCCATCCTTCACCGAGGAATCTCAGACCACTCAGCACTGCTCATGAACCTAGGCGAAACCCCTGACAGGCTGCGGCCTATCTGGCGATTGAATGCCTGGTTCCTCCAAAACGAAGAGTTCCATAAGGCTGTCAAGTAGGAGCTTCGGAAGTTCTTCCTGGCGAACCTGGGTTCAGTGTCTTCACCAGGCACCCTCTGGGAAGCAAGCAACGCTACCATCCGGGGAGTGGCCAAAAGTCACCTTCAGACACAACAACGTGCCCAGGATAGTCATCTAACCCTTCTCGAGGTGCAGGCCCCCGACTAGAGACCGATCTCGCCACGACCCAGTCTGAAACTCATGACAGACAATTAGCAGCCGTACGTGAAGAAATCAAACAGACCTCGCTAGAGTCGGCTAAATTGTTGTGGCGCTCATCGGTCGCCCGTGTGTACGGCTGGGGGGATAAAAATGGGAGGCTCCTCCACAGGCAGGCCTCATATCCCCTGGCTAATCGGATTGTGCCTGAGATCCGTGAACCCTCAGGCTCCATTTGCCGTACCTCACCTGAGATGGCACAGGCTTTCGCAGGGTATTATAGTTGCTTATACTCAGCACCCAGGCTGGAGGGTACTCTCGTGAACTTTCTCAACCCCCTGCAGGTCCACATTCCCTGCTTGACGCATCCTGAAGCGGCTAGTCTGGACCTTCCCTTCACTCCAGAGGAGATAGGTGCAGCGATCTCTCAACTGGCGTCCCGTAAGACCCCAGGCCTTGATGGTTTGCCTCAGGAATACTACTCTTCCTATCGGGAGCTCCTGGTTCCCCACCTTTTGGCTCTGTTCCAACATGTGACAGAGGTCGGGACGTTTCCCCCGGAGACGGATGTGGCCACCATCGTGGTCATACCTAAAACCCAACCGCCTTCGTCTACCTGTGCGGACTACCGGCCTATCTCCCTAATTAACACCGAAATCAAAGTCTATGCTACGATATTGGCCCAACGCCTGCGCCCGCTCCTAAACAAACTGATTCATCCGAACCAATGCAGCTTTATACCAGCTCGTAGCACCAGACATTGCCTAAGGCGCCTCCACCTTGCACTGGCAAATCGCCAGGCACTCACCCCCTATCTGACGCTCCTTCTCGTAGATTTTGAGAAGGCCGTCTATACAGTGGACTGGCACTATCTTGATGAGGTGCTCAAGTTAATGGGTATGGGCCAGCAATTTCAACGCTTTGTCCGAGTCTTATACTCTGACCCAAAGGCTATAGTGCTGATTAAAGGAACCCTATCTGAGATATTCCCAATCCGAAGAGGCACCAGACAGGGCTGCCCCCTCTACCCGCTCCTTTTCGCTCTGGCGATGGAGCCCCTGGCGTGCCTCATCCGCGCGGATGAATCGATTCAAGGCTGGACGTGGGGACGCCTTCACGTGGACAAAATTGCAGTATATGCAGACGACGTACTGCTTTTCCTAGCAGACCCGGCCCGCTCCGGCCCTATATGCCTCCAATCCCTTCAAGCCTTCGAAAAAGTTTCAGGTCTCCGGCTGAACCCAGCCAAATCGACCCTCGTACCTCTTCATCCCTCCAGGGAATGTTTCGACTGGCAGACTAACATACCCATTAGGCGCCAGTCATTTAAATACCTAGGCAAATGGGTTGCTCTGCTCCCGGAGCTGGAATGGGCACTGAATATTACTCCACTTATTAGAAAGGCTAGGGGGGACCTTAGTCGCTGGCAAACCTTGCCACTTAATCCACTCGGAAGGGTGGCATTATTTAAGATGATGATCCTCCCCCGGTTCCCGTATGTTATCCAAAATACTCCATTCCACTATCCCCGAAGTTGGTTTCGAGAGATCGACGCCATGATCACACGGTTTCTGTGGGGGGTGGAAGACCGCAGATGGCTCTTGACCGATGCCGCATCCCGTCCTTTGACGGCAGCATGGGCATGACGGATCTCTACCTATACTATTTGGCCACGAGGTTGCTTGTTCTCCATGCTTGGTTCACCGGAGGATGGTCAGATCCAGCTTACAGAACTGAACTTCGAGACCTGGACTACCCCCGAGTCCAGGCACTCATGTATGGATCCCCTATTTCCAGGACGCTCCCAACGGTGACCCGAACAGTCTTCCTGGCCTGGTGCTCAGCTCTACGTCATACGCAATGGGAATCCAAACTGACCCAGCAGACGCCACTCTGGCAAGGCACATGGCTTGGTGAAGTGGCGGTGTTACAAGGGTTTAGGCAATGGGATTACATAGGCATTTCCCAACTGGGCGACGTGTGGGTGGGAGACCATATACGGACTTTTCAGGATTTAAAAGCTGTTTCTCCCTGCATGCCTAGCAATTCTACAGATACTTGCAGATACGCCACGCCCTGTACGCCCACATCTCGACAGGTACCACGCTTCCCGACTTCAGTCCACCTGAAGCACAAGTCATGATGGGGAATCTTGGGAAGGGAGGCATCTCGCGCATATACCGCACCCTCACAAACAACAGCCCTGTGTCTCTGGACTCGCTTAGAGCTCGCTGGGAGGGCTGGTTAGGTCCCCTTGAAGATGAGTATTGGCGAGACACCCTAATGGCCCCCAAAACTGTCACTACCTCTGCCAGACTCCGACTCATCCAAATCTATTACCTCCACACTGCATAACTTACCCCAGAGCGCCTGCATAGAGCAGGGCTGCGCGCCTCGCCCGAATGCACACGCTGCAGACATCAACCTGCAGACTTCTACCATGTAGTCTGGTCTTGCCCCCGCCTCACAAAGTACTGGGACAAGATAGAAACCGAACTCACACACATTTTGGGCTGGCATGTACCCCATGACACTATGCGCCTCCTCCTGGGCGTTATGGATGGTCTGGACGGGTCCCGAGCAGATAAACTGTTCCTGGGGACTGCCAGCATGGTGGCCAAGCGGGATATTGCCATGACCTGGTCACAGCCAGACCCGCACACAATAGCTAAATGGCACTGAGGGGTGGACTTGTGCGTCGCTCAAGAAAAACCCTTGTTTGAGGCCAGGGGATGCCCGGCCAAATACCAAAGAGTGTGGAGTAAATGGACAGATCAGATGGGCTAATGGGGACCCGGGAGGAGGGACTCTTACCTTCGGTAAATTGTTTATTCCTGTCATGTAGAGTGTATACTCGCTGTGCCTATAGTTGTACATTATTATTGACACAGATTCTGTCTTCTATGCAAATCTGTGCTTGTGCTCTCAGTGCTAATCTTCCTTGTTTCCTAAAAATCAATAAAGTTGATTATCAAAAACCCCAACTCTTGGAGTCACATGGCATCTGTGCCAACAATGAGTTCATGTGGTTTGGAGTTACTAACTGCAATCTGGGCTGGAGGTACACAGAGCATTGATTGAGGTTCTACACCTCCCAGGCTCCAGAGATTGCCACATATTTTCTGACTGTGTTTTTATTACAATTAGAAACTAAGCAGCAAGCATGCATGTACCTACACCCATCATGATCCCAGGAATGTATGGCTGTGCATGCACACCATGGTTACATGGCAGAGAGACAACATCAAAAAACAACAGAAGCATAACAGCTCAGCACCTGCCAGTCATCAAGGTAGTGATCGAAAATATCACAAGTGAGAAGACCTATATGAAAGGAGGTACCATAGCTTGGCCATGAGGGCACTTGCATCAGGGGAACAAGTATAAGAGAGAAAAGCCATAGCCACAATTATAGAATTGAGGAGCTTTATGGCTTTTATTTTTACAAATAGGTTTGAAGCAACAGCCTTTAAAGGTTATGGAATTATGTCTCCAAGGGTATGCTTACACAGAAAGACAGGTGAGTCTAAGTGTGTGGCAAAATATATAGAGCATTCCCAGAGTGGCACTGCAGATAGAAAACATGATACCCTGGCTCATCTGTTAGGCACACAATGCAATGGTAGCCCACACAAGTGTCCCAGCTCCGAGGATAGAATACACAAAGTAGTGTAGATCATCTGCAAAAAAGAAGACCGTGTCAAAAGCCAGTCATGATGGTCGCTCCTTCATAAGGGAAGGTCTTGACCCCGATGCAATGGATGGGCGATTACTTTCAGTAGCCACTGTACGACTGGTGATTGAACAACTGCAATTGACCCTGCAAGTGTCCCTGAAAAGAACTCAGTACTGATGGAGGAAAAAGTCAGTGTCATAAAAAAAAAAAACCTTCAGGGATGGCAGGCCAGAAGATAATGAAAGAATAAAGAGTACTAAACACCACTGGGCAGCAGAGGAACTGAAGGAAATAATATTACCTAGGAGCTAGAGCACAAATCTAAGGGAAACAATAGGAGTAATGAGTGATAAATCAACCAACAAAAAGGAAATGGAAGCATTGCGACGCACTGTTCCCTAAACACAAGCTCTTTAAATAGTAAAGGTGGCCCCAGCAGAGAATGCAGGAAACCAGGAAATAGTTTTGGCATCTTTGTTTGGGCTACTACCCTCAAGCTCTAAGTGGAAAGCGCCATTTTGGTTTGAATAATATGACTGTCCTCTGCCTCCATGATGATGCCAGTTTAGTTCCGAGTCGTATTCTTTAGATGTTGACAGGGAAGGCTGATCATTTTGGCCCCCAGCATCGAGAAAGAGGAAAAGAGAGAGGAGCAACCACGTCCGTCGCGCCAACTTTCCATACCATAGCATAGGCCTCAGGGGCGTAGCTTCAGGAGGGGTGTTTGAGGGGTTACACCCGCCTAATAAATGTATTCCGAAGTAAATAGTGGGCTCAAGTGCTTTAAGTCGGGTATGGTGAGGTGTTTGTTGGATTTCACTTGGGATTTTTACATGCACATGAAGACACACATACTCTTGTCTCTGTTTTAAAGTTCTTAAAAAATTATTATTTTACAAAATATTGAGTTATAAGTACCCCTCACAATCCGCACTCCTCTCCATTCCTACTGCTCCTTAAGCCCTCCACTCCTGCCCTGCTTTTCCAATAGTGTATTTTAACCAGCATAACGGTTGGGAAATCTGGGGCCGCATTACACATGCGCCGCATTTTCCTTCATTGCGCCGGGCGCACCTTTAAAAAGGTGCGCCCGGTGCAATGAAGGAAAATGCGCAGCATTATGGGGAATGTGGTGCCCCCAGAGCAGCCGCGAACTCGTGCTGCCCTGGGGGCAGCAAATTCATGTGAAACACGGAGCGGCATGCTCAGTGTTTCACTGTGCAGGCGGAAACCCGCCTGCACTTTTAAAGGGGACTAGAGATCCCCTTGAAGGCGGGTGCAGACAGTGACTGCACCCACCTGCAAGGGGATGTCTGAGGGGATCCATTGGACCCACTTTACCCCCTGCAGAGGGCTGCTCTCAGGGGGTGCACTCACAGTGCGCCCCCTGAAAGCTTCTTTGCCTCTGCGCCCACGTCAGTAATACGGCGCCGGCGCAGAGGCAAAGGGATTCCCTCATTTGCATGGGGCACGCCCCCATGCAAATGAGGAAACACCCCCTTTAAGATAGCGCTGGCGCTTTACGTGATGCAGCGATATTGGTATTACAGGAGGGGACACACACCTGTCCTTAAAAACCGGAACAACTCTCCTGCCTCAGTCAGGTACTTGGGATGTGGAAAGAAGACCCCCGATTCCAGGCACACGCTTTTTTCCCAGAATTCGCGCTTGAAGTGATTAACCTGGGGACTCCAACTGACAGAAAAGGAGGGATACCCAAGGGTGGAAGGAATAGTACAACCAAACAAAAGCAATCCTGATGCAGCTACAAGTGTGTCAATAAACGATCTCTGATGATGGGAAGGCTGTATTAGACATGTGTGATAGTTTTTTTAAAAATTATTTCTACTTTACCCTAAGCGCACACACAGGACCAGCAGGTTTATGGGAATTGCTTTGCTTTTTTGTACTATGGTAAGGAGGGTGAGATTCCTGATGCCCTTTTCTCTCTCCTTCCTCCCCTCTCTCGTTGATTGAGAGCTTAGGGCCAGATGTACAAACATTCACTTTTGCGACTCGCAAATTGCGTCGAATTGCGACTCGCAAAAGTGAATGTACAACAGTGTCTCAGACACTGTTTGCAATTCCCAATGGGGTCGCAAATTGCATGCCTCATTAATATTCATGAGGCAGTCGCAACTTGCGACCCCATTGGGAATGGCTAGCACTCACAGGGATGGTGGCCTGCTGGGGTCAGCAGACCACCATGTCTGTGACTGCTTTTTCAATAAAGCATTTTTTTATTTAAATGCAGCCCGTTTTTCTTAAAGGAAAATGGGATGCATTTAAATAATAAAAATGAAACTTTTCAGTTTCATTTTTTAAGGGCAGGCAGTGGTCCCTGAGACCACTGCGTGCCCTTAAAAAATATTCACAAAGGGGAAGGGGTCACCTGGGGACCCCTTCCCGTTTGCGAGTGGCTTACCACCCTTTTGAAAAGGGTGGTAAACTGCGAGTGTTTAGCGGTCGTAAAACAATCATACATTGCAGTCAGACTGGCTATTAGGAAGGGACGCCCTTGGCACACCCCTTCCTAATAGCGAGTCGCAAACCATATTTTGCGAGTCGCTAATAGGTTAGCGACTCGCAAAATATGGTTTGTACATGGGGCTGACCAATTTTGCGGTCGCAACGGGCCTAATTCCCGTTTGCGACCCCAAAAAACGGTCGTACTTCTGCCCCTTATTGTCTATCAGGAAGTAATCGCAACCCACACTGCCCTTTCAACTACATTGCAGGCTCTACCAGTTCAAAATGCACCCTACTGGAATCTATAGAAAGCGCAAACTACCTCACTGCAATAGAGGAAACTGAGGAGAGCCACAAGTTTACTCCTCTTAAATTATGTCTGGAAGGGCTCCACAAAATCTTCTGTGACCTTTCGTAACATGAATGTCATGATGATTATGAACCTGCCACGAAAAACCCTTTACTTTGCTTCACAAACAAAAACAAAGTAAGTGCTATTCATAATGATGATGAGGACATCACAGCCACAACACCAAGGAAAGACTACATGCATTTCATGCTAGATTGGCAGAGCTGGTCAGCATGTCCAGTACCCAAGACCATAAACAAGAGACCCAAGTACAGATAATTCAGGCATTGAAGTTGAGAGAATGAATACTTTGGGAACTTAGGCTAATGTTCCGAAAAATGTTTGAGCAGGAACCATGCCTAAACGTTTGGAGGGCCACATGGAGGCAGCTTTCACTAGCATGGAAATAAAAGAGTCTACCAGCTGAATGAGAACGGGTCCATGGGGATTTCCCTACCAGAAAGATGACGAGAAAGACATAGCTGTGGGTAGTGAGGAAGAATGGTCCCACATGAAAGCAGCTGTCAAGCAAATGGGCAGAAATGCCCTGTGTTTGGCAGAGTAAACCAATTGTTAAAAAATATGTATTTCAAAGAAATCTGTTTACCAGCCACAAAGAGTGTTGGTCTATGGTATGTGCCGAAAACGCTAAAGGCCTGGAGAAAGACGGTCAAGATGAAGTGTGTGACCAGCAAGGTAATTTCTTCTCACTAGTCAAAATAGGCCATAATAGTAGGAAAACGTAAATAAAAAGTGTAAAGTCACAGATATACATCTAGAAATTTCAGCTCTGACAGGTGCTTAAGTCAATATCAATGCAATCTAGCAGTGATGGCAAAAAGAGCTCAACCGCAGTTAGCGTGGATGAGAACCATATCTATACATGCAGAGACAAGTAACCTTTCCTACTGAGAACTACTTTCAACAGCAGCATACATGCACAGAAAGGAGTGTCACTCCCAAAATCTTTGTCATAACAACCAGAACCAGACTGCTGCTCATCTAGGCTACTGCAAAGGACTAGTAACTGATCAGCTTTGCACTATGCAACAACACTTTCCAGGCAAAATCCGTGCTGAATGAGTACTAAGGACTTATGACTGGAAGGCGACACCCGAAAGTAAAAACCATCAACTTGCATATTTATTGATTTGTTTATTTACACTCCTCAAAAGTGCTGCTTTTCAAAACAGGCATATGTGCACTTTACAAATAACTAGTCAGAAACAATATTAAGGAGAAGAGAAAAATGATAGTATGCAAAACATAGTAAGAGGCAACAGAAGAGGGACCACCAGGCATATTTTGGAGAACAGAAGCCATTTGCAAACCCACAAGAACAGACAGCATTGGCGAATTAGAGGCGGTAGATGAGGTTGGTGACCGCAATTCTTAGTTGGAAGTCAGAAGACCCTTTATTCTCATCAAGGCGTACAGAAAATAATTAGCTGATGCTAGTTTGTTCATGCACAGAATTAACGTCCAACAGCTGTCCAGGAAACCCAGGGATATTGCTTTATCTGAGATAATAGAAGAGTTGTTGAGAGAGCTTGTTTAGTAGGGTTAGGTCCAGTTTTTTTTATTCATGAGATTGATGAGCAAGAATTCTGTCTGAGTGTTTAGGAGTTGCAAGTTGATTAACATCCAGTGCCGTATTTTTAAGAGACGGATCTTTTCATGAGGATGATATCCTTCAGGCATGATGTCTTCATGCATAGCTAAGGATCATCAACAAACTGATGTATAAATATGTTGAACTCTTTTAGTTAAACAGATAGGGACTCTAGGTACCGATTAAATAATAGTGGGGCTAGTATTGGGTCCTCAAATACACCGCAATTTACAAAGGACCACCTGGTCACCTATTTTTATCAAGTGTTTATGATTGGAAAGGTAGGACTAGGTTGGGAAGGCTCCTTTTGTGTTTTAGCAATTTTAGCAAACTGGAACAATCCAGAGTGTCGAACACTGTGTTGCGGGGATTCTGCACATATACAGAACTATGCGCAGGAAAACAGGACCTCTGTGTATAGTGGTGTACCAACCATACCCCTTAGTACCCAAAATCCCAATCCGACTAGCTATAGTGTCACATTCGTTCTCCGTACTACAGCGAAGCTACCAATGATTAGACAACCCAGAACACGGACTCTTTCAGGAATCGCGGGAGCAAGAACACTCTTTCATTATTCACTCATACTTGTCCACAACGTGCGTATTAAGAGACACAGTATAGTTTAAAATGTTTATTTCAACTAACGTGCTCTAAGACATAGTACACGTGCCAGTACTAGCAGCATAATGCATAAGGTTAAAATAGTAAGCATGGTTACAATTCCATAGAATACAAACGGGGACAGCATTTTATAAAGACAGTGGATATAGGACTAAAATGCCTTGCCACCCCCCCCGTGCTAGGAACTAGTTTATTATAAAAATAGAAGACCTCTGGGCTTTGTCCGGGGGACCCCCATACCTCAAGATCTAGATGCAAGGTTTACATCATAGGACAAACGCAGCTCTTCTCCCTGGAAAGGTTTTTCTCCAAGTGCCACAAACAGGGAGATCACAATATTAAAAGCACCCGAATTTCTCCCTGTGCAGCTGTATTCCATGTTATGTCTAAGTGCGAGGGGCTGACCAGAACAGCAATAACAAGGGACGTTGTTTTTCGACCTTCTACATTGTGTGCAGACGAACCCCACAGAGGACATGAGAAAAGGTGAAAGGCAAAAAGACAGACAGTTCTAATGCTGAATGGGCACAAGCATAGTCTGGAAAAACAAAGTCACAGAGTAACGTGTGCAAAGAAGGCATCATGGCAGCTAGGCCTAAGCTAACTTAGCAATGTCGACAATGAGGCCACAATCCACACTACAACTGCTAACTGATCCAGTAAAACCGGCAGGTAGGAGTCGCTCTTGTTGATGTAGTAAACATCATCAAACCCCTTTTTCGTAGCTGTCTCAGTGCTGCATCCAGTTCTGAAGCCAGATTGGTGAGGAGATTGTGAAAATTGGTGAATTAATGGGGACACAGTGTTCTGTAGCTTTGTTAAGCCTGGGTAGGTTTGTGATAGGCCTTTATTTAGAGAGTTTGAAGAGTCTAGATTAGTTTTTTTTGGATGGAGCATATTGATCAGATGGAAGAGACCTGCAGAAGAGACTCTGTGAGAGGGAAGAATTTATCATGAAGAACCAGGTTTCTTCAAATAGGAGGAAGTTGGGTTTGATGATGTGGATCAAGATGATGTCCTGACAGTATTTTGCGGGTTTCCAATATTTGATGGCAGTGAGGAAGTCCTCAAAGGATAGGAAGGAGAATGAAGACCAAGTGGCAGATGTTTTGGGAGGTAGAATAAGTTCATATTCAGTGATTTTTAATATTTTGTTTCGAGTCAGTTTCAGTTTCAACTCAATGCAACTAGGTGTGGAGTCGATTGCCAAAGATTTCTTAGAGGAAAGGGTGACTGGGTGATGTATTTAAATACGGTGTTGGTGGAGTTATTGGATGATGAAATTTGGTTGGTCTTAGATATAACTGGTTTTAGCCATTAAGATTGCTTTTTTTTAAATAGTTTTTCCTACTTGATTTAATTTCCATTCATAGGATTGGTGATTTGGCTGTGCGCCAAGCTTATTCTGCACTGCTCAGTTTTTTCCTGTAGTGAAGTAGCACATCTGAGACCGGGGTTGGGAAGGCTTGCGACAACAGGAAAAAAGTTTCAATGGAGCAATGATGTCATCAGCATTCAGAATGATATTGATAAGAATAACTCACTTCCTTCCTAGTGCAACCCATAGCTCAATGACACTGAAGAAACCAATTTCACAAAGGGCAAATGAAAAAAGAGCTGCAGTTCGAATCCCTATGCCATCGGTCTTCCTGATCGTGGTTATGAAGAAATACTAACAGCTGGACCAGGTGCCTGGATATGAGGTCCCCAAGGCAGTTCAGTTCATATAGTGGTATGCCACATCAACTATTGATTACATCGTCTCAGTACTTGGTGATGCCAAGGGGTCTTCAAAACATTGACTTCAATGCAGGATACCCCCATATGAAACTCCATAAAGACTCCTAATTCAACCTTATAGACTCGCATACAAAGGTACTACAGCCAACACGATGAAAGATGATAGAAGTATTCCAAACATGCCATACACAAGAGTCTTGTAGAACTGTCAGCTGTACAGAACATTTATGATGATATCCTCATTTATGCCACCTCGAAGTGCCAAGACCAGGACCACCTACCGGCGACCGCAACACATATTGAAGAGAGTGGCCTGACTCTTCACCAAGATAAATGTGAGTTCATGAAATTCAAACTGGATTTCATATACATATTCTCTGAAGATGTTCTTAAGGCAGACCTCAATAAATTGAAAGACATTCTGACAGTTCCAGCCACTCAAAGTGAATCGAAAGTAAGAACCTTTCAGGATATAGTCAGCTACTGTGTGTGGTTCATTCCACACTAAGCCACCCTCACCTAGCAGCTCTAGGAACTCCTAAACAAAATGTACATACTTACAATGGAGTTTTAGCTATGAAAAGTCCCTTATTTTTCCAAAATTTAAGGAAAGGGTGTTCATCTACTGCACAGGACAGAAACCTGCTTTCTTGTGCAAAGCACAGACTCCAACAGGAACAGTCCAGCCCAAACTGCCAAGCCAGGTCCTCTCCGAACCAGAAAACAAGCAACCCAAGGCCAGTTTCAGTCTGATTGCGGCTCATCAGTTTGGAGTAGCTTGGTTCCAGCGGCAAAGTGAGCAAGGAACCCAAGTCGAAGTATACCCTTGGGCACGTGGGGTGTAATATTAATGTATCCGAAGCCGTTCTTGAATTGCTTGTGTTCCGGCTCAGGGATGAACTGGACTAGCAGTTCCAGCTGTTCATATTGGAGCAGGATCAAGACTGATTTGCATATGGCTGGGTCCAAACTGATGTGGCATGGTGGGCAAAAGGGTGATGGGCTTGAATGCTACCACGTGCGAGTGACAGTGGTTAGACAAATTGCAAACATTCCTCCTGTTCCCCCTAACGTTTTGCCTTCAGACCTCCTGTTTGTGCTGACTTCGTTTTTGCTGGCCTTAGGACTCTGAGCACCTTACCACTGCACACCAGTGCTAAAGTGCTTGTGTTCTCTCCTTAAAATATGATAACATTGGCTTATACCCAAATGGTATATTTAATTAATTTACTTGTAAGTCTCTAGTAAAGTGGCACAACATGTGCCAAGGCCTGTGAATTAAATGCTATTAGTGGGCCTGCAGCACTAGTTGCACAATCCCCTTAAGTAGGACTTTAAACATGTCTCAGGCCTGCCATTACAGAGCCTGTGTGTGCAGTTTTAAACTGTAATTTCGACCTGGAAAAATGCACCTTTTGCCAGGCCCAAACCTTCCTTTTTAATACATTTAAGTCGCCCTTAAGGTAGGCCCTGGACAACCCAGAGGGCAGGGTGCACTGTATTTAAAAATGAAGACATGTACTGTTAAGTTTTACATGTCCTGGTAGTGAAAAACTCTTAAATTCGTTTTTCAATACTGAACGGCCTGTCTCTTCCATAGAATAACACTGGAGTTACCTTATTAAATGTTATTAGTGTGTAATTTCCAAATGGGAAGTTCAGTTCATGTTTGGTGTCTCTGGAATCACAATTTAAAATCCCAACTGATGGTGAAGTCGGATTTTAAACTACAATTCTGAAAATGCCACTTTTAGAAAGTTGGCATTTTCTTGCCTGCGCCATTGGTGACTGCAGCCTGTCTCTGGGACACATGGCTGGGTGTAGTTGGCAGTTGGGCTTTGTGTATTACGCCTAGACAGCAACACACAATGGGAGCTTAGGTGTTATTGGATGGGCCATCACTGGCAGGATGGGTGGGAGGAACTAGGCAAAGCCCCACTTACACCTGAATAGACTGTGTCCTCCCTCCACACAAAGGGCTGCATGCATCCTGTAGTTAGTCTGGAGCCAGGGAAAGCAGGGCATCTGTGCACTTCAAAGGCACAACTGTGCATAAAAGAAGGACCTCAGACCCCAACTCTTGAGTATTCTTGTGGACCTGTGGATACTCTGTCAGGAAGAAGGACTGCGGTGCTGCTACAAGGACTGCCACTCAGCTGGACTGCTGCTCTAAAGGAACTGCTGCCATGCTGTGCTGCCCCCTGCTGCCTTATTACATAGGGAAGAACTGGACCTGCAACTTAATCTTGAACCCAGGACCCCAGAGTGACTCAACAGCCTAGTCTGCTGGCTTCCTGATCTGATTCTCAGGGACATAAAAGGTTTCCCAACAGCTACTGGAACCATTTTCAGCAAATGCCTGACCCCCAACTGGTGCCTCTCAGGTGCTGGACCATTGGTGTGGCTCATAGGCTCTTTAAGTCAAGCTTTTGTGCTCTTCGCGACCGTGTCTCTTCCCACAGCAGAATCAAAAGATCCAGCCCGTTTATCCACATCAACTGGCATGCTCTTCGACCATGCTGACTGCCGCCCCCGAAGCTCTCCTTGGACCCACTCCAATGTGAATGGGACTCTTGGCACAAAACTTGAGAAGGTAAACCTTCAGCGAGACTAATCTGGGACTGTATCCGACCCATGCTCCATCGAGGCTGGCCTGAATTTTTTACTTTGACCTGGTCCAGACCGACCAGATAGCCGCGGTTGACGCTTTCTGCTTTTAGGTGCTATTTTACAGTTCTATTCTTTTAAAATTCATAACTCCGGTTCTACTGACTTAATTTTTCACATTTTGGTCTTGTTTTATTTATTAAATTCCGCTCTATTTTCCTAACCTGGTGTGGGATCTTTTTGTGTGGTGTTTTCATTGTTTTATTGTTTGAAGTGTTGATTCTAATTTAAGCCTGACTGCCCTGTGCCAAGGTACCAGGGCATGAGCACAGGTTAATTTGGGGTTTGCTTGTGCCTTACCCTGACTAGGACTGTGGTTGCTGCTTAGCCAGGGCTCACACCCCAGTCAACCAGAAGTTGAATTTCTAACGTTTCCCATCACCTTTTGCGTGTTTGATGTACTGTCCTAAGTGGCAAGGTATGCCCAGACGTGGGTCCCATGCTCAATATGTCTATGGAGCCAAGCTACACCCGACTGATGTGCCCCAGACAGGGCAAAACAAGTCTTCGGGTTGCTTGTGTTCCGATTCAAGGAGGACATGGCCTGGCAGTTAGTGCTGGACTATTCCTATTGAAGCGAGGTCAAAACTGATTGACATCTGGCAGGGTCCAAACTGAGGTGGCATGGTGGGCAAAAGAACGATGGGTTGGAACACTACCCCGAACAATTGCGACTGGTTGAACAAATTGAAAGCATTCCTCCCATCACCTCTTGTGTGTTTGATATAGAATTTTATAAAAAAGTACATAAACATTTTACCTCTTCATGTTCTCTCGACATATGAGGAAGCGACAGAGAAAGGTTTTTTCCAGCCATTCTTGTGGGAAGCCCTTCTGGCTAAATTGTTTAAACTGACAAAACACCTAAGCCCTGCGAGTCCTATTGACTTCTTTCAATAATAAATAAAGATAATAAAATACTAGCTAATGTCTTATCCTATAGTTTACTCCCATTATTATCTGGAATACTCATCTCAGATCAAACTGGATTAATTCGGGTTCAACCCATTACTCATAGTTTGCAAATTATCCTCTCCCTGATGCACTAACAACTTAACGCATTGCCATTATTGATGCTATTAAATCTTATGATTCGCTTGAGTGGCACTTCCTATTTGGAACTCTGGAGACAAAGAGTTGGCGATAGATTCCTGGGCTACATCAAGCTATTGTACGCACAACGTACAGGTTGTGTCAGGATCAGTATTGCATAATCCGCACCTTGCCATCTCCTTGTGTTACTTATGCAGGCAACATACTGCTTTCCCTCAGAGTAGCCCTGGTCATTCTATCATCCATCATTACAAAATGTATTCGATTTGGCCATTTACCAGGCCTAACAATAAACTGAGGCAAATCATTGGTGTTTCTATTAACGCCAAGCACAAAGTGATGCAATCTTGATTTTCAGCTTCAATGTTGTGAGCCGTTGGTTAGGTACCTAGGGATAGAGTTTAGTCAAGAGATTGACAGTGACCTTAGACACAATTATGAAGTGACTTAAGGAAAGATAGAGGCACTGGTTGTCATATGTCCTGTGCAGGCCCATTGTCGTTTTCCCTATGTTAGCATGAGCACGTTGCAGACTGCCCCCTGCTTTGCGCACGTTACTATACAAACGTATTTTGCTTTGTGCCACACTGTATTTTCACACAGAACCTGCTGTTTTCACATTCTGTCATTTCCTGGGATTTAGTCTGCACACTGTAGACAAGATCAAACAACAATGCCCCTTGTTATTTTGTTCTGGTCAGGCCTCAGCACCTAGACAAAACATACAAATGCAGCTGTTGTTTGGGAACATGTACTTTGTCATATAGCTATGCACAGAATACGTAACAACCCACTTGGAGAGGAATCTTTCCAGGGAAGAGATCGTGACAGCACCTGAGATGTAGAACATTCATCTGTGCATGCTAAGGTACAGGTCTGCTGCCAACACCCAATATATAATCGCTTTGCTTCTGTAGAAGGGGAGGAGGTTAGGCTACCCTGTCTTATATAATGACATCTCCTTTTATGATTATGGACTACTTACTATGCTGACCTTATTTGTTAGGCATCTTCGTATTTATTGTGGCACGCAAAATAGAGCATGATAGTTAAAATAAACATTTGAAACTTTTCTTGGGTCTCTGTCAGATCTTATTGTGGACGAGTGTGAGAGCGAAAGGGTGTGTCCTGCAACCACAATTCCTGAGAGGGTCGGGAGTGTTGTGTTCTGGGGTCTAATCACTTGTTCCTCTGAGAGTGAGTAGGAGGACAAGTGAGACACTATAGCTAGTCGGTCCCAGGCTCATGGGTACTCAGGTGGTAGGATGACTAAGTCCCTGCCTACTAAGGTTCTATGATCCCAAGCATAGTTCTGTGACTCCGTAGAATCCCTGCAACATGGTGCCCCCAACGTTTGTTCTGGTGCTTATTCACGGGACCCCTGAGTAGCGCTTGTGCTTGTCAACAATACCCTCACACCGTTTCCTGGAGACATCTATGGTGGGAGGGCTTTGCCTCCTCAGTTTTTAGGGATCACCTACTACTGCTTGAATTTCAAACTTGAATTTCCAAATGCTTTTACCCATTTTAGTGCTATCATTTGAATCCCTTTGTTTGACTTAATGGCTCAACCGGTTGCGATTCCGGCTTACTGTTTTGAAGTGTTTCCCACTGTGGATATGAATTATAATTCTTTTCATGCTTACACGGCTGCCGCTGTTCCAGCGGCTTATCACCCTTATGCAGTTGTTGAAGTTCCTCTTACTTCCTGGGAACACCAGATTTGGTTTAATGGCACCCTTCCCCATCCTATTGCTACTGTTCAAGTGGGCCCCTTAAGTATTGACGGGGCCACTTGGCCTGTGTTGGCCGGTTTTACTCCATACCCTAATTATCTCGTCGCCAATTTGGCGGAAGTACATTTGCTGTATGCTCAGGTTGTTCTCCTCTATAGACGCCTGATCCAATTTGTTGCCCGTGCCTTTCTTGCAGCTTCGCCTTGGGCTGCGCCACCTGCACACAGTGGGGGTCTTGTTATTAGCCCCGTTATTATTATTCAGTAATGGGCAAACGTCCTCAAAATTGTGAGGACTTTCCCTTTTGGATTGCTCAGAAAATTGATCAGTTAGATGCAGTTTTTCCTCTTACGGGTCCTGTAGAGAAACATAGGATCTTTACTATGTGCTTGCCTAGTGGTCTGATTCCACCCTTGGCCGACTGCAACATCTGGGGGACAGTGTTCGCCTCAGTGTATACACTTTGTTATGACACACCCTCGATGAGCGTTCTTCTGAACGTTCTGAAACAAGTACAGATGAACATGGGGCAGGTCCTGCCCTAGATTTGGGGATGAAGCTAATGGGTGTTTTTCCAGTAGTCTCCGGAAAGATTCTTTCTAATGTTAAAGGTGGAGCAGTGTCCTTGATGGTACGTCAACGCCTTTCAGCTGTAGCGGACATTGACTGGAAACACCAGTTGCCAATTATTATTGCCAATGTTTATACATCCTTAGGTCGCACTGACTTGGGGGTCAGACCGTCTACCCAATCTCAAGGTAAGCCCCCTCCTGAGAAGGAGGATAGTCCTGTATTTCCTAAAAAGCCATGGGACAAATCTATGCAGCAACAGAAGCCTAGGTCTCGTGGTGGGTCACAGCTATCTGACGCTTTTGAACATAGATATGATTTACGTGATCGCTCTAAAATTAAAACTCCTGAGAGGTTTCAGGTTCCTGATCTTCGTTCTCCTCGTTCCTTTCAGGAATCATCTGATTAACAGTACGATCAAGGAGGATGGCAGGATCGCAGACAGGGCGAGTTTGCACAACCTAAGCGGGACCCGCAGCTCTCTTTTGATGTGAAAGTTAAGAGAGAGGAACCACCACAATATACAGGCCCCCATTCCAGAAGAAGAAAGTTTCTGTTTTAACAGCAAAATATGCCCCAGATGGTGAGAACCCTCCTCCTGGATAGGAGTTGGGTGGTGACTCTCCTCTGCAGCGCGGCAGAAGTTACCATGGTGCACCAGACACTCCATCAGTTTCTGGCGGTGAAAGCAACTGACACCTTTGTAACTGTTGAAACCGCAGACACCCGCATGGCTCCACCTGATAGACTTTACAACATAGACATTCAAATTGAAGGCGACATTAAACGCACCATTAATGCAATTTTTTTGGGACAACTTGACTTCTTCCTATGATATTTTGATGGCGGAGGTCGACTGGCCTCCCCCATTTGTTCTAGCTTGTCCTCGAGGCGAGGATGTGATCATACCTTCCTTTTTTGCAATTGGTCCCTGAAAAGACTAAGTTGCTTATACTTCTGAACGGGCTCTTGCTTTGGCCCCTGCCTTATACTGCAACCAGGCTGGTAAGAATAAGGATTCTCCTTTACATGTTGTTCCCATGCGTTCTACTCCTCAACCACAGCCTCAATTTCCACTCAAACGTGACACTAAAGCGTCCGTAAAAGAGATTCTTACTCAATTCGAATATCGGGATGTAATTGAACCCTGTGTCTCTGTGACGAATAATCCTCTTTTTACCTGTTTTAAAACCTGATGGTTCCTATCGCATAGTTTTGGATTATAGATATTTGAATAGTCATACTCGTACGTTTGCAGTGCAAAACAGACCTAGTACAGCTTTAGTCAATAATATCATGCGTAAAAGGTTTAAAACTACACTTGATATTTCTAATGGATTTTTCAGTCACAACCTGGTTTCTGAGAGCTGGGATTTTTCGGCGTTCAGCACCCTCGGTTCTCAGAGGCGATACGCGAGACTACCCATGGGCTGTATGAATAGCCCCAGGTCTTTGCAGCACTTATTGTGTCCCTTTTGCATGATATTGATCCTGACACTTTCTCTTATGTCGATGACATATACCTGACAGATGTTAAATTAAATCCCCATCTTGCGCGAGTGGATCGCATCATCACGCGATTCGCTGCTCTTGGCTACATGTTCAATTTTACGAAATCGCATATTGCGTTTCTGCCTGTTCTTTTTCTTGGTTATAAATTGACGAATGAGAGTAGGGGTTGGGCACCCCTCTTTTTGGAGTAAGGTGCACAATTGCAACCTCTTTCTACTCTTAAAAAGCTTCAGTCTCTGCTTGATTTTTAAATTTCGGGGGGACTTACATTCCTGACTATGCTTAGCATATTAAAACTCTTTATGCTTTGAAACACCCATCCTTTTCGGCTTCCAGGACACACAGCGGTGTTATGCGCTTCACAATCTGATTTGCTTGCTCCACAATACTTACAGACTAGATGGGATACTACCAATTTGTTCATCTGGATTTTGCCTAGTGTGATTGGCTTCATTTATGTGACATTTAATGAGGGTGACACTGTCCCAATTGCTTATAAATCACATCTGTATACTTCTGCAGAACTGCGTTTCTCTTCTACTGAAAAATTTTGACTGCTGTGCAGATGGCCATTCTTAAAGAACGCCCCCCTTGCTCAAGGTAAACGCATTTTTGTCGTTTCACCTGTGCCGGCCTTAGAAGCGGTCACGAAAGCTAGTGTTCCTAATTCTAGAGGTCTGCATCCTCGTTGGATTCAATGGGCTTAGTCTTTAACATTAGTTGATGTCAGCTTCGTTTTTGACACTTCCTTGCAAACGAAAGAGTAGCTTTAGTATGAACACGTTCACCCTTTGCTTTCTTCCCTTCTTCCTCTTGATCAGTACAAATGTATCATTTACACTGATGGTTTGGCTCAACCGACCATTGGTTCTAAACAGGCTTACTGCGCAGCTAGCACTATTGTTGTAGGTTGAATGAAGGATGGAGTTTTTCACTCTACCTTGGTTCATACCCAGCCCCTTGGGGACTGCACAGCCCTGCTAGCCGAATTGAGGGCTCTCCTTTTAGCTCTCCAATATGCTGACCCTGAATTACCCACTCTTGTTGTGTGTGATTCGTTCTATTGTGTACAGTCCTTCAATGCCAATTTGTTTTTTTGGAAACAAAATGATTTTTGGGATTCTAAGGGTAGCACGATAAAGCGTAAAATGCTTTGGGTTCGAGCGGCCGCTCGTAAAGAACGCCTGCCACTTACACATGTTGTACATACATTGAGCCATCAACGTGCGGGAGGGCACGCTGTTGGGAATTCGATGGCTGATGAAACAGCCAAATCTGCAGTAGCCACAGTTTAAGTAGCTGCAGTTACACGTTCTATGACTAAAATTGATGATGACATTTTGGCGGCCATCGCCGCAACTTGGGATGGTACTCCCTTTCCTCAAGGATTTACTTCTCACTATACTTATCAGTTATCTACTGACAAAGTTCCTTTTATACTCTGGTTTCTCTTCACACCAAATAAATCTTTCGCCTTTTACTGACAAAGTTCCTTTTGTGTCCATTCCTTGGGTTGGTGATCGTCTGATTCTCAACCTTGACCGCAAACAGTTGCCACTCATGAAGGTATTGCTTCTGCACATGCAGGAGTGGCTGCCACTGTTTATCTTTTACAGCAACATTTTATTGGTGGCTCGGTTTTGCCAACAAATTTAAAGTTCTATTGTGTCACGAGTCACAACCACCTCAGACACATCTTTTTATTTCCAATCAGCCATTTGGCTGTATTTACCTTGATCATTATGGTCCTCTTATATCCGATAATGCTTTCAAATATATTTTGGTTGCAGTGGATCCTTGCACTAGGTTCCTCTGGGTCTGGCCACAGCGCTTGGATGACACTCGCCCTGTTATAAAAGATTTGCAGGTCTTTGTCGGAACTTATGCCTGTGGCACTTTCCATTCAGACCAGGGTCTGGCTTTCGCCTCGAAGGCGTATCGCGATTCGATGACGTCAATGGGAGTACAGGTGCATTTCTCGTCTCCATATAGGCCAGAGGGCAATTCTGTTGTGGAGCGGATGAACTGTGACTTAAAGCAATCTTTAACAGCAAGGGTATTGGGTATGGGCCATGGCTGGTAAACTCATCTTTATCAGTCAATCAATCAAAGGCTTGTAAAGCGCGGCTACTCACCCATGAGGGTCTCAAGGTGCTGGGGAGGGGGGCTGCTGGTCGGACTAGGTGGGAGATCATTTGAAGAGCCAGGTCTTGAGGTCCTTCCTGAATTGGGCCAGCAACGCTGATTTCCTGAGGTGCTGGGGCAGGGTGTTCCAGGTCTTGGCGGTGAGGTAGGAGAACGACCTTCCTCCGGTTTTGGTCTTGCCGGTTCTGGTCTTGTGGATCCTGGGGATGGAGGCGAGGGCAAGTTGGGAGGATTGGAGTTGTCTGGCAGGTATGTGGAATGTGAGGCGGTGGTTTGGGTACGCTGGTCCTTCGTCGTGTAGGGCTTTGTAGGCGTGAGCTTGAAAGCGACTCTCTTATTGACTGGGAGCCAGTGGAGTTGTCGGAGGTGTTGCATGATGTGGCTGCAGCGGGGGATGTCGAGGACCAGTCTGGCGGTGGTGTTTTTGATGTTCTGTAGTTTCTTGAGCTGTTTCTGGGTGACGCCTGTGCAGAGTGCGTTGCTGTAGCAGATTCTGATGGTGACGAATGCGTGGGTGACCATCCTACTGAATTCTGTGGGGATTCATCTGAAAGTCTTTCGGAGCAGGCGGAGCGTGTGGAAGCAGGCTGAGGAAAATGTTTTGATTTGGCAGTTCATTGTGAGCAAGGAGTCCAGTATGATGCCAAGGTTGCGTGCGTGGTCCGTCGGGGTGAGGGGAGATCCCAGAGCAGCTGACCACCAAGAGCTTTCCCAGGCTGAAGGGGTGGATCCCAGGAAGAATACTTCAATCTTTTCCGAGTTGAGTTTGACGTAGATGTCTTTCATCCATGTAGCGACGACCTCCATTCCACGGTGGAAGTTAGTTCTGGCGGATGAGGGTTCATTGGTGAGGGAGAGGATCAGCTGGGTGTCGGCGTCGGAGACGATGTTGAGTCCATGGCTTCTAACGATGACTGCGAGGGGGGCCATGTAGACGTTGAAGAGGGTGGGGCTCAGGGAGGAACTCTTTATGGGGTTGAACGTGCTCTTAATAACCTCCCACGAAGATCTCTGGGTGGGCGAACCCTGTACGAAATGCTCTTTGGCATCAAGATGTTTGTTCCAGACCTTGATGGTCTAGACGTTGTGGCGGCAGCTGCAACCTTTGACGTAGATAACCACTGTGCCGTCTTACAGGATCTACAAAAGTGTTGCGACGCTTTGGCTAAAACCCATTTGCCTTCGAATCAGCCATCTGATGTAGCGGCTCTGATTCCTGTTTCCAGCTGGCTTCCTAAAGTTGGAGATCTGGTTTGTGAAAGGGTGGCACTCAAGAAAGAATTTGGTCCCTCCTACTGTGCTCCTGTTCCAGTGCTTGTTCTTCAGGGTACCTGAACTGTGATTTTACCTACACTACCAGGATACAAAGACAATCGCTTTGTTTCCATTGATCATGCCAAGTTACACCATTTGGCCAATACTCAATAGTATGCCTCAGGGTGTCCCAAAACGGGATATTCCTTTATAGCCTGTGAGCTCCATTCCTACTGATTCTCCCGGGCTGCCGGAGGGGGATGTCGAGTCTTCAGTTGACCTGGTACCTGTTTTACCTTCTTCACACTCCACAATGGAAATCATCTACACTGATCCACTCCTCAAGGCCCCTTCGGGAGTGCAAGCCTACATCCAGAATCCCAGCCTCCATTATTCCAGCTGAGTTCTTTTGGTTACTATATCGATCAAGATAACTTTTCACAGACAGTTCTTCATTATCTTCTGTTTTATCCCCACCACCATCGCAGATTTGTGTTTTTATCTCCCGGTTAAAATGCACTTATCTGGTCCCACCTTGGATTTATGTATTGATGGTGTGTTCCATGGTATTTTTGTTCATGTGGATTGGATTTGTGACAGTTTTTTTCCTTTTGATTAATGGCCACTACCTCCCAGAACGTTCTGATGAAGAACTTGTCGATGGGGTGTTGACCCCACATTCTTCATCATATAAAATGAAAAGACACCAGTCCCTTGTTAACATTTCAGAGGTCCCAGTCACTGATGGAATTGTATGGGATAAAGTACCATTCGATGTATTTGGTCCTACAGATACCATATGTATTCCGTGTTTCCATGGGTGATGTGATAGTGCCCGGGTTGCAATTGGATGATTGGAATGTTGAAGCTATAAATTCTGTTTTCTGAATTGCAATATTATACTGTCTTTGACACTGAGGATTTATATTTAAATTCTGCTAACTATGCCAATTTGTTCTGTTATCAATATTATGGGCACCATTTTTTGCATAGAGCTAATGGACAGCATCCCCAATTCAATTATACTCAATGGGAACATTGCCCAATTCCTTTTCAGGGCAGTTCCAATACACAAAAGATGAAGTACACCTATTTCACCGGTTATGATCTTTTGGACCCTGCCCCATACTATTTTAAATTGGTTCCCACTCTTTCGAAAAAATATATGGTTACTCAGACCCTTTTTATTGATAACTTAGCCCTGAAAGGATGTCATTACTGGAAGGACAATATTGACTTGAAATCAGTCTGAGGCATTAAATCCTAGCAAGTTCAAGGTACAGAATCTTTATTCCGTGCATGTCTGATACCTACGCAAATTATCTTTCTTAATGACACGGTCCAACAAACTACTTGTCTGGGGTTGGCTAAGATTAAAGAACTGAATACTCCCACTATTCCATCCGTGGCCCTCTTTGATAATTGGCACTCATACAAATTATAATGAAGATCAACTAAATAGTATGATACGAAACGGTTCATTTAGTTCTTCTGTGATAGCTCCGACTGGGTGGTCATTATGGCCTTTAAACACAAATGTTTATCATTCTTGTTTCGTGAACACTACTTCTGGGTTCAAATTAAACAGACCTGATCCACGTTATCCACAAACACCGCATTCCAACACTGTTACTACTTATTCCGTAGGTAAATTATGTCAACAATGGCTAGAACATTCCACATTGTCTGCCATGAAACAACATCTTTCTCTCCTATCCGAAGATATAAACCTATCTGATTTCTTTTTGGGACCAAAATCCCCATGCTCGAAAAGATTTATTTATGCTGCATATAATGAACTTTGGAAATCGTCGCAACTGGAAGCTGCAGTACGTTTACGCCAAATTGACCAAGGTAAGTGCGTGCTGTTGTTGACAACAGTATTAATACACTGTCATCTCATATTTATATTTTAGATAATATTGTCATCTGTGATTGATATTGTGCAAACTGAAGTGTCTACCTCGTATCATGGTCAGAATCAACTTAAATCAGTTATGCTATCTGGTTGGACACTGCAAACACTTAAGAATAGACGAGTTACCTGGCATTACCTTAACTGTAGCACATTGTTCTTACCATTTAATTTAACATGTAAACAATCAATGGCTATGAAAAATGCTAGTTACACCATGCTACATATAAAGAAACTTGAACAACTTCCCTTCACTGTAGCTGAAACTCATTCTGCGGTATGGTTAATACACAGGGTTATCTCGTTGCTTATCTCGATGTTTCAGTTCACTGCCTGCATGAAACACTTTCCAGTAGGTAGATATGAACCCCTTGGGAGCAGCTACATACATGAGTTATGGTCCCAGCCCTGTACATGCAGTCAAGCTGAGAGAGAAGCTTTTCTTACAGGGAAAGGGTGCGACTCCACTGCCGGTCATTCCCTTGTATGTCAACAAGTAAACATTCACGGCGTCTGTAATGTTTCTGCCCCCAATCTGGCTTGTTATTTGAAAGGAACTCCTATTCCCGCAATCATTCCCAGTCTCACACTGCTTTCGAATGGCAGTTATGTCATCCTTAATAATCAGGACTGTTGCGGTCTGCAGGCGGAAATCCCATACGTGGTGTCTGTTTCCCAGTTAGTTACTTGTTGCAACAACGTCCTGTTTCTCCCTCCACATGGAGCGTAGATAGTTCATTATGGCCTTCCATTCCAACTTTGAAAACAGTTTTCAATAAGCTAAGCAGACTCAAAGCATTATTGTGTCAACAAGAAGTGGCTCTCACTTTGGCACATGAGACCTTCGAATTGCAGTTGGCAAGAACGTCTAGTGAAATAGTCATTGTAAAAACAAATCTTCCCTTACATTTCGGGGAATTGATACATCAAATATTTAATGCGTCTGATACTACAGGCCTGGCACACTTTTTTAAACTTGTGGGCTCCGGCCTTGTGACACAATTTCAAACTATTTTTGGAGTAATCCCAGCTTTTAAACATTCTGATTTTCCAGCGTATTCAGTGGGTTCCCGCTGATGCTAGTCTTAATTTGCGGCACCATCATGCTGTTCCTGCTATTCCGCAGTGACTGCTCCATTTGTGGTCCTGCCCAGACAAGCATTACTGCAGCTGTACCATGAACAAATGCTACAACATTTTGGAATGGTGCCCTTAGACGCTTTGGATGCCAACTTTTGTCTAACCTTCCGCTATGCTTACTTCACCTGTGTGCAACCTGTGCTCCATTGCATCCGGAGCCCCTTTCAATGGGCCCTGGACGTCTGCCTGGCTACACCATCACACGCTGCCCTGGATTTCGAACTGTTGATGGGTCCCTTAGTGGCCCATAACCAGGACTGTCCCTTGGGTATGCGGCTCTTGTACAACCCATGGTTGTGGCCAGTGGCCGGAGGAGATACCTGTGCAACTGTGCAGCGTCTCTTGATCTCAGATTAATCGAAATCAACATAGGTTGTCCTTTCATGGTCTTGTCGACAACTAGATACGAGGAGCACATTTGTTCCTTTGACCTGCTCAACTGAATGGCTGACATTTCAAATTTGGAAGGTTCGGATTTCTTACTGGAATCCTTGTCTTTTCACTTGGCATCCTACATCCTGGGTCCCAGCGATATGCTGTAATTGAATACATTTTTCACTAACAATCTTTTCTTCCAATTTGGCCATAGTCCCTATAGGAGACACTGACTACAAACTATTTTGAGCGATTTGGTTGTGCTTATCAACTGATTTCTGTCGTCATTTTGGTGCTACCATCGTGACCAAGGGGAGGGTGTCATATGTCCCGTGCAGGCCCATTGTCATTTTCCCTACGTTAGCATGAGCATGTTGCAGACTGCCCTCTGCTTTGCTCACGTTGCTATACAAACGTATTTTCCTTTGTGCCACACTGTACGTTCACACAGAACCTGCTGTTGTTTTCGCATTCTGTCCTGTCCTGGGATTTAGTCTGCACACCGTAGACAAGGTCAAACAACAATGCCCCTTGTTATTTTGTTCTGGGCAGGCCTCAGCACCTAGACAAAACATACTAATGCAGCTGTTGTTTGGGAACACGTACTTTGTGATATAGCTAAGCACAGAATAGGTAACAACACACTTGGAGAGGGATCTTTCCAGGGAAGAGATCATGACCGCACCTGAGATGTAGAACATTCATCTGTGCATTCTAAGGTACGGGGTCTGCTGCCAACACCCAGAGATCTTCCGATATACTCGCTTTGCTTCTGAAGAAGGGTAGGGGGTTAGGCTACCCTGTCTTATATAATGACAGCTCCTTTTATGATTTTGGACTACTTACTATGCTGACCGTATTTGTGTTAGGCATCTTCTTACTTCTTGTGGCACGATAGTTAAAAATAAACATTTTAAACTTTTCTCGTGTCTGTCGGATCTTATTGTGGACTAGTACGAGTGTGAGAGCAAAAGGGTGTGTCCTGCAACTGTGATTCTTGAGAGGGTCGGGGATGTTTTGTGTTCTGGGGTGTCTAATCACTTGTTCCTCTGTGAGTGAGCAGGAAGACAAGTGAGACACTATAGCTTTTTGGTCCCGGGCTCATGGGTACTCAGGTGGTAGGATGACTCAGTCCCTGCCTACTAAGGTTCTATGATCCCAAGCATAGTTCTATGACACCGCAGAATCACTGCAACAAGGTGAATCGATGGATACATCTCACCATACCCCTGGTGGGCCGTACTGCACTGATGAAAAAGCCTAACCTATCCAAACTGCTTTATTAGTTCAGTTCTTTGTTAATCTTAGGTCACTCATGAACAGACTCGCATGAGTGAGGATGCAAGCTAGGATGAAGTGGACCACACACACGTTACCATAAACTAGGAGGTTGGGCTGGTATACAGCCTCTTATTTTGTTATGTGCTGGATTGAGGGCCTAACATAGGTGCGCTGTTTCAGAGGCTCAAATCCTTCGTGCCACAGAGACAGGCAGGACCTTTCCCCTACATTGGCCCTCCCTTTACAAATAACGAGCAACAGAGTCTGTCCCTTATCTGACGTGTGCTCTGGGTGCAGAAGACGGTCCATTCTACATACGTCATGTCCATGCCCAAAAGTGCCTAACTTAAAAAAGACCCTTCGCTCTTGGGATTTTCCCTAGCACAGGACTATTGATTTCTCCAAGGTCTCATTAAATATGCATGAACCACTATTTCCCAAGGGTTCATTCCTGACGTCTTCCTCTGACCGACTGTACGTCAGTATTAACATTCCAAGGCATCTATCAAGTATAAATACACCTCCCTTTGCTCAAGCAAACTAGAGAGGACCGAGACTTTCCATGCCGCCACTCTGACCTGAGACGCTGCATCATGCCACAGCTCCAGCTGGCAGTGGTCCATCCACCCATCCTGGGGTGTCCAGCTCAACACCAGGATGAAGTCCCACTGAGGTAATGGGGTTAGACTAAATCCTAGGGGGGATTCTTGGCTCTCTAAAGACCTACACACATGCTAGGTACACTTAGGTACATCTAGTTAGGCATCATAGGGGTATAGGCTTTATCTTAATGCATTCTGCATTTCATGTATGTGTTCATTACTATTGCACAATGGTAAAACTGTACCATGCATTTTTATTTAACTGCACTGCTGGCCATATTTCTCTGCTACTGTCCAACAGTTGTCGCAGCACATATAACCAGTACTAGAACAACAACTGTGCAATAAATTTTATTGTAAACACACCCGACTGTTTCTTCTATGTACTTCTCTGAGATGAGTGACTGAATGAAAAGTAGTATATTGTTTCCACGATCCTGAGGGATCAGGGTTTTATGTTATGTGGTTGCCAGAAACTATTCCCTTCTTGTCTTCAAGAAGTTTCTAGCGGCCTCTGAGCTAGCTGGCACAGGTAATTAAGTTTAATATAATCGATAGGGACATACCGACCTTAGTCCTATGTCAAACCTATAGGTTATATTATTCCAATGCGCAGAGCCTATTAGGGAAATAGGAACTACACTACATGACGCCCAAACGTGAATTTGGCACTTATTTAACAGTAGAATCTGAGTAGTTCAGTCATGCTTATTCTCAGAGACCCCTACTCACAAAACGCCAGAGACGTCTGGAGTGGGTAGGCACAAAATTCCGCCACAGCTGAGTAGGCAATCTTCCTATGTATTGGCTGTAGGTTAATCAAGCTTGAAGGAAAAAGTTCCCGAACAATTGTGCCTTTTAAAACCTTATCTTAAAACCCTTTTTTAGGACATTTTGTTTTCACAACACAATGTCTGTCGAGGCAGCTGCTCCTGTCACTGGGACACAGGTCTCAAACGACGAAGAGGAAGCAAATGCAATACATTTTGCACCCAAACCAGGCATACACTCACACAAAAACCCCTCAGACATGGTTTAACAGACCGAGAGGGTACAGTGATATTAATAGAGGCACACAAAGATTATCAAACAAATGTGTTCTATTCTTGGGTTACATTCCCAGCAGTAAATGCAGCAACTCAGACTTTTCATTCTTACATACATGGAAAAGTCCCAGCGGTCTACACTCCGTTCGAGGAGATTAAGATTCCGCACACTAACCAGGACCACAATTTCTGGTTTAAAGGCGCCCTACAACAAATAAATAAAACCAGGTTCGGTCCACTAGGTAGACCAGGAGCTACATGGCCGACATTAACCGGCTACACACCACATTCTGACATTGATATAATGCCACAAGATGCACTGCTCCTACAACACAAAGAGTTGGTAAAACTCTTAAAGAGCCATGACGCAACTCGTCATGAGGACACTTGGTGTCCAGCCCACAGTAGCTACAAATAACACTGCTCCAACACAGAGCACCGCTACTAAAATCACTCCACAAACATTACACACAGTAATGGGCAAACTGCCCACAAAATGTGAACAGATTCCTTTCTGGGTAGCTCAGAAAATTATCCAGTTAGAAGCAGTATTTCCAAATACTACACCATTTGAAAGCATATAATGCTAACACTCTGCTTGCCCATGGGGATCACACCACAGTAAGAGGACTGCACCACTTGGGGTACAGTCTTTGCTGCCATATATACCAGGACTCATGGTATTCCTTCCTTAGCAGTAATTCCAGATGTCTTACGACAGGTACATAACAAGTATGGAGCTGCACCAGCTCTGACCTTAGGTATGAAATTACTAGGTAATTACGACCAGGTATCAAAAATAATACTAGCTAACATTAAAGGGGAAGCAGCTTCAGTGGCGATCCGCCAACACCTAAGAGAGGTCAGTCTTATAGACCAACCACAAGAACTTACCAAAACAATTGAAACTGCATATGCAGAACTGGGAAGGGACAGTTTGGGTGGGAAAGCTTTTAAAACCACAGCTAATGGGCAGTCCTGAGAAGGACAATTCTAAGCAGACACCTACTTCTTCTAAAAAGAAGTGGGATAATAATAAAAAACAATTTTTCAGAAAAGATTCTCAGTCCCGAGGTAGGTCTCCTCAACAGGAACCCTCTGCAAAGAGGTATAACCTTAGGAATAGGGATAATATTAGGAAACCTGACAGGTATCAGGATACTGATACACATTCCTCTCGACAAACACAGGGAGAGAAGGAAAGTCAGCACACAAAGAAGAGCGCAAGCAGTCCAGGGACAAGCACGCTCAGGACTCTTCTAATACAGAAGACAAGACACAATCCAAACGTCAATTTAAAAAGAAGGAAGTTGCAGGTCTCAAAGTTAGACATGCACAGAATCCTAAGGACTCAACTTCTGAACGGGGAATGGGCTCAGACAATGCTAGACAGAGCGGCAGAAGTAACAATAGCTCGCCAGAACCTGAAGGAATTTCTGGACAGCAAAATTGAATGATTACATCACGGTGGAAGCACCAGACATGGAGGAGGACAAACACAGGAAAGTAAAAGGTCTCTTTGCGAAGAACCTATCGTCTGGTTTTGACATTGTTAGCAGAACAAGATTAGCCGCCAGCATTCGTCAGGGAGCGCCCAAAGGGAGAAAGTATATTTTTCCTGCATTTTCCAACCATGTTCCAGTTCACCTTAAATATACATATGCACGGGAGTGGGCAGTAGCCCAAGCTCCAGCACTGTATAAAAATCACGCTGGATGGGATGATGCCTTAACCCACCATGTGATCCCATTAATAGTTTCACCACATGCCCAAAGACAATATCGTATTAAGCAAGAAGCTAAAAACACAGGTCAGGGAGATCTTAGATCAACTTGACTACCAGAAGATCATTGAAAAATGCACTTCACAAAAGAACAATCCCTTGTTTCACTCGCTCTCAGCCCTCCTTCCGACCCATCCAACACCGACGACGCTGCCTGCAACCTCAGACGATGGATGGACGACTGTGCCAACACCCTCGCCCCGCTGAAAAAACTCACCTACAGTGACACCACCAAAAGAGCCAGCTGGTTCACCTCGGAACTCCTAGCTTCCAAGCGTACCTGCCGGAAACTAGAGAAGAAATGGCACAGTGAAAAGACACCGGACAGCCACGCAGCCCACAAAGACGCCATCCGTAACCACCACCACCTCATCAAGTCCGCCAAGAGAATCTCCTTCAAAGACCGCCTCGACAACAACGCACACAACAGCAAGGAGCTTTTCAACATCGTGAAGGAACTCTCCAACCCCAGCTCCAACACCAACGACATCCCGCCGTCGCAACCCCTGTGCGATTCCCTCGCCACCTTCTTCCACCGCAAGATCGCCGACATCCACGACAGCTTCAACACCCAGACAGCCCCAACTAAGATCGATGCACCAGACCCGCCGCACACCATCGACCACGACCCCCTGCCAGCCTGGGCCAGCGTGAACATCGAGGACACCATCAAGACCATGAGCACAATACACTCCGGCTCCCCGTCAGACCCTTTCCCGCAACACATCTTCAACAAAGCCAGCAGCTCCATCGCACCCCACCTGTGCAACGTCATCAATCTCTCCTTCGAGACCGCGACCTTCCCAGAGAGCTGGAAACACGCAGAGATCAACGCCCTACTCAAAAACCCAAGGCGGACCCGAGAGACCTCAAGAACTTCCGGCCCATCTCCCTGCTTCCGTTCCCAGCCAAGGTCATCGAGAAGATCGTCAACAAACAGCTAACCCGATACCTCGAAGAAAACAGCATCCTGGACCCATCCCAATCGGGGTTCCGCAGCAACCACAGCACTGAGACTGCCCTCATCGCCGCCACCGACGACATCAGGATCCTGCTGGACAACGGTGAGACCGCAGCCCTCATCCTGCTGGACCTCTCCGCCGCCTTCGACACTGTCTGCCACCGCACTCTACGCGCACGCCTCCACGACGCAGGGATCCGAGACAAGGCCCTGGAATGGGCCACCTCCTTCCTCGCCGGCAGAACCCAGAGAGTCCGCCTCCCACCATTCCGATCCGAAGCCTCCGAGATCATCTGCGGCGTACCCCAGGGATCGTCCCTCAGCCCAACACTGTTCAACATCTACATGGCCCCGCTCGCACGCATCGCCAGACAGCACGACCTCAACATAATCTCCTACGCCGACGACACTCAACTGATCCTCTCCCTCACCAAGGACCCCTCGCCGCCAAATCCAACCTCCATGAAGGAATGAAGGCCGTCGCCGATTGGATGAAGATCAGCCGACTAAAACTGAACACGGAGAAGACAGAGGTCCTCATCCTCAGCTCCAACCCCTCAGCCTGGGACGACTCCTGGTGGCCAACGACGCTGGGAGCAGCCCCTACACCCACCGACCACGCACGCAACCTGGGAGTCATCCTCGACTCAACGCTCTCCATGGCCAAGCAAGTCAACGCAGTCTCATCCTCCTGCTTCAACACCCTCCGCATGCTTCGCAAGATCTACAGGTGGATCCCGACAGACACAAGAAGAACAGTCACCCAGGCCCTCGTCAGTAGCAGACTTGACTATGGGAACGCCCTCTACGTGGGAGCCCCGGCCAAGCTCATCAAGCGACTGCAACGCATACAAAACGCCTCCGCACGCCTGATCCTCGATGTACCACGCCACAGCCACATCACCCCCACCTGAGGAACCTGCACTGGCTCCCCGTCGACAGGAGAATCTCCTTCAAACTCCTCATCCACGCACACAAGGCACTCCACAAGACTGGCCCAGCCTACCTCAACAGACGACTCCTCTTCTACGTCCCCAACCGCCAACTCCGCTCCGCCGACCTCTCCCTCGCCACCGTCCCTCGCATTCGAAGAACTACCACCGGCGGCAGATCCTTCTCCCACCTCGCCGCCAAGACCTGGAACACCCTTCCACTAAGCCTACGACAGACCCAAGACCTGCTGACCTTCAGGAGACTACTCAAGACCTGGTTGTTCGACCAGTAGCAGCACCCCCACCCCCCCCTTTTCTTCCCTAGCGCCTTGAGACCCTCGCGGGTAAGTAGTGCGCTTTACAAATTCTGTGATTGATTGATTGATTATCAAAACATGATAATACATTTCGTCTAGTTTTCATTTACAGACACTTGAACACTTGCACAAAGACATATGCTGTCCAACATGCAGATAGTGCCGCATTAATGAATAACATTATGCGGGAAAAAATACAAACCTACACTTGTTGTCTCAAATGGATTTTTCTGTCAAACTATAGCACCTGAAAACAGGTACCTAACAGCATTTAGTATATTAGAGTCCCAGCGACAATTTTTTGTCATCTCCCCCGTGAGTATAAGAACAGCACAGGGGTATTTTCTGAAAGAGTTACTGAATGGCTAAAGCACTTTGATGAAGAAGCGTTGTCCTATTTGGATGATATTTATCTAACGGACGACCTATTGGGGAAACACTTGACCAGGCTGAGCACCATTATTATGGGATTCGCCTCTGGGGGCTACAAATTTAATTTTGAGAAATCAAAAATTACCCACCTCTGTGTCCTATTTTTGGGATACTAGTTTTCAAGGGAAGGGAAAAGCCTGGCAGCTAACTTTTTAGAAAAATGTGCGCTGCTCCAGCCTCCAAAGACATTAAAACAACTTCCAATCAGTACTGGGATTCCTAGATTTTGGCAGAACATACATTTTGGATTTCGCAGAGAGAGTAAAACCTTTCTACGACCTTTTTCAAACCTGACTTTTCAGTCAAACACTGGACACAAGAACACACCAATATTCTTTGTTCACTCCAGGAAGATATTATTGCTTCCAAACACATACACACACACGTGTAAACTTGCACCACTTGGTACTCAGTATCATTTATGATCAATACGGGTACACCTATTAAACCTTTAATGAAGGTGAAACTGTACCAATCGCATACAAATCTCATCTGTACACAAACACAGAAATGAGTTTTAATTCAACAGGAAAAAATTCTGACAACCATTCAGACTGCTGTAGCAAAAGAAAGAGCACTGGCTCATGGGATGATGCATTATTGTCGTCACCCCAGTACCGGGGCTAGCATTCCTAATGCCAACGCCATACATCCAGAAGGGATACAAAGGGCTAATTCTTTTGCTACATCAGACTTTGAATCCAGATTTGATCCAAGTTTAAAAACACAGGCATTCCTGCAATATGAGAAAGAACATCATCTACCAAATGAATTCTTGCCTCTAGACCAGTATGAATTTTTTTAAATTTACACTGATGGGTCTGCCCCACCGGCCGCCTTTGTTAAAGTAACAGATGCTGGATGGCCAGTTCCGTCCTCAATGCACCAAAAAACTACCTCTAGGTAATAGCACGGCTCGGTTGGCAGCTTTAAAAGCCCTGATACTTGCACTTGTAAACACGGATCGTGAATTCCCCACACTTATAGTGTGCGATTCCTTTTACTGTGTGCAATCATGTAATAAATATTTACACCATTGGGAACAAAATGGGTTTAAAGATGAAAAAGGTGGCATAATTAAACACAAAAATTATGGGAACAGGTAGTGGAGTTGAAAAATACGACCTACCAAACAAAAACTCACGTGATTAACACACAGTCATCAACGTGATGGCGTGCACGTTGCAGGGAATTCATTGGCTGTAGAAGCCACACAGGGGGCTGTTCACATAGCTTCCGTAGCTGCGCACACTCGTTCAACAACGAGAATAGACGGTTAGAATATGGTGGCTGTAATTGCTTCACGCAAAGGCAGCACAGCAGTGCCTAAGAAATTTCCACTTATATACTCCTACAATTTAGGTGCAAACAACATTCCATATGCTCAGATTCCTGGAGTGGGGGATAGAGTATTTCCAAATATGGATAGTAGGCAGGAATTAATCATTTAAAGCACACAAGGGCTTGGGCTCCGCACATTCAGGGGTAATAGCTACTATTTCTTCATTGCAAACAGTGCTATTGGTGGCCAGGGTTCAGAAGTCAGACTATTGGCTTTGTCTTGAACTGCAAAATCTGCAAACAAATGCCAGGCTACACCATCGCAAGACCCGCGCAGGTCCCATTGCTAGACAGCATCAGACTGTCCACTTGATCGTGTCATGTAACAGGACCACTGTGGCCCCTCAAATTTTGAGGTGGCTTAAAAATATATCTTGGTGGCAGTAGATCCGTGCTCAAGTTTCCTATAGGTATGGCCTTAGCGCTCGGCTGACGCTCAAAACTGTTATAAAAAGATTTGCGAGTCCATAACAGGAGATACGCAATCAACATTACACCCGGACTGTGGCTCCACGCTTAGCTCTCGGGCTGACAAAGAGGCCATGGAAGGAATGGATGTAATATTGCGGTACTCCTCTCCAATGCCATCCTGAGGGAATTTAGGTAGAGGAGAGGAAGGACTGGGGCATAGAGCAATCCTTAACAGCTAGGGTATTAGGCGGGGCGCTAGTGAGGTCAAACACATATGGATTCAGGGGGCAATACACACCCAGCCAAGAAGCTCTCTAGGGAGTCTGACTCCATTTACGAATGTGGGAACCTGATCATAAAATGTGAAGGCACAGTGGCGGATGAAAACCAATCTGTATCTATGATCGTTTGGCTGTTTTGCAGGAACTTAAGGAAACAAAGAAACAAACAAAGATTCTGTCAAAGTGAAACAGGCCGCCACTGGGAAGGCGAGGTAATCACGGCAAGACCTGTCTGAATCCCAAAAGTCGGGGATCTGGGCAGAGAGAGATAAAGATCGCGGACACAAAGGAATTTGGCCCCTCATACAGGAAAACATGTGCCATTCCTTGAAGTGAAAGGAACAAGAACTGTACTTTTGCCGCATCTTGCCGTGAAAAAGGAAAACAGATTCATTTCAAATGAAAGAATCAAACAACACTATGTGGCCGATACTGAACAGTAGGCCTCGTGAACTCCACAGTAGTAGACGTCCCTCTCACTACTATTCAAGAACTTCAAACTGAAAAGCTCATCACGTTTGAGAAATCAAATCCATGGAGTGGGGGACTATGCAACTATGCAATGGAACTAGTTCTCCTTGAACCAACCTTTCAAAATAAGTCAAGACAACACTCAAGTTGCAATTTGGCCAAAAACAAATGTGTACACCAACGTTTTTCAACAAAAACATCAAATAATAACAGCTTCAACGTTTTTCAACAAAAGCATCAAATAATAAAAGCTTCAATGTTTTTCAACAAAAACATCAAATAATAAATGCATCAACGTTTTTCAACAAAAGCAACAACTAATACATGCTTCAATGTTTTTCAACAAAAACATAAAATATTAACTTCAATATCTGAAAGTTTTTCAGCAAAGACATCAACTATTAATTTCAACATTTCAAACGTTTTTCAACAAAAACAGCAGAAATAACTTCAACTAAACACGATGCAATTTCAACAATTAATCATACTGGCTATTTCATTAACTGTGTTACGTTTTCCATGGCTCCACGGAACAGGAAACGAAGCCTGCCAAAAACAAACAATAAACATACAAGTACAAACTTTTGAAACTTTTTTTTCCTTTTCCAAAAAGATACAGACCTGGCTTCACCATGGGTAGAACTATGGAGTATTTCTGGGTTCATCTTTTCTGTTCTAGCTTTGCTTAGAGCTAGCTTTTAGTATGACTTTTAGTGGACACTTTCTACAACACAAGATCAACATAAAACTGAAGCCACATCCATTTTAAATTCAAATGCAAAAGAGACTTATAAATGTATTCGGCCTGAACAAGCCTTTGTATTCTAAATGATGTATTTAATCATCCGGTTTTTAATTCTGATTAATGTATTTTGAACTTTCATTCATTTTATCATTCATTCAGTGATGTCATTACCTGCAGTACATTTTTCTGAAAATTGGGTTACTGATACAGTGAATAATATGCTGTCAGTTTTAGGAATAATTGCTACATTTTCAGATCATGAAATGTTAGAGATTTATTCTTATTGTGACGCTTTATACCTGTTACCTTCATTAAGGTTATCAACTCCTACACAATTGTAATGCATCTAGAAATGTGGTTGTTTAAACACCAGTAGGAACGTTGCCAAACACCACCAAACACCATCACACGGGGGTGGAATAGTTGACATACATCAGCAGGGGCAACATTAGATGCCATTTACAAAACAACAGGACAGACCCAATTAGGAAAGTATGGGTGGTTTGGCCCTTTGACACAAATACCTGTCACAAAAATGATTCCTGAACATCACCAAGGGACTCAGTATATATAAGCCAGACCTACGTTATGTACAGATAACATCCAGAGGTAGTGAAATCCTACAGTGTAGGAAAGTTGTGCCCTTTTGGCTAGAAGCCCCAACACTGAAAGTAGTGAACCAAAAGTTTCCTTTATAAAGTTCAAATGCTTTGAGCAATCTGAAAACCATGCTTGTGCAGCACTTTTATTTTTCATTTTCACATCAGCTAAAGAAATATTTTTTCTTTTTTGCAAAATAGCACTCTTAAATACAGACTGCCCCTCTTTTCTTTTTGATAAATTTTATCTTTCACACACAAGCAGTGTGATGCACCTTGGGAATACCTTGCAAACAGGAACCATGCTTTTCATGGTTTCTAATATTTAAAAGACCAGTCTGAAAAGACTGCAACTGCAAAATACCTGTTCTCGGATGCTTGGATTTTCCAGTGAAGAATGCGTGGTCATCATCTGTCTGACACTTCCAAAGGAAACGCCAGCGGCATTTACCACCAGGCTGGAACTGCTGAAGTCCCATGCTTGGCGTATTCCCATCAAACCCATGCATTCCTTGCAAATCCAAGGTATCGATTATAGCACCGGCTGCCTCAGAACCAGCAACTGGCAGCACTGCTCATTCTGTGCTCCCACAACGAGTCTGCGAAGTATTACAGAGATCCGTCTGCTGCTGTAACTCTCAACAAGAAATGTTATGTCTCTCAGCCACTTGTTATCTCGATTTTGCTAAAACATGTCCTGAAACACATTTTTTCAACTCTGACCGAGCTTGGAGCATTCCCTCTAAAATGACCTTTCTTTTTTTTTTTGCTAAAGAAAGCATGGTCTTCTGAACAGCTTGTAAGAGTTTTCAATTTTATAAACAGGAACTTTTATAAGTAACTACTGACTCGAAGAGAGTATTTTTTAATGACACTATAGATTTTTCCTGTCTCCACAGAGTCTATAGTAATTTTACATATTTTAACAGCTGCTATTTTTTCAGCTCATAAACAACACTCTCATGCAACTACCTGCCAATCATATGCTAATGCCTATTTTAGTCACGTAGTTTGCTTTTAATGGGTTATTCACGATTGTCCATAGATAGGAGTGGGTGTTATGTGCTGGATTGAGGGCCTAACATAGGTGCGCTGTTTCAGAGGCTCAAATCCTTCGTGCCACAGAGACAGGCAGGACCTTTCCCCTACATTGGCCCTCCCTTTACAAATAACGAGCAACAGAGTCTGTCCCTTATCTGACGTGTGCTCTGGGTGCAGAAGACGGTCCATTCTACATACGTCATATCCATGCCCAAAAGTGACTAACTTAAAAAGACCCTTCGCTCTTGGGATTTTCCCTAGCACAGGACTATTGATTTCTCCAAGGTCTCATTAAATATGCATGAACCACTATTTCCCAAGGGTTCATTCCTGACGTCTTCCTCTGACCGACTGTACGTCAGTATTAACATTCCAAGGCATCCATCAAGTATAAATACACCTCCCTTTGCTCAAGCAAACTAGAGAGGACCGAGAGTTTCCATGCCGCCACTCTGACCTGAGACGCTGCAACCTGCATCATGCCACAGCTCCAGCTGGCAGAGGTCCATCCACCCATCCTGGGGTGTCCAGCTCAACACCAGGATGAAGTCCCACTGAGGTAATGGGGTTAGACTAAATCCTAGGGGGATTCTTGGCTCTCTAAAGACCTACACACATGCTAGGTACACTTAGGTACATCTAGTTAGGCATCATAGGGGTATAGGCTTTATCTTAATGCATTCTGCATTTCATGTATGTGTTCATTACTATTGCACAATGGTAAAAATGTACCATGCATTTTTATTTTACTGCACTGCTGGCCATATTTCTCTGCTACTGTCCAACAGTTGTCGCAGCACATATAACCAGTACTAGAACAACAACTGTGCAATAAATTTTATTGTAAACACACCCGACTGTTTCTTCTATGTACTTCTCTGAGATGAGTGACAATGAAAAGTAGTATATTGTTTCCACGATCCTGAGGGATCAGGGTTTTATGTTATGTGGTTGCCAGAAACTATTCCCTTCTTGTCTTCAAGAAGTTTCTAGCAGCCTCTGAGCTAGCTGGCACAGGTAATTAAGTTTAATATAATCGATAGGGACATACCGACCTTAGTCCTATGTCAAACCTATAGGTTATATTATTCCAATGCGCAGAGCCTATTAGGGAAATAGAAACTACACTACAATTTGAACTGTGCTAATAAGCTCAGGCCCACTTTTGGTTCCATCCACAGCCTTTTATCACTCATCTTGTAATAGAAAATGTTGCCCCCATTTCTTTATCAGCATCATAGTGCCTACCATACAAGTCATTCACTCCTATAGATACAGTAGTATGTGCAAGATGGGCGTAGCAGAGACTATGAATAAAAGCAGGCATGGATATGCTTTGATGTCCTGATTTGCATCTTCGGGAAAACCCTCTGCTGTCACCAATCCTGGTTCTGAAAACTGCTGCACAGTTGCAGAAACAAGGTCTATTACAGCTAGAAAATATCTTCCCCATGAATATCACTCCAGGCAATTAGGAACAGTACTCACTGCACTCCCCTAGATTTGTTCCTGTTTTACAGATTATGAGCACGTCGAACAGTTTCCCTATGAGCCTGTGCAGCTTCACTCGTAAACACAAATAATAATCAGCTCGGACCCCAGACGAGTAATCTCATGGCTTTACTGCTCCAAACAAGAGGAGATGCACAGGACAGTTTGGCAGCAAGCAATAAAAGGGAGCTGGATTTAGAAATATTACTACTGGATGATCAGTGGACCTAGTGTGCTCAAACCGAAGAAATATGGTTAGATAGGCACAAATTAATACATTATAAATTCCTACATAGCGCCTACTATACTGCTAAGAGCCTGGTAGAGAGTGAAATGGAGGAGGACATTAACTGCAGATGATATCAGCCCCTTGAAGCAGGGCTTTTACACCTAGCCTGGACATGCCGCATTAAGGACGACTATCTTTAGGGACTTATTACATCTGGCGGGGTCCAAACTGACTGCTCAGCCCCATCAATAGTTTTTCTAGGATATGTGAGGGATGTCCCTAAAGAGATTCAGAAATACATAGTACTTTCCCTGTTTTTAGTGAAGCTGTATGTGGCAATGAGTTGAGGCTGGGCCTATCAACCCAAAAGTGGTAGAAAGATTTAATATATGGTAATGATGCAATGAATGAACAAGTTACTTACCTTCCGTAACGATATATCTGTAAGAAACATTAGTTATAGATTCCTTACCTTAGAATTACTCCCAGGCGTCAGACTGGATCCGGAAAGTTTTTTCGTCAGCAGTACCTCTGCATGTCGGAAGGTGGCGTCGGTCGGCTCCGCGTTCGTCGTTGGCGTTGTGTCGCCAGCTACTTAGACGCCGCCCTGGCACGCCGTCAGTTCTGTACACGACTTTCCGCGCCAGAAAACGCAGAGCCATGCCAGACACTGACCACTGGTGCACAAAACTAGGGCCCTGAAAGGATGTCCTTAACCCTAGAAATCAGTTCGCAGAACGGGGAGGATGGGTGGGGCGGTAAGGAATCTATAACTAACTAATGTTTCTTACAGATATATCGTTACCAAAGGTAAGTAACTTGTTCATCTGAAAGAAACACGTTAGTTATAGATTCCTTACCTTAGAATAGATACCCCAGCAATACCAACCCCGGAGGTGGGTCTGCGAACCAAGATCACACCAGAAAGTCCTGGAGAACAGAACGGCCAAAGAAGCCATCTCTCCGGACTTGACTGTCAAGACAGTAGGGCTTCGTAAAAGTGTGCAACGAAGCCCACGTAGCCGCCTGACAGATGTCATTCAGAGGAACGCCTCGTCCCAGAGCAGTGGTAGCTGCCGTCGCCCTGGTGGAATGGGCGCGCAGCCCCACTGGAGGCTCCTTCTTTGCCAAAGAATAACAGGCTTTGATCCACAAAACGACCCATCGGGGGAGAGTTAGTTTGTGTACGGCCCGACCTTTCTTGGCACTCACGTACCCAACAAAGAGCTGGTCATCCACCCGGAACTGTCTGGTGCGATCCAAATAAAAGGAAAGCGCACGTTTTGGATCCAGACGGTGGAGCCTCTCTTCCTCCTTTGAAAGATGCGGAGGCGGAAAGAAGGTGGGCAAAGTGATGGTCTGCCTGATGTGGAAGGCAGTGACTACCTTAGGCAGGAAGGATGGACGAGTCCTGAGGACTACTTTGTCCGGATGCACAGATAGAATACGAGGCTTAGAAGAAAGCACCTGGAGCTCACTCACCCGTCTGGCAGAGGTGATGGCCACCAGGAATGCAGTTTTGAGAGTTAAGAGCCTCAGAGGACAGTTATGAAGCGGCTCAAAGGGAGCGTACATTAAATAAGTTAAAACCAGGTTCAAGTCCCACTGAGGCATAACGAAAGGAATAGGAGGAAAGAGATGAGTTATGCCTTTCAAGAAACTATTTACCACCGGGGACTTGAAAAGGGAAGGCTGATCTGGGAGCCGAAGGAAGGCAGAAATGGCCGAGAGATAGCCCTTGATAGTGCCCAGAGCAGAGCCCTGCTGGGCCAAAGAAAGAAGGAACAAAAGAACCTCAGAAAGAGGGGCAGAGAGGGGATCCACAGCCTTTGCTGTGCACCATGCCACAAATCTGTTCCACCGGCAGGCGTATACCGTCTTAGTGGAGGGACGCCTGGCTGCCAGAATTACATCGCAGACTTCGGGAGGCAGATCGAATGACGTCAACTGCCGCCGTTCAATCTCCACGCAAGGAGGTGGCGGCTGGACAGGTTCGGGTGGAGGACCGTCCCCTGTTGCTGCGACAGAAGATCCTCCCGAAGAGGTAGACGGGTCAGAGGATCGATGGCCATGTTGAGCAGCTCGGGATACCAGACTCTCTGTGCCAATCCGGAGCCACAAGAATGACTTGGGCCCGGTCGCGCCTGATCTTCTTCAGCACTCTGGTAGAAGTGGTATAGGCGGAAGGGCGTACAACAGACCGCAAATCCACTCGCGACGAAAAGCGTCGCCTAGCGAGTGCCACCTTGGAAATTCCAACGCGCAGAATTGCTGACATTGCGCGTTCTCTTTGGTGGCGAATAGATCTAACCAAGGCTCTCCCCACTGTTGAAAGAGACCTTGCACCACCTCCGAGTGAAGACGCCATTCGTGATCCATCATGCACCTGCGGCTGAGTTAGTCGGCCCTGGCGTTCAGTGAGCCTGCCAGGTGTTGAACCACCAGGGATATGCTATGATGTTCCAGCCATGTCCAGAGGCGGAGGGCCTCCTGACATATGGTCCATGACCCCACCCCGCCCTGTTTGTTGCAGTACCACATGGCGGTGGTGTTGTCTGTGAACACCTGCACTACTCTTCCCCGGACAGAGGGAAGGAATGCTTTGAATGCAAGACGAATCGCCCGAAGCTCCAGAAGGTTGCTGTGGAGCCCGGACTCCGCCGGAGACCAGAGGCCTCTGATCTCCGCCTCTCCCATGTGGCCGCCCCATCCCAGAAGGGATGCGTCTGTCACCACTGTGTGTTCTGGTTGGGGAAGGGAGAGGGATCTGCCGTTGACCCAATCCTGGTTCGTGAGCCACCACTGCAATAGGCGTGCAGTGCCCTCCGAGATCTGGACGCAATCGGACAGATTCCCCTGATGCTGCGCCCACTGGAACTTCAGGTCCCACTGCAGAGCCCGCATATGCCACCTGGCATGATCGACCAGCAGGATGCAGTAGGCCATGAGGCCCAGCAGCCTCAGGGTCATTCTGACTGAAACCCGGGATAGAGGCTGAAAGATCGGAATCATAGCCTGAATATCCCAGACTCGCTGTTCGGGAGGATAGACCCGAAAACGCGTCGATTCCAGAACCGCCCCGATGAAGAGGAGCTTCTGAGAGGGAATCAGGTGTGACTTCGGCACATTGATGGAGAACCCCAGCGAATGCAGGAGGTCGGCCGTAATCTGGAGGTGGGAGACGACTGCCTGGGGCGAGCCCGCCTTCAACAGCCAGTCGTCGAGATAGGGGAAGACTGAAAACTCTGATCTGCGCAGATGAGCTGCGACCACCGCCATCACTTTCGTGAACACCCGAGGGGCGCTGGTAGGGCCAAAGGGGAGCACGGTAAACTGAAAATGCTCGTGGCCTACCGTGAACCGCAGGTAACGCCGGTGGGCCGTCAGGACGGGGATGTGAAAATAAGCGTCCTGCAAGTCCAATGCTACCATCCAGTCTTCCGGGTCGAGGGCAGACAAGACCTGAGCGAGCGTCAACATCTTGAACTTCTCCTTCCGGAGGAAGCGGTTGACGTTCCTGAGATCCAAGATAGGACGCAGGCCCTTGTCCTTCTTGGGGACCAGAAAGTAGTGGGAATAACAACCACGACCTACTTCTGGTACAGGAACGCGCTCGATGGCTCCCTTGGCCAAAAGAGCTGTAACTTCCTGCTGCAGAAGGGCCAGGTAATCCCCCGACATGCGGTGGTATTGCGGTGGCATGGCTGAAGGTATAGCCTCGAAGGGGAGGGAGTAGCCCCTTCGGACTATTTGCAAAACCCACCTGTCCGACGTGATGGTGCGCCAGTGGGGGAGGTGATGACGAATCCTGCCACCCACTGGCGTTTGATGGGCCTGAAAAGTCAGACTAGGAAGGTTTGGAGGCTGCTGCAGAGGGGGGGGTTGGTGGACTGGCCCGCCCGCTGGCTCCCGGAACCACGACGGTTGTTCCCACTTCCCCGGCCACACGAAGGTAGCGGGGCACCCCTTCCGTAGCCACGATAGGGGCGAAAAGCAGACTGTGCAGGGCGGGTGTTGAGGCCCAAGGACTTGACCGTAGCCCGTGAGTCCTTGAAACGCTCTAGAGAGTTGTCTGATTTGTCGCCAAAAAGGCAACGGCCATCAAAGGGCATGTCCATCAAGGTGTTCTGGACATCCCCCGAAAAGCCAGTCTATCTCATCCAGGCGTAGCGACGAAGTGCTACTGACGTTGAAATGGTCCTGCCCAGAGAGTCGGTGGTGTCCAGCCCACAACGGATGGTAAATTTCGCAGCATCCCTCCCGGCGGCGACAGCCTGGGAGAGCACTGCCCGGGCCTCCCCCGGACACTGAGGCAGCACCTGCGCAACCGTATCCCACACAGAGTGGGAATAACGGCCCAAGAGACATGCAGTGTTTACCGACCGTAGTCCCAAGCTGGGGGAAGAAAACATTTTCTTTCCAAGATGGTCCAACTTCTTGGATTCCCTTTCCGGTGGAGCGGTAGGGAATGCGCTCTAGGAAGTGGAGGCTTGCACCACCAAGCTCTCCGGGGTGGGGTGTTGGGAGAGGAAAGTGGGGTCGCCCGGAGCCAGGCACTGGCGTCGGGCAATTATCCTGTCCATAGGAGCCCCCGTGTTGGGCCTGGACCACGTGGCCAAAAGGACGTCGGTGAGGGCCTCATTAAACAGCAGCAGGGGCTCCGAAGTGCTCGCCGCCTGTTGAAGCACCTCTGTCAGGAGGTTAGTCCTGACCGCCACCGTAGGAAGCTCGAGGTTGAGAGCCTCGGCCGCCCTAGGCAACACCACTTCGTACGACGCTCCCTCCTCTGTAGCCACGGTAGGAGGAGACAACATGCCAAGGTCAAGGGAGGTGTCGAGACCACTGGCATCCCCCAGTTCCTCTCGCCAGTCCGGTTCATCTAACTGGTCGGTCAGAGGGTCACCTGACCCCTCCCAGTCCTCCTCCTCATCCTCTTGGTGCCATTCTGGTCAAAAAGGGACCCTAGCAGTGAACAGGGGCACAACAACCCCACTCGGCGTCGGGTCCACGTAGGGATGGAGGCCGGGGTCGACGCCGGCCGGGGGGCCGACCGGCGTCGAATGCGGTATTGATGCCGGAGGAAGCAGCGCCGGTGGAGGTGTAATCGGGTCAACCGGCGCCGATCCGGATCCAGGCCTGGATCCAAGGGGGGCCTGCGGCGCCGGGGCCGTCGGCGGAGAAGGCCTAGGCCCCCCAACCAAACCCACGGGGCCCAAAGGCGCGCCGTCGGGTTCGGGCCGCCCAAAGATGGCATGCATCGCCTTGTAGAACGTACGAAGCTGGGCGGGAGTCGCTCCGGGTCCCGGGAAAGGAGGGAAACACAGAGTCGACTCTTCGGGTTCCGCGCGCGGAGCCGCGGGAGGGGCACCAACCGCATCCCTCGTCGGGTCAGCCGACCGACGAGGAGAAGTCGAAGAGCGACGATGCTTCTTCAACTTCTTCTTATGCTTCGACTTACCCGACCCAGAGTGCTAAGACTTCGATGACTTGGACGAATGGTGGTGGCTCCGCGACCGGTCCCTCGACCTCCCTCGCGGCCGGGACCTCGAATGGCGCGGAGCCGACTGCCGGCGCTCAAGTAGCTTTCGGGACCGCTCCAGCAAAGCCTTCGGCACCATCGACCGGCAGTCGGAGCACGACTTGGGGTCGTGGTCGCGCTCCAGGCAAAAGAGGCACACGCGGTGCGGATCCGTCACCGACATCAGTCGGATACAGGAACCGCATGCCTTGAAGCCGGGCATTCCTCGTGCACCAGGAGTCGAAGACTCGAAAAAGAAGTCAACAAAAGTCGAGAAAAAAGTCAGTCAAAAAGTGACTGGAGGTACCGCTCTTCCCGGATCTGCGCTGGCTGGCGCGGAAAAGAATGAACTGACGTCAGCGCGCGAGGGCAGCGTCTAAGTAGCTGCCGCAATGTCATCCCGGCGACACGACGCCAACGACGAACGTGGAGCCGACCGACGCCACCTTCCGACGCGCAGAGGTACTGCTGACGAAAAAACTTTCCGGATCCAGTCTGACGCCTGGGGGTAATTCTAAGGTAAGGAATCTATAACTAACGCGTTTCTTTCAGATGTATAGGTTACAGTGATTACACAGGTGGCCAAACCGAGAGCTTTATGCAATATAATGAATGGAGATATGGACCCGACACCTGTTCATGCAGTCTAAGAATAATCAGCAAACGTTATATGCATGCCACTGGGGTTTTGAAAATGTAATGACATTGTGTGTCATTTAACCCAATCTGAACGCTATGGATCAGGATGTTGCACTGCACCTAGATACTGTGCCCAATGTAAAGCACCATTGTTGGACCTGGCCCTTTGTGAAGGGTTATCCCCAAACATATTGCCTTCCTCTGCCTGTTTTTCTGACCTTCTCTTTGTTGGCTTTAGGACTCTGGGCACTTTACCACTGCTAATCATTGCTAAAGGGCATGTGCTCTCTCCTCTAAATAAAGTATGATTGGTTTACACCTGTTTGGCATATTTGATTTACTTATAAGTCCCTTGTACAGTGGTATCCTATATACACAGGGTCTGTAAATTAAATGCTACTAGTGGGCCTACAGCACTGCTTGTGCCACCCACAGAAAAAGCTTTTCAAACCGGTCTCAGGCCTGCCACTGCAGGGCTTGTGTGCGCAGTTTACTGCCACTTTGACTTGGCATTTAAAACTACTTGCCAAGCCTTAAACCCCCTTTTATTACACATAGGTCACCCCTAGGATAGGCCTTGGGTAGCCCTATGGGCAGGGTGCTGTGTAAGTAAAAGGTAGGACACAAGTGCCTTTATGTGTGGCATGTCCTGGTAGTGACAAACAGCCTATTACGTTTTCACTGCTGTGAGGCCTACTCCTTTCATAGGCTAGCATTGGGAATTCCCTAACATACTTTTAAGTGGTAATTCCCGATCAGAAAGGATTGGCGTTGCCATGTTTGGTGTGTTTAGAATAGTGGTGATAAATTCTACTAACTGGTGTAGTTGGATTTTACATTTCTATTTTAGAAATGCCACTTTTAGAAAGTGCAATAATACAGTTTCAGCTGGAATGCACTCTTTTAAACTCAATGAAACACAATAAACAATTCAACCAAATTTCATTAAATAAAGTGTGCACCTAGTAAGGGGCTCTGCCAGCCACCTGATTAATATAGAAGACCAAAAGCCCGGATAGAGTATCCAAGACTACCAAGTGCACTACAACAAGTCACTGAAAGTGTACAAAATATTTTACAAATAACAGTTACTCTAATTCTTCAAGTAAACACAATTCTTCATCCAATGAATCTGAAGTAAGTCCATGAAACCACGCTTCCCATCAGTCACCAAACTTGAGGAAAAGTTCAATAGCTTTTATTGCTATGAGTTGAAAACGAAGTCAAAAGAAGATGAAGAAAACTCAAAACGCTTCATGTCAGCAGGAAGGTTAACAAAATCATAGCTCCCAATGCATTTCGGGCTCTTTCCTAGCCCTTCGTCAGGGGAACCTAAAACATAATGTAATCACAAAATTAACAATATTTACAAATACATGTTCGACTGAAAGCGACTTAGAGCGAGGACTGGGCAAGTGTGCATGAGAAATATACAGCGTAGTTATAGACAGAATCCACATCACACTGAAGATAAGCAAACACAATTAGTATCTCCTGTGGCTCCTACTTTGAGGTAAAAGTGCTGTATCATACGTCTAATCCAAGATAAGTAACGTGCCTTAATGTGCTCCCAAGCATGCCACCAACGCGTGTAAAGACTACCTGCGAATATGTTGTGAAACACACAGAGCGTACCTTTAACTAGCACGCCCGGCTCAGTGGCGGAATCAACAGCAAAAATCTGAAAGCAAAGAAACCTAATGTAACTATTTAAACAAATTAAATTAAATAACCAAGCGAGGTCATCTGTGAAGTCTCCTAAGAATAGCACGAGTGAATCCCAGTGAGATGATGTTAAACGCAAGAGGCAGCGACGTATCAGAACGTCCGCAACGGTGGTAGAAATAGAAATGAGACTGACGTGATTACGTGTTCAGGGTGCTATCGGAAAATACGAAGGTGAAGTGAACAAATGCGTATTAAGGTCTTGTGATGCCATTGCGTCTCTCACCCACGGGGGCTCACATAAACCACCCCTGAAAGTGTTCCAGTTATCCCATATCTGAGTCCACTTGGCGGGACACCCCCTGGCTTCATATATGGTTCTTTCTGTAGCTATTCACCAGTCCATATCAGTACTCCAGTCCCCAATGGTTGGCGGCGTCTGGGCTCTCCACAGTCTCGCAATATTCCGCTTTGCCACCATCAATCCCAAGGTTACCCATGTTCGCTCTTTGGAGTTGAGGTCAGTTGGGCCCCAAGCATTTAGGATAACTAGCTTAATATTGCAGTCAATCTTCTGTCCCAGTACCTCCTCGATGAAGCCCGCCACTGCCGCCCAATACCTTTGTATTATAACACATTCCCAGAGTGTATGAACGAAGGTTCCCTCCTGCCCACACCGTCTGGAGCACCCACTGTATCCCATCCGCATCAGTAGCGGACCTGACAAGTAGGACCTATGAAGGATCTTGAGCTGAATCAAGCGAAGCCGGCTGTCTGTACGTACACTGGTTTATTGCAGCGAGGTGGGACGCCAAATAGTACCTCTTAATGTCGGGTAGTGCGATGCCCCCGTCGAACCACACCAGCGTGAGCTTATGTGTGGCTATCCGAGGGGGCTTTCCTTCCCAGAGAAGGTCCCGTATGAAACCATCTATTTCTTTAAAATACGCAGAGCCGACATAGTGGGGAGTGTTTTGCAAGGCGTAAAGGAACCGAGGGAGGGACATCATCTTAAAAAGGGCCGCTCTCCCCAAAAGAGTGAGGGGGAGTGATTTTCAATGTCGGACATCAGAACGGAGACGCTGCAAGGGCGGTAGGAGATTTCGCTCGTGAAACTTGGAAGAGTCCCTGGAGACCCAGATCCCCAAGTACTTGAAGCCGTCAATAGCCTCCACTAGCCAAAACCCCTGGGGGAGCCGCGGCGCCACACCACTGAGAACATAGAGCACCGACTTGGTCCAATTGATGTTGTACCCAGCAAAGCCGCCGAACACTCTACAAATGTTCAGGCCCTTATTTAGGGACGCTCTCGGTGACGCGAGGTAGAGTAAGATGTCATCCGCGTATAACGATATGCGACCTTCCAACCAGAGGTCCACCTGAGCCCTCTGACAACGGGGTCCCTACGAATCCACATCGCCAGTGGCTCAAGAGTTAGGGCAAAGAGCAGCGGGGAGAAGGGGCAACCCTGCCTGGTGCCCCTACCGAGTAAAAACGTTGAAGATTTTCTGTTGTTAACCACCACCTGAGCCAGTGGCTTCTGATACAGGAGACAAACTCATTGGATGTATTCCGGGCCCTGGCCTAGTTTGTGAAGTACTGCGAACATATAGGACCATTCGATGGTGTCAAACGCCGCGGCCGCATCGAGGGAAACCACTACCGCATCTTCGCGAATGGTAAAGGCTCGGCACAAAACACCATGGAGCCTGCGCAGATTGAGGGAGGTGTTCCTGGCTGGCATTAATCCCGATTGGTCCGGATGGACCAAACGTGCAATAACCCTCAGCAGACGAGAGGCGAGAACCTTCGCCAGGATCTTGGCCTCTCCGAAGAGCATTTATTACTTGGCTTGCCCTCCTTCTGGATAACCACGACAGTCGCAAGCCTCTGATCAACAGGCAAAACTCCCGCCTCTTTACTCTTGAGAAACATTTTGGTAAGGTATGGGGCGACCTTTCCCGCCGTGAGTTTGAACAACTCAATGGGCAAGCCATTGGGACCCGAGGCCCTACCTCCTCGCAAGTCATGTATAGCCTTCTCAACCTCCGCCACCGTAAGATCGAGATCAAGACGATCTTCCTCAGTAGCAGAGGTAGCGAAATGTCGTGCAGGAAGGAGGATGCCGCCTCCTCCTCCGAGTGAATTGATTGAGATGTGGAGAGGGTCAGGTAATACTGGCCAAAGGCGTCAGCTATGTCTTGCGGGGCGGTGAGGCGGAGGCCTCCATCCGTTTCTATGTCAACCACCACCCGGTGTGCCTGCACCCTGCGGTCCAACCAGGCCAGTAGTTTACCAGCCTTGTCCCCGACGTCGTAAATCCTGCTGAGTGTTGCTCTATGATATGCTCTGGCGGCCTCGGTAGCTAAATCCATATATGCCTTAGTTTTAAGTTGCAGTTCGTGCCGCGTTTCCTCCGAGTGCCGCTGACTAAGCGCCCCCTCTAACCTCAGGATCTCGCCCTCCAGGCGGATCATGTCCGCCCTTTTTTCCTTCTGCAGTCCCGCAATTTGGGACTGAGTCACACCCCGAATAACGGTCTTGTAAGCCTCCCACAACGTCACCGATGAATCAACGGACCCCTCATTTTCCTGAAAGTAAAGATCAGAGTCACCGAGGATCTTGTCATCAACCTGCGGGTTCTTGAGGTACCAGGGGTTGATGGGGGCCGTGCGACCTATAATAGGTTCCCCCACCTCAAGGCCGCATAGAATTGGCGAGTGATCGGAAATGCCCCTAGCCACGTGTTAGATTTCCTTGACGCTATCTATTTGATGGGCTGGGGTCAGGACGTAGTCTATCCGGGACATACTGTGATGCGCCCCGGAGTAAAACGTGTACTGTTGTTCGACAGGGTGTAGTTTCCTCCAAACGTCTACGAGGCCCAGAGCCCCCAGGAAAACATGAATTTGCGTTCGGGAGGGGGGCAAAGGCATCTGGGGCCAACGATCAAGGGAGCTGGAGACAATAGAGTTGAAATCGCCTCCAATTAATACTCGGCCCTCCGGCAACCCCAGGAGTAAACCCCCAAGGTCCGCAAAAGCTAGGGCATGAAGGCCCGGTGGCACATAAACTGAGATGAGATTCAGGTCTCTCCCCTCCCAGGTCCCAGAAATGGCCACAAACCTGCCCAAGCTATCTGTGCGAACAAGATCGGTTGTCATAGGGAATGACTTCCGTACCAGTATGCCCACACCCCGGGAGCCAGACCCAAAGGCGGAATGCGCCACCAGTTTGAATCCCCATCTGGACATAGCCTTACAGGCATTTCCTAGCAGGCTAGTCTCCTGTAGCAGGACCACGTCAGGAGAGTGGCGCTTTAGAAATTGGAGCACTATGCCCCGCTTGATTCTATCCCCCAACCCGTTCACATTCCAGGACAGCACTCTAAGCTCGCTTCTAGATGTTACTGTCGCCATGGTTCCTGGTGGAAAGAGACTGCCATAGGGGGACCCTCCCGCGAGCGTCTATGTCATAAATCAAACCCACGGACCTTCCGCCTATCGAGGCAATAGCTCCACGAGCATAGAATAGTAGTTGCCAGACCTCAAAGACTGTCGAGTATGTCATACCTGTAAAACAAAAAACCAAACTAAACGAACCATCCCACCCCTCCCCACCCTGCTCTTGCAGAAGCCCAATAGGGGCACATTGACAGTGATTCATGATAAAGAAACGTAGTGCACGGGCACCCAACAAACCCAACCCCACCCCCCTCCCTGCATGGTGGGACTAAAACCACCCGCCACCCCAAACTTGCAGAGTGCCTATCGCCCACCCCGTAAACTAGGAGAAGCGTGTGACCAACCGGGCACCCGCCCCATACATGAAGGCAACAATGATACATTAGTGTGCAAAGAAACTATAGTCCCAGATACATCGTAAAGAGCATTAGTAGACAATCACCCAGTATTCAAAACAGTCGCGCACCCTCTGTCCTGCAACATGACCCACCCCGAGTGGGAGGACCCGGCCACCACCCAGTCCAACAGGCCCATGAGGAGGATCCAACACGCAAAAAGATTTAAATACAGACCAGCTTATCCAACACTGCCCGCCGCAGCCACCAGGCCGCTCGACGGGGGTCCCCCATCTGTGCCACTCTGGGCTCCCTCCATGCCAGACCTGCGAGCACGATTATTGTTCCCTCGCCCCACAGAGGCCATCCAGCCAATCCCAGGCCTCCTCAGGGGCAGCCAAGAACCAGGCCTTCCCCTCCGACTCCACCCTCAACTTGGCTGGAAATAGCATGGCATATTTGACATTTTTTTCCCGGAGAGCTCATTTAACATCCAGAAAATTGCGCCGTTGGCACTGTACCTTGAGGGTAAAGTCCGGAAAGAAAGTTATCGTGCTGTTCTGGAATGCAAGTGGGGATGCGACTCGGGCAGCCTGGAGGATCACGTCCCGGTCCCTGAAGTTGAAAGTTCTGGCGATGATAGGCCGAGGGGGGCCCCACGGCTTCGGTCTTCCGCCTGGCACGTGGTGCGCCCTCTCCACAGAAAAAAAGTTGGACAATCCCGCTTGCTTCAGGTGGTTGGTTATCAGGTTCTCGACGAATAGATCTGCTGCCGGCTCCTCCGCTCTTTCCGGGACCCCCAGTATGCGAACATTATTGCGCCGGGAGCGCCCTTCGTATTCATCCAGCTGCGCCTCCAGATTCGTAGTGAGAGTCTGAAGATCGTCCACCCTCCGCTGTAAGTCAGAAGTGTCAGTGACCAACGAGCTCGCTTTAAGCTCCACGTCCTGCAGTCATAGTGTTCATGGAGCGCATATCAGCCCGGATAAGGGACACCTCCGAGGATACAGAGTCAATCCGTGACTCCAAGGACGTGCGATCCGTGGTGATGGCAGTTAGGATATCCTGTAGCGTCAGTTCCTTTGCCCCCTACTCCGGTTGCTGCTTTTCAGGTTGAGCATCGCCCCCCTTCTGGGCCACACCACTGCCCCTGTCCCAGGCATATTTCTCCAGTTTGGCATGCGCGGCCTTGGAGTTACGTCCAGTCATGACTGGGGCCCAACAGACGCGGAACGCACAGGAAGACAGGGGGCCCGTGGGTGCACGCAGGTATCACTAGGATCGAGAGCGTGAGGGCAAGTCCACACGCCAATGCCCCTGCCGAACAGCACTCCCTGGCAAGATTGGTGAAAGCAACACCTGTGGGGAAGAACTACTCAGGGCTCAAGGGGACAGCCGCAGAGATGCCTCCCAACCCACAGGACAGGTCTCACAGATATGGGACATACACCACTCTAGGTTAAACAACAGTCCAGCGGCCCCAGCACGGGCGATGGGTGGTCCGGGGGAACAAACCCAATCACTCCTGTGACAATGACCGGTCACGTCCGCTGCGTGCATCAGATGCACATTGATTCAGGCCTGACTGGCCCAGTCAGCCCGAGCACCTCCGGCGACTCGGCGAGGGGGGCGCCGCTAAGCGTTTGAGTACCCGCTGCAGGAGGAATTAAATAACAGTCCAGGAGGGGGGGGACAGATGATGGCACCGGGCCCCCCGCCACTACGAGCCAAGGAGGACACCAGCGGCTCCAAACGAAGGGCCGGGCCGAAAGATGTCGTAGGCCCCACAGGTCCGATCCACAGGTTCCGGCGGCTCTCACGCACCAAGCGTCACACTCCCAACTGCAGGTGTCACCCCGCCACCCGGGCCAATCACTCACCGGGCGGTACGGCGGGTCTCCACGGTGGCCAGCCACATCCCCGGCGCCACGAAGAGGTTCAGGCCCAACGGTCCAGCCACAGGAGGATATGGCGCCACCTCCAGGGAGCCAGCAAGGTGCCCCAGGACGCCCAGGAGCCATGAGTCGGCCCCCCCCCAGGCCGCAGGATACCGTGGGCGGGCGATGAGGCAAATCCCCGGCACAGGAGAGGTCCAGGCCCGATCGGCAGCCGGGCCCCACAGTCCCCCCGCCTCGCCCTTCCAGATGGCGGACTGCTCCGGATGTTCCCCAGGGGGCCACGGACCGGCCCTCTCCCAGATGCAGGACCGGAGGGCAGGCGCCAGCACAGCGACAGGTACGGGCAGGGCCTAGGCCCGATCGGTCGCCGGGCCTCGCTCCGCAGCCCCGCCGGGACAGACAGCCACCTCCGCCAGCTGCGCCCAGGAGCCCCCAGCCGGCCCCCACCGACCACCAGAGACGGCGGGCAAACTGTAATGCACAGGCCGCCGCGGGGGTAAGCTATCAGTCACTGCGATACTGCCGGCGCCCGAGGCCTCTACGCCCCTCCTCCACCTCGGGCTCCTTAACAGCGGGCTGAGTGCGACTCTGCGCCGATCACCGGCACCGCCAGCTGGAATCGGCAGTGTCACGGCTCGATCGCAGCCCACGATGCCCAGGGTCACCAATCTTTGATCATTGCCCAAATCTGAGCCGGATTACTGGCTGGATTTTCGATGGAGCGGTGCGCTCAGTTGGAGCCGCTTCAAAATGCGGCCATTGTCCTCGATGGTTGGCCACGCCCCCCGTAAAATGTTATTGTTGACAAAGATGCTGGGCACTCGCCAAAGTAAAAAAAAAAAAAAACAATACAGTGCCCGAATTGTATTTGGTCTCAAACAGCACATGTAGCCCATGGCACTGAAGGGAACTACTTTGCGTGAGGATATGTTTATTTTTAAAGGGAAAAATACAATTCCTAAGTGCCCCTGCTGTATACTGTAGTGAGCTTAAGGCACAAGTTACTAACTTGTGTAACAATATATCTGTAAGAGACAGTAGTTAGTGACAGATTCCTTACCTTAGAATATCCCCAGGCGTCAGGCTGGATCCGGAAAGTTTTTGCGTAGCAGTACCCTTGCGCGTCGGTAGGCGGCGTCATGCGGCTCCGCGTCCGTCGTCGGCGTCGTGATCGCCGGGATGACGTCGCAGGCAGTACTTAGATGCCGCCCCTGCGCGCTGACGTCAGTTCTGTACACGACTTTCCGCGCCAGGAACGCAGAGCCATGCAAGAAGCTGACATAGGTGTCTGAAAAATACTAGGGCCCTGAAAGGGATGTCCTTAACCCTAGAAATCAGTTTGCAGAACGGGGAGGATGGGTGGGGCGGTAGGAATCTGTCACTAACTACTGTCTCTTACAGATATATCGTTACACAAGTTAGTAACTTGTGCATCTGAAAGAGACACGTTAGTGACAGATTCCTTACCTTAGAATAGATACCCCAGCAATACCAACCCCGGTGGTGGGTCTGCGAACAAAGATCAGACAAGGAAGTCACGGAGGACAGAGCGGCCAAAGAAGCCGTCCCTCCGGACCTGACTGTCAAGGCAGTAATGCTTTGTAAATGTGTGCAGCGAGGCCCACGTAGCTGCCTGACAGATATCCTGCAGCGGAACACCGCGGCCTAAAGCCGTGGTAGCAGCCGTTGCCCTGGTGGAATGGGCACGCAGCCCAACAGGAGGCTCTTTCTTAGCCAAAGAATAGCAGGCTTTGATACACAAGGTTACCCAGCGGGAGATGGTTCTCTTGTGCACCACCCGACCTTTTTTGGCGCCCACGTAGCCAACAAAGAGCTGGTCATCCACCCGGAAGTGTTGTGTGCGGTTGATATAAAAAGAAAGCGCACGTTTTGGGCCAGACGGTGGAGCCTCTCTTCCTCTCTGGAAGGATGCGGAGGCGGAAAGAAGGTGGGCAAAGTGATGGTCTGCCCAATGTGGAAGGCAGTAACCACCTTTGGCAAGAAGGACGGACGCGTCCTAAGAACAACCTTGTCTGGATGGACAGACAGAAAGGGAGGTTTGCATGACAGAGCCTGGAGCTCACTCACCCGCCGAGCGGAGGTGATGGCCACCAGAAAGGCTGTCTTCAGAGTCAGAAGACGAAGAGGACAGTTATGTAGAGGCTCAAAGGGAGCGCACATAAGAAAGGTAAGAACCAAGTTCAAGTCCCACTGAGGAATCACAAACGGAACAGGAGGGAAGAGGTGTGTAATGCCTTTAAGGAATCTATTAACAGGGGACTTGAAAAGGGAGGGCTGATCAGGAAGCCTGAGGAAGGCCGAAATGGCACAAAGATAGCCCTTGATGGTACCCAGGGCAGAACCCTGTTGGGCCAGTGAAAGAAAGAACAGAAGAACCTCAGAAAGAGGGGCAGAGAGGGGATTCACAGCCTTTGCTGTGCACCATGCCACAAACTTGTTCCACCTGCAGGCGTATACCACCTTAGTGGAGGGACGCCTGGCTGCCAGAATCACATCACAAACTTCGGGAGGCAAGTCGAAAGGAATCAACTGCCGCCGCTCAATCTCCACGCAAGCAGGTGGAGGCTGGACAGGTTCGGGTGGAGGACCGTCCCTGCTGCTGCGACAGAAGATCCTCCCGAAGAGGCAGACGGATCGGGGGATCGACGCTCATACTGAGTAGCTCGGGATCCAAACTCTTCGAGCCCAGTCCGGAGCCACAAGGATGACTTTGGCCCGGTCGCGCCGAATCTTCTTCAACACTCTGGGTAGAAGTGGTATAGGCGGAAAGGCGTACAACAGACCGCAACTCCACTCGCGACGAAAAGCGTCGCCGAGCGAGTGCCGCCTTGGAAATTCCAACGTGCAGAACTGATGACATTGCGCGTTCTCTTCGGTGGCGAATAGATCTAACCAAGGCTCTCCCCACTGCAGAAAGAGACCTTGCGCCACTTCCGAGTGAAGACGCCATTCGTGATCCATCATGCACCTGCGGCTGAGTTCGTCCGCCCTGGCGTTCAGGGAACCTGCCAGGTGTTGAACCATCAGGAACATGCCCTGATGTTCCAGCCATGTCCAGAGGCGCAGAGCCTCCTGACAGAGGGTCCACGACCCCACCCCGCCTTGTTTGTTGCAGTACCACATGGCGGTGGTGTTGTCTGTGAACACCTGCACTACCTTCCCTTTGACAGAGGGAAGGAATGCCTTGAGTGCAAGTCGGATCGCCCGGAGCTCCAGAAAGTTGATATGGAGCCGGGACTCCGCCGGAGACCAGAGGCCTCTGATCTCCGCCTCTCCCATGTGACCGCCCCATCCCAGAAGGGACGCGTCAGTCACAACTGTGTGCTCTGGCTGGGGAAGGGAGAGGGATCTGCCCATGACCCATTGCCGGTTCGAGAGCCACCACTGCAACTGTTTTGCAGCCCCATCTGAGATCTGGACGTGATCGGACAGGTTGCCCTGGTGCTGCGCCCACTGGAACTTCAGGTCCCACTGCAGAGCCCGCATATGCCATCTGGCATGATCGACCAGCAGGATGCAGGAGGCCATGAGGCCCAGCAGCCTCAGGGTCATCCGTACCGAAACCCAGGATAAAGGCTGAAAGATTGGAATCATAGCCTGAATATCCCGGACTCGCCGTTCGGGAGGATAGGCCCGAAACTGCGTCGTGTCCAGAACTGCTCCGATGAAAAGGAGCTGTGGAGAAGGAATCAGATGCGACTTCGGCACATTGATGGAGAACCCCAGCGAGTGCAGGAGTTCGGCCGTAGTCTGGAGGTGGGAGACGACTGCCTGGGACGAGCCCGCCTTCAGCAGCCAGTCGTCGAGGTAGGGGAAGACGGGAACCCCTGCCCGGCGCAGATGAGCTGCGACCACCGCCATCACTTTCGTGAACACCCGAGGGGCACTTGTAAGGCCAAAGGGGAGCACGGTGAACTGAAAATGCTCGAGGCCTACCGTGAACCGTAGGTAACGCCGGTGGGCCGGCAGGACGGGGATGTGGAAATAAGCGTCCTGCAAGTCCAACGCTACCAACCAGTCTCCAGGGTCGAGGGCAGTCAAGACCTGAGCTAGGGTGAGCATCTTGAACTTCTCCTTCCGGAGGAAGCGATTGACGTTCCGGAGGTCCAAGATAGGACGCATGTCCTCCTTGTCCTTTTTGGGCACCAGAAAGTAGTGGGAGTAGCAACCACGTCCTACTTCTGGGGTCGGAACATGCTCGATGGCCCTCTTGGCCAAGAGGGCCGTGACTTCCTTCTGCAGAAGCACCAAGTGATCCCCTGACATGCGGTGGAATTGAGGTGGCATGGCTGGGGGTGGTCTCGAAGGGGAGGGAGTAGCCCCTTCGGACAATGTCCAAGACCCACCTGTCCGAGGTGATGGGACGTCAGTGGTGAAGGTGATGGCGGACCCTGCCCCCTACTGGCGTGCTGTGCACCGGAAAGGAGGGACTAGGAGGGCTTGGAGGCCGCGGACGGGTTGGAGGTGGTGGCCTGACCCGCACGCTGGTTGCCCGAACCGCCATGGCGGTATCCACGTCCTCGGCCACGCGAAGACGCTTGCTGCGCGGGCCGGTGGCTGGGCAGCTGACGTGACTGGGCGCCCCTTCCGTGGCCATGAAAGGGGCGAAAAACAGAGGTTAGCGGAGGGCGCACAACAGAAAGGCCCAGGGACTTGGCAGTAGCCCGTGAGTCCTTAAAACGCTCCAGCGCATGGTCTGCTTTGGAACCAAAAAGACCGACTCCATCAAAGGGCATGTCCATGAGTGTATTCTGGACATCACCCGAGAAACCAGTTGTTCTCAGCCAGGTGTGGCGACATAGCGCCACCGTCGTTGCAAGCGATCTGCCCAGCGAGTCGGCGGTATCAAGGCCACAACGTATGGTGCATTTAGCCGCATCTCTTCCTTCCGCAATGGCGCGGGTAAGCAGTGTCTGGACCTCCTCAGAACACTGTGGCAAAACAGCCGCCACCGAATCCCACAGGGAGTGGGTATATCGGCCCAAAAGGCAAGCGGTGTTGACGGACCGCAAGCCAACACTGGAGGAAGAAAAGCCTTCTTCCCAAATTGGTCCAGGCATTTGGATTCCTATTCGGAGGGGCGGTAGGGAAGGCGGTTTGGGAGGCAGAGGCTTGGACAACCAAGCTCTCGGGGTGGGATGTTGGGAGAGAAACAAGGGGTCGCCCGGAGCAGGGTGATGGCGTCGGGCCACGTTCCTATCCACAGGAGCCCCTGTGGTGGGCTTGGACCAGGCGCCCAAAAGAACGTCAGTCAGTGCATCATTAAACGGCAGCACAGTCTCCGTGGAGGAAGCTGCCGGCTGAAGCACTTCAGTCAGGAGATTAGTCCTGTCAGCCACAGTAGGCAATTGGAGGTGCAAGGCTCCAGCTGCTCTAGGCAACACCGTTGTGAAATTTGCTCCCTCCTCCGTAGCCACGGGAGGAGACAGCATGCCAGTGTCAGGGGAAGTGTCTAGACCACTGGCATCCCCAAGTTCCTCAGCCCAGTCCTGATCATACTCACACTGTTGTGTGAGAGGGTCTTCCGACCCCTCCCAGCTCTCCTGGTCCTCCTCTTGTTCAAAATATGGAGGAGGAGGGACATTTGGGACCCAAGGTCTCATCGGCGCCGGAGCCGGCGTCGAGCGACGTCGGTCCGGCTCCATGTCCGGAGCCGGAGACAACCGGGGAACGACGCCGTCCGGAGCCACGGACGGCGTCAGGAACGGCACCAGGGACATCGGCGGAGGCGTGGTTAGGTCAACCGGCGTCGATGGGGGTTGCGGTACCACCGGAGCCGGGTTCGAGGCCGGGGCCGGAGCCGAGGCCGGGATCAAGGCTGGCGGGACAGGCGACGCCGGGACCGGAGTCGGCGGCGACGCCGGAGCAACCCCATCAGGGCCCGCGGGGCCCGAAGGCGCACCGGAGGGACCTTGAGGCCCGAAGAGGCGGGCCATGGCAGACAGGAATTCCTGTATTTCGGCCGGAGTCGCCCCCGAACCCGGAAAGGACGGGTAATGCGGGGGCGGCTCCACAGGCACGTCCGGGGCCGCGGGGACGGTGCCGACAGGGGCCTCAGCCGAGTCGCGAGACCGGCGAGGCGAAGTCTTAGAGCGATGATGCTTCTTAGACTTTTTGTGCTTCGACTTACCCGAGGAGCGCGGAGACTTGGACTCCGACGACCGGCGGGGGCTCCGCGACCGGCCCTTCGACCTCTCCCGGGACCGGGGCGTGGTGCGGCGCGGAGCCGACTGCCGGACCTCGAGTAGCTTTCGAGACCGCTCTCGCAAAGCCTTCGGGTGAAGTTTCCGGCAGTCAGGACACGACTTCATGTCGTGGTCTCGGCCGAGACAGTAGAGACACTCTAGATGCGGGTCTGTGATCGACATCATTCGACCACAGGCGTCGCATGGCTTAAAGCCGGGCATCCCTACGACACCTAGGAGTCGATGAAGACTCGAAAAGAAACAGTGAAAAAATTCACAAAAAATTTAGTCAAAAATTGACTAGGGCACTGCTCTTCCCGGATCTGCTTTTACTGGTGCGAAAAAAGAAGAACTGACGTCAGCGCGCAGGGGCGGCGTCTAAGTACTGCCCGCGACGTCATCCCGGCGATCACGACGCCGACGACGGACGTGGAGCCGCACGACGCCGCCTACCTACGCGCAAGGGTACTGCTAAGCAAAAACTTTCCGGATCCAGCCTGACGCCTGGGGATATTCTAAGGTAAGGAATCTGTCACTAACGTATCTCTTTCAGATAAAAATGTTAATGACATTACCAGACCAGCAGATGAAGAGGGCTGGATAAAATAATATATCAATAAAAAGCAAAAGGTTTTGGCTAACACCACACCTAAAGGGAGAAAGTAGCTTACAATAGCAGGGTCAATCGACCCTCCATCTTTACAAACCAAACAATAAGCACATTATGAACACTGCTTGCAAAGAAAAACAGGTGCGCGTTTTTATGTGGCATCAAAAAAGGACCAATACTACCTAAGATTTCTATTAAAAATGTGAGTTCATTGCTCAGTATGATGAATTTCACATTTATTTTGAAAAATATATTTTCCCGAGGGACGCAGATAGTGTCGATTTCTCAAAATGCACCACTTGAATAAACTCAACCATGGGTTCATTTTTAAAGGAGGTGACTTCATGTAACCCGTAGTGGTGTGGGCATCCTCCAATCCAAGTGACAAAGGAAGCAGAGAGCAGCAGCAGGAGAATTCTTAACTATCTCTTCAGTGATAGCAGCGATGCAGCAAACGAGGCGGAGGGAAGCATACATTTTTTATGCAGAGTAATCTAAAACTTTTTAAAGAGAATTATCAACTGTTATTCTATCCCACCATGAAAGCCAATACAACAGGCACATCTAATTAGAGAGCTATTTGATAGCTTTCTCTGCACACGGAGGCATGCCACATGTGAGGCGCACACTCCAGGAGCACAGAATCTTATGACTTCATGTGCCTACGGACACCAGGCCCTATTACAAACACTTTCAATCCCCAGTATGGTAAAACGCAGAACAGACATGCCCTCTAAAGGTGTCGCAAGTTCTGTGGCTTTTAAACAAATGTAAAATAAAGTAAGACCTCGAATTTCAATTCACCCTGGCCCTTGTGATAAAAGGCCCCTAAAATATAGTGAGAGCTAATTGAGAGTTGCTTGCTGTGCCCCACCGAAAACGGAATTAGCGAAAATCTTAGGAAGAATGAGGATTTACTATAAAGGCACATACGTGAAAGATGTGTGCGCTTCCTAGCCTAGTACAAGACATTAACCCGTAGAAAAAACACACAGTCGTTGTGCTTTCAACAGTTCATTTTATTTAAAAAATAGAATATTTACATTCTCTTGTTGATCTGTAGTAAGCTGGAGTTACAGTACTACAGGGCCCATTGTAACAAACGTAAGCAGGGCACCAAAACAGTACTATTCATACATCGTCTTCTCCCAATAAAAGGAAACCAAACAAGTCAACAACATCTACAGAGGTAACTGCAGGATGCTTTGCAAAGGCAGAAAAGGCTCATGTACACAAGATCCTTGTAACAGCTGTTCTACGTCTCTGATCTCAGAGCCGACACCGATAAATATTTAACGAGGCTCTGCAAGACCGAGGCCTTTGTTATGCATACACGCCAGGAACCTTCTTATAGGGTTGCACTTCTTGGTTCAAACGCAAACATTAAAACTTATTTAAAGAAGAGATGCCTAAAGATTTGTGTCAGTTCTGTTTTTGAGGCGCATATTCATCACCTGCACAACAGCATTCAGAATTTATACCACGGACACATTTAATGTCGTAGGGGAAACAACTTGTCTTTATTGCTGGGGCTGACTGGTTAAGGGAATTCAGTCTTAAATGGGGAGCCTTTCACGGTCCTGTAGCAATGCCATAGGCCTCTCTGGGTGTTTTCAGCTAGGCAACAGAGCAGACATCATAAGAAATAAAGTGAAAACAAACCTAGTGACAGCAGGCTTCCGAGGCACACTTGTCTCAACCGGTGGGGCCACTCCCAAAGTTGCATTCTGACATCATGGCGTTCGGGTCATACGACAAAGAGGAAAACACCAGACGGAAACTAGAGAAAATAAGATTTGAACAAAGCACAGTCCATTCTACTCCATCAATTAAAAAAAGAGTGTAGAAATAAATTAAGAAAAATGCATAAATACGTACCACATATTTTCATGTATTTATATTTTTGATCATGGTAAGACATTTTCATAGAAGCTCAAGTTCTAAAGTGCTACAGAAGGCTTAAATTGTAAAAAAAAAAAAAAAAGGCCTTCCTTTGGGGGGGGAGGAGCTGAGGGGATTAAAAGGGTTTAAACAGAGTCGGATGAAGAAAAAAAAAATCACACTGAAGAAACGAAAATACACTAAAGGCAAACAAACATATGAAGACCTGAAACAACATACTCGTAGTGAGTGAATCTAGCCGGTGTTTCTTTCCGATTGCACAAGGTTCAGAATAGAGATTAGAGTGGAAGAAAGGACAGATGCTAGACTAGCTCGCTTTAGAACTTGGAAGAACCAGTAAATCCTTGTTCTGTTTTGACATTTTGAGCGCAGTCAATGCCCCGTCTTGAATCGGAGATGTCTAGAATCGGAGATGTCTAGAAGTGGAAGAGTTCCGTCACAAAAATGGCAGACACTGAGGCGTTACGTAAGTACAAGGGAAATGACAGTCATCAAAACATGACTAAACTAAATCTAATACATTTATACTTGGAGAAGCGAGTAGACGTTTCTTCAATAACGTGATATAGTGACTTTTCAAAGTTGTGACAGCAGCCACGATGTGAGTGGTAGGTGTTCATAAATATCATTCAACATCAATTTTCCTCCCTAAAATAATCACAATTTAAGTTTAATAGGAAAAAAATATACGTGTCTCATAGAGGAAGGGATGAGTAATACTCGGAGAAAAAGACCGTGGGACAAGTTTATTAAGATTTGCTCTAGAGATGGATTAAGGAGAGGGGCACTCTATCACCAGACTTCGAAAAGCATATTCATAATGACCTGAAATGAATTAAACGTGAAGATGCTTGAAGCACCATAAAGATGCAATGACTTGCTCACGTGCATCTCAAAGATGCTCCCACAGCTGTGCTCTAGGGCACATACAACAGGGTATTGGAAGCGACAACCTTTAATTTCTGATTCCCAAGCCTCCTTTTCTCATATGCCTAGAACACCCTATCTCAAAAGGAGGGACCGGAGACGGTCTAGCATAAACATGAAAGCATAACAGCAAGAGTGGACTGTAATATTCCACAGACTCTTGCCTTTTAATCCGTTGCTTTTCTCACTACTTACCAAGATGGAAAACACAAGGCGATTTAAGTAGATGGGACTAAACAAATGAAGTACGGTATGTGCTACAGTGACTAATCTTACATCCTCAGCCACCCTTCCCTCCTGTATTTTCATATACACGACAAGATTTCCAGGCACTAAAATGATATGGTAGAAACCAGTTGTAAGGACCCTGCAGGGTACAGACCAAGATGTTCAGCAGCACAGCATGGCAGTGTGGAGCCTTAGGTCAAGAGCTGCTCTCAAAGCATAGTCTGCAAAAAGCGTGCAGCATTTTTACACGAGAGCGTTGTACGTCATATCAATAGCTTTGATTTCCTGCAAGCAGCAAAACGTTAAGAGAAGGAAGCCCCCTCCAAAAGCAATAGTCCACTACAAATGATAGTTATTGTACAGTGGTCAACAGAAACCTTAGATGCTTTCTTTCCCCCCCCAAGGAGCAGGAATGCAATAAGTGATATATTGCTGAGAGATCAGTAGATGGAGGGTGCCCTCAGATCCAAGACAACTCTCAACAACGTCTCAGTATCTGAAGATGGGCGGGTAAATGTTTAGCAAATAAATTACCTAATTAGAGTGAAAACCCAGTAGAACTTTTGGAATGGTCCAAAAGCTTGTACATAGAAAACTAGGCATACAGATCTTTTAAATAATAAATACAAATTGAGAAACTGATTGAAAGGGACTGAGATCACAGGAACCAAGAATGCTAACTTCACTTACCAATTTAACTGTCTCAAAATGTTCAATACCCAAAACAAATAGAGCAATATTAAAGTCAATGACAGGATGTGGTTGACTAGACATTAGTGGAGAACCAAATTAATTCATTTAAAACGTACGTTTTAGTTGCCATCAAATCAGCTACAGGACTCAAGATGAAGGCCAGAACTGCCTTATCTCAGACATGAGTGTGAGTCAATGTACACTGAATATAATTTATAACTTTTTTTGCCACATGCCCCCCTACTGACTTCACACAAACTTTACTGCCCACTTGATAATTTAAGAGATTCTCACAAGACATGCCTTGATGTCAACAGGCTTTGACTTCAGGTACAGTGCATTTTTTTTACAGCCTCTCCAGAAAGTAAGCTTCTGAACGTTTGGAGGTCCATAACTGCACACAGGCAGCTTCCTCTTTTATATAGCAAAATAAATGAGGGAGTAAAACATGGACTCCGTTCCCAAGCCAGTATAAGCTGTATGGCATCCAGCTGGTAGACTTATGATAGGTCAAACAGGAAGCTGATGAAAGTAGAGAAGAAGCCTGAAACCATGCCACATCACTTATGGTCTTCCTCCAATTATTCGGGGAAAATCTTTCCCTCTAGCTTGTGTACACAAATTATCTTACATTTATTTGGAGAAGTGTCTGGCTCTTCGCATGTGTATTTAATGGTCTAAGGAAGAGGATCAGAGTGTACTATTTCTTTTTAGAGTGCTGGCTGATTTATACGATCTAGCAAAGCAGTTTGCAACGCCCTAAAAACTGGAAAGAACTCCCCTGTCGGTCAGGTAAAATTATGTTGAGGGTGGGAGATATTTAATCACTGGCTTGGTTGTAATTGTTGAAAGTGACTTGGTGCCAAGACTGCACAAGGTTTGCAGTTCCCTTATAGAAGTTTTAAAGAACACCTTTCTAATAAGTTGCTAAGGTATAGGAGAACTGTCTTTCAAACGCCTGGGAAGAGGATCCAGACAGATGTTCAATTTCTAGAACATCTGAAAGTCAAATCGTGGCATGTAGTCCTTTGTCAACTGGAGACTGCTGAACTTCGATTGCTGTCTTCCCGACAGAATCACCTAGTCACCTTGTTTAGAGCTTGGTAAAAATATGAAGATGCTTGTCTACTTTCCATTGTTATCACGCAGAAATGGGTGGAAGAGTGGGTTAAAAAAACAACAAAAACCTTTTATCAGTGGGCTCACAAATATGATTTTGGCTTGAATTGAGGAAGACCAAAGGTTTCTGAAAATTAGCACTGCAATTTTAAATATTCTCTTCGATAGACATTGAAAGCCCCCAATACTTCCCTGCTCAAAGGACATGAGCAACAACACCAACCTGGGGAAGGCTCAGATTTCATCAAGTATAGTCTGACAATGGGTTCATCATCCAAAGAGTTGTAAACCTGGTTATTCACCTTGCCCGCTTCAACCATATCCATTCATCAGGAGTGGTTTGCCAAGAAAGGGAGGTGTATGAATGGGGACAGAATCCCTGGAAACTAAGCAATACCCAGAGGTAAACGTAAAGGGGATGCCTTAGGATGTGCTGCCAGAGCTTGAGTGAGGGGTGTCTGGGACTACTGGAGAGGCTCCAGCACGAGAAGCGTCACCCAGTTTTTAAATAAATAATTTTATAACCATAGCATTTCATGGAGTCTATGCAAACACATGGCAAATCCTGAATCTCATTAATTATGTGCTGAAAAGATGGAGTCGAACACTTAGTGTACAAAGCCTATAGACATGGGATCTTTAAATGGATGGGAATGCTCTTTTCACTGCTATGTAGACAAGCCTGGTCTTAGACAAGACTAATGGAAAGTCAACACTATAACGTTTGTTGGACTGTAGATATGGAAGCCCACATAGACCAGACTGTCCGGGCCTGCAAGTTATCACCTACCAAAAGTTCTGATCTCAGAAAGAACTTAGAAACAAAAATCAAATAACAGGATAGGTTTCTATAAAACTTAAATTTATATAAATCAAGACCCCTGTGACAAAGTCTATGGAAGTCCTAAGATTATTGAAGCATGGAAGGATCCTCTGTTCTTTGGCCCTTGACCAACAAGGGGTCTAACAGCCGAGCAAACAGATTTCCACATGGGCCTCAAGAATGACTGTGCTATTCAGCGACTCAGGCCATCTTCTTAGCGACCTGCAATCCCAATTCGAGCTTGAAATTGAATGGGGCAACAGATGGATTTGAAAACTTGTTACTAAAAGAGACCATAGTAAAGCGGTTTTTTTCCAATTCCATTCACTTAAGACCCAAAATTCATATACACACTAAACAAAGAGAACAGCAGATAATAGAACGTAAGTAAATATTAGAAACTAAACAGAGGCTAACTAATAAAAGAAAGATTTCAAATATCAATTAAAGACTAGGCGAGTTTTCGGTTTTTCCAAACTCAGCTGCATGGTTGACATTAATAGGAGTGTGGTATGCAAAATGCTTACCCCCACCTCTCCTCCTTTCATACATTTCTATCTAAAAGTAACTAGAAGAGATACACATTAAAACTGCAGATTTCTGAAAAGGCTATAAATAGAGACCAATTTCTTCCAGCACAGCAGCATTTTGGATAGGCTCAGGGAGCTGTGTCAGCACTTGTCATAAGAAGTACTTTGTGCATCAAACATTCTTTTCTTAGTGAGGTGGGACTGGTGCCTTGATATTGCAAATAATATATATGAAGGCCTATATTCCTTCAGGAGGATAAAAGTGATTGAGGAAGTGGGTATAAGGTTGTTCGTGTGAGTTCAGGCTTCCTATTGAATTGAAACAGCATTTCTAAAGCGCGTGGTTACCCGAGGGCATCCCAGCGCTACCAGCAGTGCGATCAAAGACTCCGAGCGGTATTTAGGGAAATAGAAAGGTTTTAATTTGTTTCCGAAAGATCAGATAGTTAGGTTCCAGACGGATCTGCAGGGGAAGGCGATTCCATAGCTTGGCAACATTATATGAACAAAGGCGCCCTCCACTCCTCGATCTTCTGATTTTCGGTACTACCACCAGATGTTTGTTGTCCGACCTCAAGGCCCTATTAGAACGGTAGGGCAGAATAGTAGATCGGATGAAGGGTGGTCCCTTGCCTGAAAGTGCTTTGTGTGCCATGCACAATGCCTTAAACTGGGTCCTCTCCTGAATAGGAAGCCAGTGAAGAACCGCAAGGGCAGGTTTAGCCGAAAAACGGTTGGGAATGTTCAGGAGCAAACGTACTGCGCAGTTTTGCACAATCTGCAGTTTTTTTGTAGTACAGCATGGAGCTCCTAAATAAAGGGCGTTGGCATAGTCAAGCCGGGAAAGGATCAATGCTTGCACCAGCAGTCTTCTGGCTACAAAAGGTAGCAAAGGGAGGATTTTACGTATCATCCTTAGGATCCCATAGCAGCTGGCTGCAACCTTCCTTGCTTGCACCTTGAGATCAAGGTTCCGGTCAAGCCAAACGCCCAAACTCTTAATCTGGCCTTTGGGGGAAGAGGCTGGGCCAAGGCAGCTGGGCCAGAATGGTGCTATATTAAGGGGGGCAGAGTTGCCAAGGAACATCAACTCCGTCTTTGCTCCGTTAAGTTTCAAATAAGAACATTCCATCCATATTGAAACCTTTTCAAGGCACCTTGTTAGACCATGCCCAGTGCTGTCTAGCTGATTGAAGGAGACCACCAACTGGGTGTCATCGGCATAAGTGAATCTGAATTCCGAAAGGTAGAACCACCTCAGCCAGGGACCTCATATAAATATTGAATAGTGTGGGGCTTAGGGAAGATCCCTGAGGGATCCCACATCTAAGAGGCATCCGTTCTGAGGAGATTTCATCCTCGAAGACTTCAAAAGATCTATCCTCAAGAAAAGACTGCAACCATTTCAGGGCTGTCCCGACCACTCCCACATCATTAAGTCTCTGGATCAGCAACTGGTGGTTGACCGTGTCGAAGGCTGCGCTGAGGTCTAAGAGAATAATAGGAGCGCAGCCTCCGTCATCTAGGATTTTTCTGGATTCCTCCACTACTGCCAGGAGAGCGGTCTCCGTACCTCGTTGCGGTCTAAATCCCATCTGTGAAGGGTGGAGACAGTTATTATTTTTCAAAAAAGAAGAAAGCGCAGAGTTGAGGTGCTTCTCTGCAATTTTGCTAATTCCTGGCAGTAGTGAAATGGGACGGTAATTCCCCCACACTTCAGGATCCAGATTGTTTTTTTTTAACAGTGCTTTGACCATTGCCCGCTTCCAAGAGGGGGGACATTGCCATAATAAAAGGGTCTCTGGTCCCTTTAAGTAAGGCAAAATGAAGTCCTATATGTAGGAAAGAATAGAGAAACGGTAGTGTCCATATAAGCAGTGATCTCTACTAAATTGGCGAGGAGCTTCAAAGAGCTAATTTTTCAAGGCGAATCTTATTAAATGTGGCACTTCTCGTTTTCTGTTTGTACCAGCAACATGGCTCCAGCGGATTACTCAGTCCAGCACCTTTCCCTCAATATGGCTTTTGTATTGCGGTATAACATTGTACTATTGAGCTGGAATGTATTGAGCATTAGGAAAAGGTCGGCTTTTAAACAAAAGAAAGGTTTAATGCAAAAGTTCATATTTTCTCACAATGTGCCCACATATAAACTGAACACTATTTACTAGCTTACATCATTGATGGAGTCTTTTTAAAGAGAACTCTTTTAGAAAACAGCATCGTATACATGTAGCATCAATTCACTATGAAATGCAAGCCTGAATGAAAAATTGGTCTTCGAGTTTGGTGTACATTACAGTATATTTCATTTACAATACAGAACACGGCAGGCGTCAATAAGTATTTATGTGGGGCATATGCATGACACTGCAACTTTTCCTATGAAATACAGTACAAATCCGAAACAGCCTATTTGTTAATAAAATAAAAAACGAAATGTCGGGTAACGTACTTAACTGATGAGAATTAGCATTCTTGCTAACAAGATCGTTTAGTATACAGCCCCAATACGCAACTCGAAAAGTAGAAAAGCGTGCTTGAACTGAAACACTAGCGCTCAGTAACCTTAAAAAATCATGGCTCACTCACATTCACTTAACTAAAGAATGCACGTTAGAAAAGGGATCCTATAAATATTTTTATTTGCTTAAAGATCAGAATGTACTATTTGTCCTATTAACAGAAATACATAACAAAAGCTTCCTAACAAGTGAAAAAAATAATTACAAATGCTGAAAATATTGGCCTCATTAACATATGTACAGACTTGTTTCCTTAATACATATCATCTATTTGGGAATAGCTTCATTTTATGACACACATTTGTACAAACACGGGCATCCCAAAGTTCATTTTTCAGCAGAGAATACTTCTGTCTTTGAGTTAGGTGTCACGACCGGGTGACCAGAGAGGCTCAGCCTCTCTCCAGAAACGGTTCCAGTTATCCACACAGCCACCCTCAAGAAATGGTGCAGACATTGTTCTGAATGTTCCTTCCACAGTAGGCCCCGACAGACATTCCGCTCATGACATTCACGTCTTCAGTTCATGGAGACTCGTGTGAAGTATATTACAAGTTCATCTTGGAGCAGAGCACACGGTTGCGCATAGTTCACAGGGCGCTGCCGGGACCGATCAGCTCCTCAGCTTCCTGCGAGGCCAGCGGCTGTGATGTGCTGCTGAGGTCCCTCTGTCCCTTCTTGTCTTTGTTTTGAAGCGTTTGAAGCTGAATAATTAGGTTTCGGATTTCTTCTCGCTTAGTTTTCATTCTTTGCTCCGGGAACCAGCCTGACAAATTCATCGGCAGATCAAAACTATGAATGGGGTTCTGAAAAGTAAGCACACAGGGGGTTAGCCAGCGGTTAGTGGAAACGTTTCTACAATGTATTCTTGTTGTTCTACGACCACCAACCAATAACATGCCCATTAGTCTATTCATAACAGACAGCAGTATCGTTTTAGCGTTCTCATGGCTCTTCATATCACAAAGGTGTGTAATCGCAAAATCATTATTTAACAAGTGGCACATACTATTTAACAAATGGCACATAATACCAGTGAACGCAGTGCAAACTGTCAATATATTGCAGAAGTCTGAATGACCCAGTCACAAGCTCCGCGATGACCTTAACTTTAGTATCTGCAGTTCATGACCGTGACGGGCTGCATTTGTTCAGTGGGATAAGCCCACAACGGCTGAGCATTCTGGCAACAAATGCAGTCAATCTACCACCATCCCCGAGCAACTCCTGGCCCAAGACCGTGATTGGTATATAGCATTATATGACATGTTACAGTATCTTTCTTATTTGGTTTATGCACTTACTCTGTAGATGTTAGCCGCTGGGCTACTGGCAATCGTTTAAAGATGCAGGTGTTGAGTTAATTTGATAATGGCACCTAAGGGGTAAAGCTGTAACTGATGGGGAGGGTTTCCCCACTTTCAGCAGCGGTGTAAGGTTTTTAGGCAAGCAACGTACCCAGCATAGCAACAACATATGGATAAGACCACATCCATAAGCAACACAACGTTGTAAGATCATACGTAAAATCTGTGGATCAATCACAGTTGAAATGGTCTTTTTTATTTACTTATGGATCGAAGAGCATACAGATGTCAGATATTACTTGTTAGAAATTAGGAGCATTAGTTAAGTGAAGTGAGTACCCACCTCAAATAACCCGAGTATTTGTAAGGGTGAACCACAAAGTGACTAGTGTATATATGTGTATATGTGTGTATATATATATATATATATATATATAATCTTTATTGCTTGATTAATTAAAATCATTGCAATCACATCTTACAACTCCAAGAAAAACATATTTACATTACAAGCAAAATATCTTCTCATCACGTAATAATAAAAAAAACTGTCCCATAAATACAATTAAAAAACTTATCAATAAGCACAAGTTACTAACTTGTGTAACGATATATCTGTAAGAGACAGTAGTTAGTGACAGATTCCTTACCTTAGAATATCCCCAGGCGTCAGGCTGGATCCGGAAAAGTTTTTGCGTAGCAGTACCCTTGCGCGTCGGTAGGCGGCGTCGTGCGGCTCCGCGTCCGTCGTCGGCGTCGTGATCGCCGGGATGACGTCGCGGGCAGTACTTAGGCGCCGCCCCTGCGCGCTGACGTCAGTTCTGTACACGACTTTCCGCGCCAGGAACGCAGAGCCATGCAAGAAGCTGACATAGGTGTCTGAAAAATACTAGGGCCCTGAAAGGGATGTCCTTAACCCTAGAAATCAGTTCGCAGAACGGGGAGGATGGGTGGGGCGGTAAGGAATCTGTCACTAACTACTGTCTCTTACAGATATATCGTTACACAAGTTAGTAACTTGTGCATCTGAAAGAGACACGTTAGTGACAGATTCCTTACCTTAGAATAGATACCCCAGCAATACCAACCCCGGTGGTGGGTCTGCGAACAAAGATCAGACAAGGAAGTCCTGGAGGACAGAACGGCCAAAGAAGCCGTCCCTCCGGACCTGACTGTGAAGGCAGTAATGCTTTGTAAACGTGTGCAGCGAGGCCCACGTAGCTGCCTGACAGATAACCGGCAGCGGAACACCGCGGCCCAAGGCCGTGGTAGCAGCCGTTGCCCTGGTGGAATGGGCACGCAGCCCAACAGGAGGCTCCTTTTTAGCCAAAGAATAGCAGGTCTTGATGCACAAGGTAACCCAGCGGGAGATGGTCCTCTTGTGCACCGCCCGACCTTTTTGGCGCCCACGTAGCCAATAAAGAGCTGGTCATCCACCCGGAAGTGTTTTGTGCGGTCAATATAGAAGGAGAGCGCACGTTTTGGGTCCAGACGGTGGAGCCTCTCTTCCTCTCTGGAAGGATGCGGAGGCGGAAAGAAGGTGGGCAAAGTGATGGTCTGCCCAATGTGGAAAGCAGTAACCACCTTTGGCAAGAAGGACGGACGCGTCCGAAGAACAACCTTGTCTGGATGAACAGACAGAAAGGGAGGTTTGCAAGATAGAGCCTGGAGCTCACTCACCCGCCGAGCGGAGGTGATGGCCACCAGAAAGGCTGTCTTCAGAGTCAGAAGACGAAGAGGACAGTTATGTAGAGGCTCAAAGGGAGCGCACATTAAAAGGTAAGAACCAAGTTTAAGTCCCACTGAGGCATCACAAACGGAACAGGAGGGAAGAGGTGAGTAATGCCTTTTAAGAACCTGTTAACAACAGGGGACTTGAAAAGGAGGGCTGATCAGGGAGCCTGAGGAAGGCCGAGATAGCACAAAGATAACCCTTGATGGTACCCAGGGCAGAACCCTGTTGGGCCAGAGAGAGAAGGAACAGAAGGACCTCAGAAAGAGGGGCAGAAAGGGGATCCACAGCCTTTGCTGTGCACCATGCCACAAATTTGTTCCACCTGCAGGCGTATACCACCTTAGTGGAGGGACGCCTGGCTGCCAGAATCACATCACAAACTTCGGGAGGCAAGTCGAAAGGAATCAACTGCCGCCGCTCAATCTCCACGCAAGCAGGTGTAGACTGGACAGGTTCGGGTGGAGGACCGTCCCCTGCTGCTGCGACAGAAGATCCTCCCGAAGAGGCAGACGGATCGGGGGATCTACGCTCATATTGAGTAGCTCGGGATACCAAACTCTTCGAGCCCAGTCCGGAGCCACAAGAATGACTTGGGCCCGGTTGTGCCGAATCTTCTTCAACACTCTGGGTAGAAGTGGTATAGGCGGAAAGGCGTACAATAGACCGCAACTCCACTCGTGACGAAAAGCGTCGCCGAGCGAGTGCCGCCTTGGAAATTCCAACGCGCAGAACTGATGACATTGCGCGTTCTCTTCGGTGGCGAATAGATCTAACCAAGGCTCTCCCCACTGTAGAAAGAGTCCTTGCGCCACTTCCGAGTGAAGACGCCATTCGTGATCCATCATGCACCTGCGGCTGAGGTTCGTCCGCCCTGGCGTTCAGGGAACCTGCCAGGTGTTGAACCACCAGGAACATGCCCTGGTGTTCCAGCCATGTCCAGAGGCGCAGAGCCTCCTGACAAAGGGTCCACGACCCCACCCCGCCTTGTTTGTTGCAGTACCACATGGCAGTGGTGTTGTCTGTGAACACCTGCACTACCTTCCCTTTGACAGAGGGAAGGAATGCCTTGAGTGCAAGTCGGATCGCCCGGAGCTCCAGAAGGTTGATATGGAGCCGGGACTCCGCCGGAGACCAGAGGCCTCTGACCTCCGCCTCTCCCATGTGACCGCCCCATCCCAGAAGGGACGCGTCCGTCACAACTGTGTGCTCTGGCTGGGGAAGGGAGAGGGATCTGCCCATGACCCATTGCCGGTTCGAGAGCCACCACTGCAACTGTTTTGCAGTCCCCTCCGAGATCTGGACGTGATCGGACAGGTCGCCCTGGTGCTGCGCCCACTGGAACTTCAGGTCCCACTGCAGAGCCCGCATATGCCATCTGGCATGAGTGACCAGCAGGATGCAGGAGGCCATGAGGCCCAGCAGCCTCAGGGTCATCCGTACCGAAACCCAGGATAAGGGCTGAAAGATCGGAATCATAGCCTGAATATCCCGGACTCGCCGTTCGGGAGGATAGGCCCGAAACTGCGTCGTGTCCAGAACTGCTCCGATGAAAAGGAGCTGTGGAGAAGGAATCAGATGCGACTTTGGCACATTGATGGAGAACCCCAGCGAGTGCAGGAGTTCGGCCGTAGTCTGGAGGTGGGAGACAACTGCCTGGGACAGAGCCCGCCTTCAGCAGCCAGTCGTCGAGGTAGGGGAAGACTGAAACCCCTGCCCGGCGCAGATGAGCTGCGACCACCGCCATCACTTTCGTGAACACCCGAGGGGCACTGGTAAGGCCAAAGGGGAGCACGGTGAACTGAAAATGCTCGAGGCCTACCGTGAACCGAAGGTAACGCCGGTGGGCCGGCAGGACGGGGATGTGGAAATAGGCGTCCTGCAAGTCCAACGCTACCAACCAGTCTCCGGGGTCGAGGGCAGTCAAGACCTGAGCTAGGGTGAGCATCTTGAACTTCTCCTTCCGGAGGAAGCGATTGACGTTCCGGAGGTCCAAGATAGGACGCATGTCCTCCTTGTCCTTTTGGGCACCAGAAAGTAGTGGGAGTAGCAACCACGCCCTACTTCTGGGGTCGGAACATGCTCGATGGCCCTCTTGGCCAAGAGGGCCGTGACTTCCTTCTGTAGAAGCACCAAGTGATCCCCTGACATGCGGTGGAATTGAGGTGGCATGGCTGGGGGGTGGTCTCGAAGGGGAGGGAGTAGCCCCTTCGGACAATGTCCAAGACCCACTTGTCCGAGGTGATGGGACGCCAGTGGTGAAGGTGATGGCGGACCCTGCCCCCGACTGGCGTGCTGTGCACCTGAAAGGAGGGACTAGGAGGGCTTGGAGGCCGCGGACGGGTTGGAGGTGGTGGCCTGACCCGCACGCTGGTTGCCCGAACCGCCACGGCGGTATCCACGTCCTCGGCCACGCGAAGGCGCTTGCTGCGCGGGCCGTTGGCCGGGCTGTGGACGTGACTGGGCGCCCCTTCCGTGGCCACGAAAGGGGCGAAAAGCAGACGTTTGCGGAGGGCGCACAACAGCAAGGCCCAGGGACTTAGCAGTAGCCCGTGAATCCTTGAAACGCTCCAACGCATGGTCCGCCTTTGAACCAAAGAGACCGACTCCATCAAAGGGCATGTCCATGAGAGTATTCTGGACATCCCCTGAAAAACCAGTGGTTCTCAGCCAGGCGTGGCGACGCAGCGCCACCGTCGTTGCAAGCGATCTGCCCAGCGAGTCGGCGGTATCAAGGCCACAGCGGATGGTATACTTAGCCGCATCACGCCCTTCCGCAATAGCGCGGGTAAGCAGTGTCTGGACCTCCTCAGAACACTGCGGCAAAACATCAGCCACCGAATCCCACAGGGAGTGGGTGTATCGGCCCAAGAGGCAAGCGGTATTAACAGACCGCAAGCCAGCACTGGAGGAAGAGAAAGCCTTCTTCCCAAAGTGATCCAGGCGCTTGGATTCCCTATCCGGAGGGGCGGTAGGGAAGGCTGTTTGGGAGGCAGAGGCTTGGACAACCAAGCTCTCAGGGGTGGGGTGTTGGGAGAGAAACAGGGGGTCGCCCGGAGCCGGGCGATGGCGTCGGGCCACGTTCCTATCCACAGGAGCCCCTGTGGTGGGTTTGGACCAGGCACCCAAAAGAACGTCAGTGAGTGCATCGTTGAACGGCAGCACAGGCTCCGAAGAGGAGGCCGCCGGCTGAAGCACTTCAGTCAGGAGGTTAGTCCTGACGGCCACTGTAGGCAACTGGAGATTTAAGGCTCCAGCAGCTCTACGCAACACCGTTGCAAAATTAGCCCCCTCCTCCGTTGCCACGGGAGGAGACAGCATGCCAGAGTCGGGGAGGTATCCAGCCCACTGGCATCCCCAAGTTCCTCAACCCAGTCCGGGTCAAACTCGCACTGTTGTGTGAGAGGGTCGTCAGACCCCTCCCAGCTCTCCTGGTCCTCCTCAGGTTGAAAAGATGGAGGAGGAGGGACATAAGGGACCCAAGGCCTCATCGGCGCCGGAACCGGCGTCGGGCGACGCCGGTCCGGCTCCATGTCCGGACCCGGGGAGAACCGGGGAACGACGCCGCCCGGAGCCCCGGACGGCGTCGGAAACGGCACCGGGGACATCGGCGTCGGCGGAGGCGTGGTTAGGTCAACCGGCGTCGATGGAGGTTGCGGCACCACCGGAACCGGGGTCGAGGCCGGGGCCGGAGCCGAGGCCGGGACGAAGGCTGGTGGGACAGGCGACGCCGGGACCGGAGTCGACGGCGACGCCGGAGCAACCCCATCTGGGCCCGCGGGGCCCGAAGGCGCACCGGAGGGACCTTGAGGCCCGAAGAGGCGGGCCATGGCCGACAGGAATTTCTGTACTTCGGCCGGAGTCGCCCCCGAACCCGGGAAGGACGGGTAATGCGGGGGCAACTCGACAGGCACGTCCGGGGCCGCGGGGGCGGGGACGGTGCCGACAGGGACCTCAGCCGAGTCGCGCGACCGGCGAGGCGAAGTCTTAGAGCGATGACGCCGCTTAGACTTCTTGTGCTTCGACTTACCGGAGGAGCGCGAAGACTTGGATTCCGACGAACGGCGGGGACTCCGCGTCCGGCCCCTCGACCTCTCCCGGGACCGGGGCTTGCTGCGGCGCGGAGCCGACTGCCGGACTTCAAGGAGCTTTCGAGACCGCTCTCGCAAAGCCTTCGGATGAAGTTTCCGGCAGTCAGGGCACGACTTCGTGTCGTGGCCTCGGCCGAGGCAGAAGAGACACTCGAGGTGGGGGTCCGTGATGGACATCATACGACCACATACCTCGCAGGGCTTAAAGCCGGGCATCCCTACGACACCTTAGGAGTCGTGAAGACTCGTTGAAGAGAACAGTGAAAAATTTCACAAAAAGATAGTCAAAAAGTGACTAGGGCACTGCTCTTCCCGGATCTGCGCTTACTGGCGCGGAAAAAGAAGAACTGACGTCAGCGCGCAGGGGCGGCGCCTAAGTACTGCCCGCGACGTCATCCCGGCGATCACGACGCCGACGACGGACGCGGAGCCGCACGACGCCGCCTACCGACGCGCAAGGGTACTGCTACGCAAAAAACTTTCCGGATCCAGCCTGACGCCTGGGGATATTCTAAGGTAAGGAATCTGTCACTAACGTGTCTCTTTCAGATACACAAATCTAACCACCTTACATCCTTAATTACAGGATATTATTGCACATTTTACATTTTAAAGTGATGGCGTGCATTGCATACTATTTCCATATACATGACGGAAAAAATATTCTAACAAATAACCATTCATTTCCACTATGAAACACTACACATGTTATATTTCAAAGTGCTAATGGTAAAGTGCAGAAGTGACTAAAGCAGAGAAGTTTCTATTATACATTTCTTGCACAAATTACCTTTCAAAGTGCTAATGAACAATAATTGCAACAACCATCATATCAAAACAATAAAAGTGCATCAATTTACTGTAATGGTAACCCAACTATTGTTACATTTCAAATTAACACCATCGCAACAAAAGTTATTAGGTGATAACATTTATGAGCCGATTAAAACTGTTAGTCACCAAAACCATAAAAATAGTGGAGATCTGCCTTATTGTATTAAACATTTTTCAACTGCCATTAAAAATTTTACCAGTTGACATAATAATGGAACCAATTCACCAGACAATAACATAATTAAGGCCTGTCGAGCAGATCTCACGCCATTCATCAAAAAGTAAGGTCTCAAAACTAAACGTCTAAGATTAATCAGCTTGGGGCATACACATACTATATGTACTAGAGTTTCCTGTGGCCATCCACAAAATCTACAGTTAGAATCCGGCCACTGCTTGATCCAAGAATGAATGTCCTCCTTTGTTGGGTTTATTCCCATATGTAACCTTAAAAACGTTTTTTTAAACTTCGCAGAAAAGAAAACATTCAGATTCGGCTGAACACGCAGGGATTGGTATGAATTAATCACATACCATGCATGATTTTTCTCAGCTAATGCATTTTTATCCAATTTAAACGATTCAGCTTGGATATGCTTTTTTAAAATTAACTTATAATTGGGCATTTTCAAATCTCGCAGTGCACTTTGCAGGCCGATATCTTGTAGGGAAGTTAAAATATAGGATCTCCATTTAGCCGCATAGACAGACTTGTCTATTTCTTGCCAACAAATATTCCCTAAAGATGCAGGGGCTGATGTTGACAATGCGACCATACATTTAAAAAAAGCTCCCTTTGATACCAGACTCTGTCTCTGGAGACCAAATTCCAATCTTATTGCTGCTTGACACACTGACCTGGCAATCCCAAAAGTTGCTTTGAAGACCTTGACAAACAATAGGTCAAGCACCTTCACATCTTTCCCTCTAGTAATGGGGGAACCATAAATGAGGGTTGGTTGTAACTTGGCTTTGATTACTTTAAGAATAAACTCATATGATTGACAGTTCAGTGATTTTTTTAAACATTTAAAAGCATGGATCAAGGTCACAGCCTTGGCCCTTAAATCCTTAAAATGAAATTCAAAAGACACGCGATTGTCAAACCCCACTCCTAAGTATCTATACGTTTTAACAATATCAATTATACCTGCTCTGGCCTTCCAGGAATTAAACTTCTGTCTAACTACACCAATTTTCATTACTTTGTTTTTTTTTAACATTCAGTTCAAGGCCATTCTGTTGTGTATAGTCATCAAAGGCAGTAATAAGTCTTTGTAGGCCGATAGGAGTATGACTCACAAGAATTGTGTCATCGGCATACTGGAGGTAACTAATTTGCACCCATCCCATCCTAGGAACATGCCCATTAACAACATCCAAATGCTGAGAAAGATCTGATAAGAATAAATTAAATAAGCAGGGGGCAAGGACACAACCCTGCTTTAGGCCATTATATGTTCTAATCTTCCTTGATAAGGAGTTGCCCTCCCCCAGCTTAACTTGAACCCAAGTGTCGGTATACAGAAGAATAATAGCTTTCAACAATTTCTTTGATATGCCCCGATCGGACAGTTTTTTCCATAACCGGTTTCGTGGCACAGAGTCGAAGGCTGCCTTAAGGTCAATAAAAGCAATATATACATTTTGTTTATTCAAGGCAGCCCTCTCCGCAAGTAAGGTTAGGGCCAACAAATTTGTAGTAGTGGATTGTCCTTTCCGGAAACCAGTCTGATTAAATGGAATAATACCCTCCTGCATAGCCCAATCTTCCAATTCTATCAGAAGAGTAGAAGCAAACACCTTTGCATCGACATCAGTCAACGAGATTAGTCGATAATTAGCAGGATTTGCCACCGGACCGCTTTTATAAATAGGTTGTACTATGCTGCCTTGCCATGATTCTGGGACAACCCCCAGTGTCAAAACTTCCCTAAATAAATTATGCAGAATACCAGCCCACATGTCACTATTAGCACGAAACGGGGCATTAGGTAGCCCATTAGGTCCAGGGGCTCCATTTGCTCGAAGCCCACGTAACAAGGTCAATACTTGATTACAACTTGGAATTTCCAAGTCAAAATTTGGATCTAGACTAGAGTCAATAACATGATCTATGGAATTCAGATCCAGAAACTCACCATTCCCCACATTGGTTGTTGATATATTATTTACTTCGCATACAACCAACATGTCAGGTTGATTTCCCATCTGAACCGGTAAACCATACAAATTGGCTATAAACGTTACCCAACTGGATCTGATATATTTACAGAAAAAGCCCTACAGCCTCCCCTTTGAGCTTATTAACTGGCCACATTTTTTTTGCATTATTTTGCTTAGAGGCGGATAATAAACTATTCCATAGCCCAGTTAGATGTTTTAGTTTGGCTTTCCATACTTCTCGTTTGTAGGTCTTCTTAAGTTCCTTCAGATTTTCTTTATACACTAAATGGGTCCGACAAAATCTACGGGCGTATGCCTCACGGACAGCTCTGTTAAGTAATTTCTTTAACTTTAATAGTTTGGGGGGGAACCATATTTTTTTGAATATTCAGATTGGTATTAATTTTCCTAGTCTTTCCAGTTGCAAATTTCCCCACAAGGGACGTTGTAATAAAATTCCATTTATTAATCATATTCGTATCGCCCTGAACATCCTGATCACATTCCTTAATCAATACCTCAGCTGTTTGCATAATTTCCTCCTTTTTGGCTAAATGCCATACCAGCCTCTTCAGGTTATATGCAGAATATGCCATGTAGGGAAGATCATTGGATTTAGAATGACATTCCACAGAAAAATTTAATTTTACAACCTGAGGGTTGTGATCACTTTCTGGCCGGCCGATTACCTCATATTCAGACATACTTGATCTCAAATTGTCTGAAATAAATGTATAATCAATGATTGAACCCTGCTTAGAATTCTTAAACGTGGGAGTAAATCTAGATTTCTCTTTTAACTGGCTGGCTCCAGCCTCAGACATAATGTCACAGCAGTCCTTTGCCAGACCTCCCGACTTACAATTAAATTCTGAAAACCGAATTAGTTGCAAATTAAAATCACCTGATACTATTAAGCCAGCATCTGGATATTGAATTATTAATGCACTCAGTACATCCCGCAGGATATACAACTGTGCAGACTTGTTTTTATTGGCACTCAGGTACACATTAAGAATAACTAAACTTAAATCAGTGGTATTTACCACAAGGCATTGTAGCCAACCCAGATTAAAGTCTACCACTTCCACAACTAGGTTTAAGTCGGCCGCAATGTAACACGCCAATCCACATTTTGCACGGCCAAATTTATTGGTTTTTACTGCCGGAATACTATAGTCATTAAATCCAGACAAAGGAGTCATTTGTTCGCACCATGTTTCTTGAAATAATAAAATGCAAATGATTTTAAAAATAATTATGGGCCCGATTCACAGAACTAACTTAAGACAAAATCCTAAACTTACTACCATTTTGGTATTCACATAAGGCACTTACTCATTTTGGTATTCACAGAAGGTACTTACTTACTCATTTTGAGTAACTTACTCATTTTGTGTAACTTACTCATTTTGGTATTCACAGAAGGCACTTACTCATTGATGAGCAAGTGCCTTCTGTGAATACCAAAATGAGTAAGTTACACAAAATGAGTAAGTTACTCAAAATGAGTAAGTTACTCAAAATGAGTAAGTTACTCAAAATGAGTAAGTTACTCATTTTGGTAGTCACAGAAGGCACTTACTCATCAATGAGTAAGTGCCTTCTGTGAATACCAAAATGAGTAAGTGCCTTCTGTGAATACCAAAATGGTAGTAAGTTTAGGATTTTGTCTTAAGTTAGTTCTGTGAATCGGGCCCATTGTATCTGGGTCAGACAATAAATGATTCAATCCGTGGACATTCCAGGAGCATAGACTTATTTCATTTACGTTAACATCCTTAGCTCCGGTTATTCTATTACTATCTCCACGGGGCACCTTTGCCAATGAAGCTGGCAGCCAAGACCAGTCCTCCATTCGCACATTATTTTTGGGTAGCCACTCGCAAAACCTACCCCCTGACTGGGGATTGGTGATCAACAGACCAGAACTGCAAGATTGGTTATTCGATGGACCCGCTGCTCCTCTAAGTACTGGATTTGGCTTGTTACTTTCAACTATTTTGCAACCTTTATCCACCTTAAGGGCCAATACCTTCAAGATCGGGGGATATTGTACACTGGCCCAGATCTCGACCTTAATTCCACATTCCATGAAGTGCAAACTTGATCCTAAAATCTTAGTAACGTATAGTTTCTTACCTGTCGGTGTAGTTTTGCAGCTTGAAGACTTTCTGGATTCACTATGCTGTGCATTATTCCGCCATCTTGTGGTTGGGTCCGGAATCATAGTATCTTCTCTCTTTTTTTTTTTTTGTGGCCCAGGTGGGCGGCGACGTCCCACCATTTGGTGTCCTTCGTGACGTTGACGCTCTTCCTCCGGAAGCTCCCACCTTTGGTCGCCATCTTCGGATTCTTTTCTCTTTTTTTTTTGTTATCCTGTTTGCTTGATCCCTTTAGCTATGTATGCAATTTAGCCTCCTTTGTCCTCATGTCTCATCTTTCTGGCGGAGGAGGGTGGGATCGCTAGTGAATCCAGAAAGTCTTCAAGCTGCAAAACTACACCGACAGGTAAGAAACTATACGTTTTGCAGCGTGAATCTTTCTGGATTCACTATGCTGTGCATAGACTTAGTAGCGGTTTTGTCCTTATTGCGGTGGCTGGGTGGAAGATGAGTATTGGTTACTGAAAATGTGTTGTAAGACCTTCTGTCCCACTTGCGCTTCCTTGTTCATTTGAATATCCACACAGTAGTGCTTAGTGAACGTATGCACTGAAGACCATGTTGCCGCTTGGCAAATGTCTTGGATAGGTATGTTCACTAGAAACGCAATTGTTGCTCCCTTCTTCCTTGTTGAGTGAGCTTGAGCTGCTCCTTGTAACTGTTGTCCTGCCTGCTTGTGGCAGAGTTGAATTGTCTGCGCAATCCATCGTGCAATCGTATTTTTGGTGACTGGTCGTTCCAGAAAACTGCTGGCAAAGGAGACAAAGAACTGTTTTGTTTTCCTGCACTCCTTTGTCCTCTCTATATAGTGCATTACAGCCCTCTGGCGTCTAGCGTGTGCAGCGCCCTTTCTGTTCGTGTGGAAGGTTTTTGGAAAAAACTTGGTATTTGGATTGTTTGGTTAATGTGGAACCGAGACACCACCTTTGGCATGAAGTGTGGGTCCGTCCTCATTACAATCCTGTCCTTGTGTATTTGCAAGAAGGGCCCTTGGAGTGTCAGCGCTTGCAACTCACTTACTCTTTGTAGTGACGTGATTGCCACTAAGAAGGCTGTCTTTAGTGTGAGCATGTGCAGTGTAGTCTTGTGAATAGGTTCAAAGGGTGCCTTCATCAATTGAGTTAGCACTACACGTTGAGGTTCCATGCTGGTGCTGGCATCCTCTTTGGGGGTGCGATTCTTTTTGCCCCATCGAAATCTTTTCACAACTTGAGAGGTAAAGAAACTTTTCCCTGTCTCTCCTCTTGTGTAGGCCAATACCGCAGCCAAGTGCACCCTCAGGGATGTGTAGCTTAATCCGCTTTGTAGCAGGTGTTTTAAGTATTTTAGTACAGTTGATTCCCTTGTGATCTTCCGTTGTAGATTCTCCTTGATGCACCATTGGGAGAACCTTTTCCACTTTGCTACGTAGCACTTCCTTGTGGAGGGTCTCCTTGCCTCCCTGAGTACTGACATGGTACTTGGTGGCAGTTTGAGGTGTGCAAATTCTAAGTCTTCAGGAGCCATGCTGCTAGGCTGAGGCTCTCCGGTTCTGGGTGTAGCACCTTTCCGTCTTGCATTGTTAACAGGTCCTTTCTTCTTGGGAACCTGTGTGCTGGTTCTTGTGCCATCTCCACTATCTGTGAGAACCAGGATTGTCTGGCCCACTGAGGTGCTATCAGTATTAGTGTCATGTTGCTGATTCTGCATTTGCTGAGTACTCTGTGTATCAGTGGTATCGGGGGAAAAGCGTATGCAAATGTCTTTGACCAACTTATCCATAGCGCATTCCCTTGTGACCGATGGTCTGGTTGTCTGGATGCGAAGTGTTGGTATTTTGCATTCTGGTGTGTTGCAAATAGGTCTATTTGCGGTGTACCCTATTTTTGGAATAGCTTCTCTATTTCCTGTTGATTGAGCTCCCACTCGTGGGATGCAGACGTCTGCCTGCTGAGTCGGTCTGCTTCCACATTGTCCTTCCCCGGGAGATGTATCGCCAGTAGGTCTATCTTTAGTGGAATGGCCCATCTCCATATTTCCTGTGCTAGCCCTGATAGTGCCACCGATTGTGTTCCTCCTTGTTTGTTGATGTAGAACATGGTGGTTGTGTTGTCTGTTTGGACCAACACCCTGTTTCCGTACAGCTCTTTCTGAAAGGCTTTTAAGGCTAGGAATACAGGTTTTAGCTCCAGGTAGTTGATGTGTCTGACCGCATCTTGCTGCGACCTTAGACCCCTCACCTTGAGCTCGTTCATGTGTGCGCCCCACCCCAGCTGGGAGGCGTCTGTTGTGATGGTCACTGTTGGAGTTGGTTGTGTGAATGGCTTCCCCTGTGATATGTTTTCCTTGTTCCACCACGCCATTTCCTGATGCACTGCGTGCGTGACAACCACAAGATCTTCCCAACTCCCTGTTGCCTGTGACCATTGCTGCTGAATCCATTCCTGGAATGGTCTCATGTGCAGTCGGATATTTGGGACTAGGTGGATGCATGACGCCATCATTCCCATTAACTTGCTCACCGTCCTCACTGTCAGAACTTGCCCCTTGCGGTAAGGACGTGTTTCCTTCAGTATCGCCAATGTTCTCTTCCTGCTGGGGAACACTTTGGCCTGTATGGTGTTGATCTCGGCCCCTAAGAATATCTTGATATGCTCCGGTTCGGTTGACGATTTTTCCCAATGAATTGAGAAACCCAGTTGGCTCAGTGTTTGTACGACCTGCTGGATGTGTTCTTTGCAGTGGCTGTACGAGCTTGCCTTTACGAGCCAGTCGTCGAGGTACGGGTATACGTGTATTCCTTGCCTTCGTAGGTGCGCTGCTACTGCTGCTAGGCACTTTGTAAACACCCTTGGTGCGGATTTGAGTCCGAATGCCAGTACTGTTAACTGGTAGTGAGTCTGGTTGATCACGAACCTTAGTAGACGTTTGTGCCTGTGGTTGATGGGGATGTGTAAGTATGCGTCCTTTAGATCTATAGTTGCCATGTAATCCCCTTGTTGTATTTGTGGTATTACCTCCTGTAGGGAAGTCATCTTGAATCTTTGAGTTCTTATGAATTTGTTTAAGAATCTCAGATCTAGGATATGTCTTAGTGTTTCGTCCACCTTTGGCACGAGGAAATAAGTTGAGTAAACCCCTTTGTTCCTTTGGTTGTGCGGTACTGCCTCTATCGCCCCTTTGCTGAGCAGTTCCTTCGCCTCCAGCTGCAAGAGCGAAAGTTCCCTTGCTGAGTGATCCTTGTTTCTTGGTTTTCTTGTTGGAGGTTGTTTTTCCAGCTCTATGCAATATCCGTATTGTATGATGTTTAGTATCCATTTGTCTGTAGTGACCTTCCTCCACTGCTTGAGGAAGTTCTTTATCCTGCCTCCTACCGGTGTTGTATGTTCGAGGGACTGTTTCTTGTGGAAAGTCAGGTTTTTGTTTTTCAGTTTGTCCTTGCCCCCACCCCGAGGTGTTGCTAGGGTGGTTGTTGGCTTGATGGTGAAGTCACTTGGAGATGGGCTGTTGGCCTCCTCTACGAGTTTGTCCTCGTCCGTTTCCGCGCCCTCGAAAGGACTGGCCCCGGGGCTGGTACTGCCAGTTTTGCTGCTGCTGTCCTTGCTGCTGCTGGCCTTGGTTGTTCCTTTGATAGCCTTGCTGGAACGTTTGGTGCGATGTGGCAAGCACGTTGCCTCCTCTACCGCCCGGCCTTCTCGTCGGTGTCCCTCTTCTCATCCCTCTGAACTGCAGCGCTCCCATGGACCTTGCTGTCTTCATTGTCCTTTTTGAGCTGCGTTAACTTGTTGTCAACTGGTGTGCCAAACAGTTGTTCGCCGTTAAAGGGTGTATTTAGGATGTTACTTTGCACCTCTGGCTTGAATTCGGAAATTCTGAGCCATGCGTGTCTCTTCTCGGTCACCCCTATCATCATTAGTCTGCTGGACGTCTCTGCAGCATCCAAGGCTGATTTCAAGCATGTGTTCGCCATGCTTTTGCCTTCTTCTACCAGGTGAGCTGCCCTCTGTTGGTACTGATCTGGAAGATGCTTTAGGAGCTGCCCCACTTCATCCCAGTGTTGGTATGCGTGCCTGTTGATCAGGGCGTTGGAGTTTGCGATGCGCCAATGGATTGCCGCATTTCTCTCCACTTTTCTCCCTGTAAGATCCATCCTCCTACTCTCCTTGTCTGGAGGTGGTCCGGCATTAGTGGGCACATTGGCCCTCTTCCTAGCCGTTGCTGTAATTATGGAGTCGGCTGGCACTGATCCTTGTATGTATGCAGGGTCCTGTGAAGAATGTTTGTACTTCTTCTCCGTTCTCGGAGTCACGGCCTTGCATACTGCTGGTTCCCTAAAGGCCTCTCTTCCTTGATCCAGCACACTAGGGAGCATGGGTAGGAATTGGCTCCTGGTTTGTTGAGGCAGTAAAGTCTCCAGGAGGAAACATGCCTTGGGCTTCTCTTCCATTTTTACTCCATAGGTTTGTGCAGCCTTTTGGACGACCATGTTGTAGACCCCAATGTCGTCTGGCGGCGAGGGCCTCAAAGGGTAAGTGTCTACCCCTTCTTCTGGCGATTCTGCGTCGAGGTCTTGCCATTCCAGGTCTTGTGCCTCCGAGGACGTCGAGTCCCGGTAGGATTGCCCAATGCCCTGGAGGATTTTCATGCATGTATGCATGATACTGCGCAGTGGTTACGTAATAACTCTTTACAATTTAATTCGGATAAGACCGAAATTGTACACTGCGCAGTTGGGAAGGTCCATCTGCCTCTTCCTCACAACTTCTGGCCCCTTGATTCATCTACTGCCTTGGTGCCATCTAAGACGGTGCGAAACTTGGGAGTTATGTTTAATGCCAACCTGTCACCAGAGACGCAAGTGAACAAGATGGTGGGGTGCTGTTTTGGCCTCATTAGGGCTCTGAGAAAGATTCTCCCGTTGCTCCCAATTTCGGTTAGAGCCTTGGTTGTTCAAGGCGCTATTCTAAGTAGACTTGACTACTGCAATGCTCTGCTGTTGGAGTCCCCCAAGTATCTAATACAGAGACTGCAGCGTGTTCAGAATACGGCTGCGAAATTGGCCTTGTCTAAGCCACGAGGCTTTTCCGCCTCAATGTGCCTAGCAGAGCTACATTGGCTCCCTGTGCAGCAAAGAATTTATTTGAAATCCCTTTGTATAGGGTTTAGGGCTTTGCATGGACTCGGTCCTGGGCCCCTACAGAAGAAATTGGTTTGGTATACTCCTACCCGGACCCTTCGCTCCTCTTTTGCCTACTTGGCAAAGGTACCCAGGTTCAAAAGGGTCAGACTGGGAGGAAGATCTTTTAGTTTTGCTGCTGCAAAACTCTGGAACGCACTCCCACTAGAAATTAGACAATGCAGTACCCTGTCCCTGTTCAGGAAAAGGATCAAAATGTGGTTGTTCCCCAGAAACTGATCCTGTCGCTTTTGAGTAATGTTTTTGGTTCTGTCCCTCTCGCTTCACGTTGGTCTGTATTCATGTATCTTTAGCGCCAGGGTACCCGTAGGGTGTTTGTTGCGCTCTATAAATGCTATATACAATACAATACAATTGCAGATCTTCGTCGCCTTCTCCCTCGAAATAATAGTCTTCGTCCCCCTGTTCCTCGACCGGTTCGGGTGTTTTCGGCGGTTCGGCGTCTATTTCGACCTCGAGCGCGGGTCTCGACGGGATGGAATATTGGCTCATATTGTGGTCGAATTCCTTTTTCCGCTGCAGGATGCTCGCCATTTCGGCCTCGAGCCTCCTCTCCTTCCTCTCCATCTTGTGTGCCTGTTCGGCGTCGAGGGCTGGAGCGACTCTCTTCTGGGCCGTCGATGTCGACGACGATGTCTGCCCTTCCTTTCTCGGCGCAGAGGTGTCCTTTTCGGGGGCAACCTTCGACGCCCTTGGTTTTTCGAGGGCTCTTGCCGATTGGGAGTCCTTTTCGAAGGATCCGCTCTGTTGACTGTCCTTGGTTGCTGTTGCCTTCGTCGAGTGTTTCGGCGGCAATGCTCCCTTTGAGGACTTAGCTTCACTTCTACGAGTGTCGCTCGGGGCTTTAGCTTCACCCTTTCGGGTTTCGCTCGAGTGTTTATGGGTCGACGACTCCCTTACCTCCTTCGACGTTTTCTTATGGACCTCGACGACTGCGCAGTCCTTCGGTCCTTCGGCGATGTTGTCCTCCTCTCCACTGGAGAGGCCCAGGTCTCGGAGCGATGGAGGTGGTCCCTGCCCCTGCATGTTGTGGTTCACCCTGCTCTGCCTCTCCCTCACTCTGAGGGTCTTGGGTGTAAACGCCGAGCACGCGTTGCAGTCTTCGCTGCTGTGGTCGAGCGGCAAGCAGAGGTTGCAGACTGGACGCTGGTCCTTCTGGGCGTACTTGTGGTGGCAGTTGGTGCAAAACTTGAACGGTGTTTTGCCCATACCCGCGCTCAGGGAGCCCCCTGCGAGCGCATTCTTTGTAGAACGTCGAGATCTAGGTCGTAAACCTTCTCCCTCGTCGTCCCGGTTACTTGACCTGTAGTCCGGTGTAGTTGAAAACTGTTTTTCGTCGGTTTTCTTCGATATTCCTCGATTCCTCTTCCAAAACTTCTGGAACTCTTCGGCAACGATCCAGACCCAAAGGCGGAAAAAAGAAGTTGAAGATGGCGACCAAAGGTGGGAGCTTCCGCAGGAAGCGCGTCGACGTCACGAAGGACACCAAATGGTGGGACGTCGCCGCCCACCTGGGCCACAAAAAAAAAAAAAAGAAGAAAATACTACAATTCCGGACCCAACCACAAGATGGCGGAATAATGCACAGCATAGTGAATCCAGAAAGATTCACGCTGCAAAACTATATCACTCGAGGACCAAGTTGTAATAGTGGACTCTCGAGGAGTGTTGGGCTGTACCTGTTTAAATTGTACTGACACCAAATCAGTGGATTTAATAAACGCTAAGTCAGGGATAGTTGAAATGATTTTCAATACTAAACCCCTGGACTATGGAAAAGCACTCTACGCCGGCATCAACAAGTCCCTACTCCGCAAACTCCAGACAGTACAGAACACCGCCGCCAGACTCGTCCTCGGCATCCCCCGACACGAACACATCAGCCAACACCTACGAAGTCTGCACTGGCTCCCTGTGGAGAAAAGAGTCACTTTCAAAATCCTCACTCACGCCTACAAATGCCTACACAACAACGGACCCAAATACCTCAACGACAGAATCAACTTCCACGTACCCAAAAGAAACCTCCGATCTTCCAACCTCGCACTGGCCGAAACCCCGCGCATCCACAAAGCCAGAGCAGGCGGAAGATCCTTCTCTCACATTGCAGCCAAGACCTGGAACGAGCTACCGGCAGACATCAGACGCGCCCCCTCCCTGAACACCTTCAGGAAGGCCCTCAAGACCTGGCTCTTCGGCTAAACAGATCTGCGGACCCTCAGTGCCTTGAGACCCTCACGGGTGAGTAGCGCGCTTACAATTTCCTGATTGAACCCCGGTTGAGGCTATCATAGGATCCCTGGGATTCATACAAGGGGTGCATTACTAGTTTGGTGTCCCCATTTCTACAACTATAATCCTGTCTGCCACACATGGGGCTTAATATACCTGAATTACTTTCTTTAGGTGAAGTAGATTTAGAAAATATTTTTAATGGTGATGGACTCTGGGCATTAGTAGATTCTAGCATTTCTACGGTACTTAACCGTTTCCGTGTATCAACAATTTGTTCATTAGGCAAAAATCCTGGCCCCTGGGATTTATTATCCAACCTAATCACACATTCCTTACTGATATCTACCAAATCTGATTTTATTATGCCATTAGGTTTAAGAGCATCAATATTACTACCATTTGCAGATCCCTGATTGGTAACGGCAATACTATAGAGGAGTCCCCGCCGGCTACAACATCGACCTGAGGTAAGCATTTCTTAACAGCTGGTTTAAATATAGGATAATAATCCTTAAGCTTTGCTGCTGTAGCTGCTAAGGCAACTGTCCTTCTGGCCTTATTCCGCTCTTTCTGCAGCCTTTTCCTTGAACGTTTGGATAATGGGCGTCAGTCACTTAAACTTTCCCCTGAGCTTATGCACAGGGGTTTGGCAATAGTTAGTGACTTGCCTTTTGTTGATTCCATTGGAGACATCCTCTACATGTACATCTAGACACAGTCTGACCTCGGCCTCCCCATCTACCTCCTTTAACAAACCAGAGTTATCACAACCCACTTTCGCCACAACTTCTTGTTTTCACAATATACACCATCACCCCTTCCTTTGTACAAACCAAGTTTCTATCCAAAACAGGTTTCCCTGCTATTTTTTTGTAACTTCTTTCACAAGAGAACCTACAATTTCTGGGAGCTCAGACATTTTATCCAACATGTGAGAACATGTACATCTTATCAATTGGTCATGAACCTCGGCCTGGGCCTTGACCACCAATCCTGTCAGGTTTTGCAATTTTGAGTCAATACCGGCCACATAGACTGCTAAAGTATTTAACAGATCCACCTGAATTTCAAGTTCATTTGAATGAAAGTCAAGTGCACCTGTTATAACATTCATTGTATTTAGCAAACTTTTCCATACACCAATATCATCTGCATTTTAATTTTTTGTAATATGTCCATCAACATTGGGTAAAACGTCATATTTGTCCAAGAATGAAAGATCTGCAGGGCTCAATGAGTTATCAGGCTGACCTAAAATAGGAACAGCAGCATTCGATGATATATCAACTTGACCTAAGATCTGAGCACCTTGAAGATTATTTATGTTATCCATTTTTACCGGAATTAAGATTGCCCGATCATCCAGTACCTGGTCCAGTACCTGATCATCACCACATATCCCTGGACCAAATATACTTAACATATTCTTATCATTTGTTATGTCTAAAATAGGCATTTCTAGATTCCCACTTTTCTTGTCAGCCCCAAACACGGGCATCCCAGGTATCAAAAGGCCTTGGGACACTTTGTTAACCTGCACATCCCCCATACAGATAACAGATGCATCACTGACATTCGAAAGCATAGTGCAGCTTGATAAGTCCAAAGAGGTAACCGCTGACTGATGTTCAAGCTTTGCACCCAGCTGCATCTTCAATTGGGACCCCACCTTTATGTGCTCTTTAGTTGGAGCAACATGAACTTGGGCATTGACTACCATTTTATACAGTGATTTTTTCGCAGCAGGTACATCTTGGTTTGATTGAACTAATTGTGTTGATTGTATAGGGCCGAGTACTTGATTTCCACTATCTCTCAACTCCTCGGGAAGAGTAGGGTCCTCAAATACAGCTAGGTCTTTATTCACAATTTCCGATACGAGGGGTGTATTGACATCACCGTTGCACTCATTTTGGACGGCACTCTGTATAAAGAAATCCTTAATACTTGGCTGGGAAGAGTTGGTCCCCCCTCCTCCTCCAACAGAGAATGGGTTGCTAATTTGCCCCATACCCTTCAAAGCAACCCCCGGGCTTGAGCTTGACCCAGTTCTTTCCGGTACACTCTCGTCGCCTGTCTCATTCGCCTCCTGGGTATTCTTTTTGGAGTGAGTTAACTTTTTCCTAGCAACTCTTCGCCTTTTTTGTAACTGTTCTTGAAAGGACAGTTGCGCTTGGCCCCTTACACGCCCAGATCTCATAGTGCAACCTCCAGACGTCAATAAAACACACAACAGTACCTGTTAGGGACCTTAAAAGGTTTCCTAATTTCCGGCGAGCTCCCCTGTCTGCAGTTGCACCACTTGGACTGCCACAGCTGACCGTGTCCCCACTAACCGCACCCGCAAGCCGCATCCGGTCCACCGAGCCCCTTCCGCAGGGGAGAGGGGGGTGGCAGTAGCTGTTTCTGCCCGCTGCTCTCCGTTCTCCTGCTTCCTGCTTCACTCTCCCTGCTCACACCTACCAACGGTGACAAGAGCACAGGGGCGCAGCGGGGGTAGCCCAAACTCGGCAAAACACGGTCGGGCTCAACCACACACCCGCACCTGGAGCTCAATAATGATGGATTCTAAAGAGCAGCACAGGCGCCACAAGCTGGGATTGGGAGCCGGGAGCTGGAAACCACGGGGGCGCAAGGCAGCAATTTCGGCGTCCTTCCTCTCTCCCTGCTCACACCTACCAACCGTGACAAGAGCACAGGGACACTGTGGGGGCTCGACCACTCACCCGCACCTGGGGGTCAATAGTGATGGATTTCTAAAGAGGAGCACGGGCGCCTCAAGCTGGGACTGGGAGCCGGGAGCTGTAAACCACGGGGGCGCAAGGCAGCAATTTTGGCGTCCTTCCTTGCGTCTTCCTCGAAGCACACAGCAATCGGCGGTCAGCGGTCAACACAAAAACCCGGCACTGGACTCATTCTACTATAACGAAAGTGACTAAATTAACCGAAGCTTAACCCTACGGTAGCTATGGAACAGAGCAGACAGGTTTCATTTACAAGCAATGTGTTTATTATTTTTGGAGTACCAAGACCGTAATAAAGTGAAAACACAATACAAGAAAAGTCCCAAACCAATTTAAGTACAAAAGAGTAAATAAATGTAAAAAAAAAAGACAACAAAAGGACAAAAAGTAAATAAGGGGACCCACACTTAAATTTTTTTAAAGTTTCAATGTGAAAACAAGGCCAAAAAGAGTTAAACACTAGTGAGGTCATTTGGTTGTGCTCGACCGGTACTTAGGAGCAAATTAAGCGAGTTCGCGATGGAACAAAGGTCACACACACAAACCAGATTTAACAGGGTCGGAAGTGTCACCTTCATACTTCATCTCTTAAATGGAAATCAAAAATCCTCAGCGGGGCAAGGAAGCAGGCTGTGGCCGAAGAGGCCTCTACGTGGTCGGCTAGGCAATGGGCAAGGTCTCTGCAAAGCAGCCGACTTTTGGCGGGAAAGCTCAGAGCGGGAGAAACTTAAATTTTGCACCCAGAGAGGGTCCCTCAATGGACAGATACTTTTTGCGCCTTCACCCGGTGAATATTCCTTCCTTCGGACTTGGGGCCTGATTACGAGTTTGGTGGTCCATCGGACGGCCAAACTTGCGGTGGCGTGAACTGCCGCACAGGCAGTCTGACCGCTGCATTACGAGTGCGGCGGTCACACCACCACAATTCCGCTGTAACTGCTGGGGATCATGGATTCCGCGGTGGTGGCGCAGCGATGGGAGGCCCTAATATGCTGCCGGTGCTGCTGCGGCACCGCTGAGCATTTAAGGAGTTTCCTCACTGCCACAGTTTTCATGGCAGTGAGCCGGCCACGAAAACTGTGGCGGTGAGGAAACAAAGGGGCCCTACAGGGCTTCCTGTTGCCTCAGGGCCAGGGGATGCATGCAGGAGGGCACATGTTGTGCCCCACTGTATACCTGCACCCCCTGTTCCTGCACGGCATGGACTTCACAGTCCATGCCGTGCAGCAACAGTTTTTGGCGTTCTTACTGCAGTGCCTTTCTAAGGCTTACCGCCTGGGACCGCCAAATCACCCTCTAGATAGCCACAAAGGGAGCTTAGGTGTGCCTGATGGGCCATCCTGGACAGGATGTGGGGGAGGGGCTGACATCTGAAAGGGCTGTGTCCTGTCCACACACAAAGGGTTGCATACCACCCTGTATTGAGTCTGGAGCCAGGGCAGGAAAGAAAGGGACTTGGGCACTTCAAAGGCATCTCTTTGAAGTCTCCCCCACTTAAAAGGCCGAACTTGGTATAAGTACTGGACCTCTGACACGAACTCAGAACACTCCTGGAACTGAGGACATTCTACCAGGAAGAAGGACTGCCACTTTGCTGAACTGCTTTGTTGTGTTGGTCTGCTACCCTCTTGCGTAGGAGTAAGGAGGACTGGACCTGCATCTCTACATTCCAGCACCTAAGCATCTCCGAGGACTTGTTAGCTTGCCTCCTGTTTTCTGAAGTCTCAGGGATATCAAAGACTTCTCTCTTCAATCTCCAAATAGCACCTGGACTTTTTCTGCTGGGAGTCCTACTTTGCCAAGTGGTGCCAATTCAGTCCTGAGCCCTTGAAAGTGAGTTTAAAGTGCTGCATCTTTAAAAAAACCATGCATCGATGACGTTGAGCCGTTTGGATCTGGCGTATTTCCCTAGACGCTGATGCATCGCTGTAGTTGCATGGACCGTGGACCCCGCATCGCTGACTGCGCAACGCACCATCTCCAGTTTTCAATGCATCTTCGACTTTGCGCGGCGCCGACGCATCGTTTCGTGCTGCTTGTATCGCCTTCAGCCGAGTGGTTCGACGACAATGCATCGCCCCAGTGTTCCTCCCATCTCGACTCTCGACGCATTGTTGGCGGTGCACAGCTCAGAACCGACGCATCGCCTACCTCTGTGAGATCGACAGCGACGTACTACCTCCTTTGCTTCCCGCATCACCCTCGATGTCAAAGCATTCAAGGTACTGTTCAGTGGGCCAAGGCTGGCCCCTGCATCTGACCTGCGGTCGGTCTGAATTTTGGGATTTGACCCAGTTAAGCACGCCCAGATAGCCCCCAGTTGGCGCTATTTGCTTCAAAGCACTATAAAACAGGTTATCCTTTAAAAATTAATATCTTCTACTTTTTGGATGTTCGCAGTTTTGGTCTTGTTTTACTCATAAAAATATAAGCTATTTTTCTACACTGGTGTGGTTTATCTTTGTGGTATTTCACTGTGTTACTGTTTGAAGTGTTACTGAGTTACCCGACTAGGATTGTGTTTCCTGCTTGGACAGGGTTCATACCTCTGCCAACCAGAAACCCAATTTCTAACAGTACCTCAGAGCTTGCAGCACTGATCGTGCCACCCTGGGAGTGCCCCAAGTAACCAATCTCCAAATTTACCACTGCAGAATGGCAGAGCAGTCGTGCACTGCTAGCCCGACTTTCCCATTGAAAGCGATGACAAAGCTACCACTTCCCCAGGACATGCGTGCAAGTCACCCCTCGGGCTGGCCTACCAAGCCCTAAAGGCAGGGTGCAACATATGACACAGGCAGGATCAGTATTTTGCATGTCCTGACAGGAAAACGCACTAAACTACTGTTCTTACTGTGAAAAGACATGGTCGCCCAATTGGCAAGTACAGGGTTACACACTGACCCCTAAGCTGTTTTAACTCCTGAACGGTGCAACCAAAGTGGGCCCTCCAAGGTATCAAACTTGTTACATTAGGACAGACTTATATCCCAAGTCGAAATTAATGTAACTTGTTGCAGTGTGAAGCTTTAGCAAAGTTGCCACATTGTTGTCTTTAAAACTCCTGTGCCTTTCTGGGCACACATGGAGCCTGCTCCACGAGACAGCTTTCTGACCCCTGGAGAGACGTGGGAATGTTTCTCAGGAAGGAGAATAATGAGGGATTGCTGGTCAGGGAGTTATCACTTTCCTTCTGCAGGAAGACACTTGGCTGTTGGCCCCAAAAGGCAGGCTACAAAGGTGAAGCCACCTTTTGAAGGGCAGATGTTAAACACTGGGGGGAGGGCTACTCCATTGATGAGGTAGACCCGCTGGCACGGAAAGCAGAGAGAGGAGAAACCAGTTGCAAAACTAGTTTTGGTAGGGGCATGAACCCCTGAAGTAGCCACACCTCGGTGGGCTAACGAAGTCTGAACACTGAGAGATTAGTCTCACCATCTTGAGTGTGGGCAGAATGGTGCATCCTGGGATAGCCAGATGCCACACTCCACAGGAACTGGTCTCCGGGTGGGAGGGAATCTGGTAGCCCATTGGCTACCAACCACATCCTGCCGTGAGGGCACTTCCTGAGCATAAAGGGGGCACCACAGGCACCCAGACCTTAGATCACAACCGACTTGGAAGGAGGACCAAAGATGGACTGCCTTGCTGCATCGAGGGACCAGCAAAGAGAGGCTGCACTAACGAAAACTGCACCTGCTGCAGCTGGTGGCTAGAGAAGAGAAGGACTGTGCCTGCCGTGTTCTGCTGAAGCAAAAGCGGTCTCCAGAGCCCAGTCAAGTCAAGAGAACTCCAAGGGCAGGCTGAATGGCCTCCTGCTCGCAGCACATAGACACAACAGTTAAAGAAGCATGCTGGGGCAAGTTGGTAGTTTTAATTCTCAAGTTGCTACCACTGCCACCGTGCATCACCGAAGACCAAGAACCTGATGCACAGGGTTGTACTTGAGTTTGCGGAGTCCGGGACTGCTGTCGGAGAGTTACTGGGACCCTCAGAAGGTGAGTTATAGACCCAGGAAAGGCTGGCCTGTGACAGTGGGCGACTGGCAGTCCAGTAGCGACTGGACTTTGACCAGACTGGAGAGGACTTGGTAGGACGTCGACCCTGCAACCAGGACCCATTCCCCATCTTCGTGGACTGAGTAATCCTTGCAGGAAGAGTCCTGTTGAACACGTTACATTCACCGCATCCTTGGAGCATCTTCAGCATCCTTCATTCCTTTGCATCAGGACCGCTCCATAGGAAACCATTGCAACACGGAAAAAGTGCCTGGAACTGCTGGAGGAGTGCTTCTTCGCGAAGGTAACTGTTCTTGAGGACCTCACTGGTTCCCCTGACTAGCTCCCTGCTGGAGTTGGTCACCCTAAGTACTTCTAAACAACTGCATGAGCCTAAGTTTACTTTGAAAACTTTTCTAAGTGTCCAGTTCGTTGACTTTGCCAAGGATTGTTCGCGGTTGAGTGAAATTGCTGTGATTTATTATTGCTTGTAAAATCTATATCTCTGGAACGCTTCGGTGGATCTTTTTCATTCTATTGTCTTAATTCTTATAGATATACCGTCTATTTTTATAAATGGGCGTCTAATTTCTTGAGAGTCATGTTAATTTCTTCAATTGTTTGGATGCTGTTTAAATGCTTAACACTTGTTCCTGTGTGTAAGCCTTGCTGCTCAGTGCCACAGCTACCCAGGGTTAAGCTTAGGGTTGTACAGATAAAACCTCCTGGACCCAAAGGGGTTCGTAAGTATGTTACACAGTGAGGCCGCACAACCACACCATATAATACGCCCCATTTCCTCACATTGGTGCCTAGCGGTGGGATCCAGAACTTGTGTTTGGCAGTACCATACAGTTGTTGAAGTCAAGACCTCTGAGAATCTGCATAGGTAGACACCTAGAAAAGAAGTTCTTGCTCCCAAAAAGTATTTTCTGTGGCGATTGTTGAACTCCAGAGTACTGTTTCCAAAGAGTGCATAAACTTTCCCAAGGAGTGGAGGAGTGTTTGAAAAAGTTTGGCAAGTTTTTTACAAGTTCAAATAGAAGAGGAAAAAGTTTCCATAAGTTTTTGAACAAAGCCCAGGAGCCACTTTTTGGCCAAAAAGACATGGAGCTCGACTTGGCAACAATGTCCTCATACAAGAAGGATGATCTGAGGCCCTTTTGTAAAGAGAGAAAATTCATCATGGGAGCTAAAGCCAAGAAACCTGCTTTGATTAAGGCCCTGAGAGCCTGGGAGGAGGCTCACAGAGTACCTCTATGCCTGAGGAAGGAATTACCGCAAGGTAGTGAGGATGAAGAGGAGGTGCAGGATAATCACAGCCTGTGGAGTGGAGTTGGAAGAAATCTACCCCTTCTTGGAGGGTCCAGGAGGGTCCCCACGGCCCACAGGCTGGCTGACTCCGAACACAGCCAGAGGTCCATACAGAAGAGTATGGCAGCTCTGGACGTTGAGGAGAATACCATAGCTCCGACTGAGAGAAGTTTTGCCCTAGAGGTAAGGAGGGCCAGGCTGGGCTTGAAGCCCAGATCAGATGGTGGCAGCAGAACTAGAGGTGCTGATGGTGAGGATCCCCAAAGGCGCTGTCCCTAGTTATGTTCCAAGGGATGACACCGACAAGTGGCTGGTCTCATATATGAGAGCTCTCAAGATGAGGAAGGTAGGGACACAACACTGGGGAAACACTTCTGTGGGAGTTAGTACCATGGGTTGGTATAGATAGGCTACTCACAGTAGAGTAGGAGGTAGTTGAATCCTACACCCATATGAAGGAAGGCCTTGTTAAGCTTTTTGGGTTAACTCCAGAAGAGTATAGGTTGAAGCTTAGATCCTTTCAGAAAGGTAACAGACAAACATAGGTAGACTTCATTGACACCTCAGTTAAGGCACTAGACGGTGGATTAAAAGCAACAAAGTGGATACATTTGAAGGGCTCTAGAGTCTGTTGGTTAATTAGCATATTTTAACAAACTGTCATTCAGAGAAGTTGCACCAGTATCTAGTGGACTCTAAGCCGTCTAGCCCCACGAAACTGGGCAAAATAGCTGATGAGTGGGTAAGAACCAGGGTGGTGACCAGAATAAAAGTGGTTAGGCCCCATCTCAGGGAAAAGAAAGGTGAAAGGATAAAAACAAACATAGCCCAAAGAGTCCCCAAAAATAGCCAGTAGGGGGCGAGGGGGGAGTCCTGAGCCGCATCCCATTCAAAGGGAAAGGGTATCAGGTAAAGAAGTTTGACTCCTTGAAGGCAGGGGTGTGCTTTGACTGTAACCAGCAAGGGCACAAAAGAGAGGATGTAATGTGCACCAAAAAAAGGCACCCATTGGGGACCAGTCCAAACGGTTGGTGAGTGTAGGGATTGAATGGGAAGTTGCCCCTAGAGATCCCACAGGTTACATAGAGGCCACCTTATTGTCCCTGGGTGGGGATAACATTGAGCCATTGGCCCACTGGCATCCTAGCATGGAGAAGTATAGGCAGTGGCCAAAAATCAATGGGGAAAAGGCTCTGATACAGGTGCCAGTATAACCATGGTTAGGGCTAAACTGGTTTCCCCAGACCAGATCCTACCTGAGGAGATGCACAAGATTGTCAACGCTGACAATGTCACAAAGCCATTGGCCCAAAAAAGGTAGCAGTGTCCCCTGCTATCCCAGTGGAGTGTTTGCTGGGCAATGACTTAGAAACCTTTGCTTGGGCAGAAGTAGCGAGGAAGACACATGCAGTCAATATGAATAGGCGTGTGTCACAACTAGAGCACAGAAGGCCCCGAGAGTGTCAAGGGATCCTGGTGCCTGAAACTATGGCTCAAGTCTCTAAAGCCCAGGCTGCAAAGGTCAAAAGGCCCAGAGGCCCAGACGGAGCCCAGCCCTCATGGGGATGGCCTGATGCCCGAAGAGGAACTGACTAATGGAAACTTGCCAGATCTGGCAGAACATCAAGGAGCACAGGGTCTCTTTAGGAGGACCTGAGCAATGGACAAAGGACCTGTCCCACTCTAGAGGACCTGCGACAGTTAGCTGTCAAAAAGTCACAAGGGGATACCAGTGGTTCTGATAAGGTATACTGGGAGGAGGGTTCCTGTGTAGTGAGCCAAGGGACCCCAAACTAGTGGCATCCAGGAGACTGGTGGTTCTTCAATAGTACAGCAAGTTTCTCCTTAACCTGGCCCATGATATCCCCTTGGCTGGGCACCTAGGGGAGACCAAGAACTGGAAAGGCTGGCCAACCACTTCTACTGGACCAGATGTATGAGAAGGGCAAGGAGGTTTGTCGCTCCTGTGTGACCTGCCAAGCCAGTGGCAAGGCTGGAGGCAAACCAAAGGCTCCCCTTATAGCACTACCAGTGGTTGGGACACCCTCTGAGAGGGTAGGGATAGATATTGTTTGTCTCCTAGACCCACCCACAGCTCCAGGGAAAAGTTCATCCTAGTGGTAGTGGACCATGCTACTATATATCCTGATGCCATTCCCCTTATGACTGCCACTGCAGTGGCTACACCCCTCCTTGGAATCTTCACCATGGTTGGGTTCCCTAAGGAGGTTATTTAAGATAGGGGCACACATTTCATGTCAGCCTATCTGAAGGCAATGTGGGAAAAACGTGGGAGGACTTACAAGTTCAGCACCCCATATCAGCCCCAGGGTAGTGGTTTAGTTGAGAGATTCAACCAAACTATAAAAGGCATGATCATGGGTTTGCCTGAAAAAGTCGGGAGGAAATGGGACATTCTCCTCCCATGCCTATTTTGCATCCAGGGAGGTCCATCAAAAAGGAGTTTGCTTTAGTTCCTTTGAGCTGCTCTTTGGATGCCCTGTACCAGGTCCACTCAGATTGATTAAGAAAGGATGGGAGAGACCCCTCAAAGAACTTAAGCATGACATAGTGGACTATGTGCTTGGCCTTCGCTCCAGAATGGCTGAGTACATGAAAGGGCAAACATAAATTTGATGGCGAGCCAGGAGGTTGTCAAACAAGTTACTTACCTACGGTAACTATATATCTGTAAGAAACATAGGTTAGTTATAGATTCCTTACCTTAGAATTACCCCCAGGCGTCAGACTGGATCCGGAAAGTTTTTCATCAGCAGTACCCCAGCGCGTCGCAAGGTGGCGTCGGTCGACTCCGCGTTCGTCGTTGTGGTCGCCGGGATGACGTCGCGGTAGCTACATAGACGCCGCCCTCGCGCGCTGACGTCAGTTCTGTACACGACTTTCCACGCCAGAAGTGCAGAGCCATGCAAGACACTGACCACTGGTGCACCAAACTAGGGTCCTGAAAGGATGTCCTTAACCCTAGAAGTCAGTTCGCAGAACGGGGAGGATGGGTGGGGCGGTAAGGAATCTATAACTAACCTATGTTTCTTACAGATATATCGTTACCGAAGGTAAGTAACATGTTCATCTGAAAGAAACAGTTAGTTATAGATTCATTACCTTAGAATAGATACCCCAAGCAATACCAACCCCGGTGGTGGGTCTGCGAACCAAGTTCACACCAGAAAGTCCTGGAGAACAGAACGGCCAAAGAAGCAGTCTCTCCGGACTTGGCTGTCCAGGCAGTAGTGTTTAGTAAACGTGTGCAACGATGCCCACGTAGCTGCCTGACAGATGTCATTTAGGGGGACACCTCGTCCCAAAGCAGTGGTAGCTGCCGCCGCCCTGGTGGAATGGGCACGCAGCCCCACAGGAGGCTCCTTCTTGGCCAAAGAGTAGCAGGCTTTGATGCACAGAACAACCCACCTGGAGATGGTTCGTTTGTGCACGGCCCGACCTTTCTTAGCGCCCTCGTAACCAACAAAGAGCTGGTCATCCACCCGGAATTGTTTGGTGCGATCCAAGTAAAAGGAAAGCGCACGTTTTGGCATTTTGGATCCAGACGGTGGAGCCTCTCTTCCTCATTTGAAGGATGCGGAGGCAGAAAGAAGGTGCAGAAAGGGGATCCACAGGCTTTGCTGTGCACCATGCCACAAATTTGTTCCATCTGCAGGCGTATACCGTCTCAGTGGAGGGACGCCTGGCTGCCAAGATAACATCGCAGACTTCGGGAGGCAGGTCAAACAACGTCAACTGCCGCTGCTTAATCTCCACGCAAGGAGGTGGAGGCTGGATAGGTTCGGGTGGAGGACGGTCCCCTGCTGCTGCGACAGAAGATCCTCCCGAAGAGGCAGTCTGATCAGAGAATCGATGGCCATGCTGAGCAGCTCGGGATACCAGACTCTTCGTGCCCAATCCGGAGCCACAAGAAAGACTTTGGCCCGGTCGTGCTTTATCTTCTTCAGCTTTCTGGGCAGAAGTGGTATAGGTGGAAAGGCGTATAGAAGACCGCAACTCCACTTGCGATGAAAAGCGTCGCCTAGCGAGTGCCGCCTTAGAAATTCCAACGCGCAGAACTGCTGACATTGCGCGCTCTCTTCGGTGGCGAATAGATCTAACCAAGGCTCTCCCCACTGCTGAAAGAGACCTTGCACCACCTCCAAGTGAAGACGCCATTCGTGATCCAACATGCACCTGCAGCTGAGTTAGTCTGCCCTGGCGTTTAGAGAACCTGCCAGGTGTTGAACCACCAGGGATATGCCCTGATGTTTCAGCCATGTCCAGAGGCGGAGAGCCTCCTGACAGAGTCCACGACCCCACCCCGCCTTGTTTGTTGCAGTACCACATGGCGGTGGCGTTGTCCGTGAACACCTGCACTACTCTTCCCCGGACAGAGGGAAGGAATGCCTTGAGTGCAAGACGAATCGCCTGAAGCTACAGAAGGTTGATGTGGAGCCCGGACTCCGCCGGAGACCAGAGGCCTCTGATCTCCGCCTCCCCCATGTGGCCGCCCCATCCCAGAAGTGATGCATCGGTCACCACTGTGAACTCTGGTTGAGGATGGGAGAGGGATCTGCCTTCGACCCAATCCTGGTTCGTAAGCCACCACTGCAATTGGTGTGCAGTGCCCTCCGAGATCTGGACGCAATCGGACAGATTCCCTTGATGTTGGGCCCACTGGAACTTCAGGTCCCACTGCAGAGCCCGCATATGCCATCTGGCATGATCCACCAGCAGGATGCAGGAGGCCATCAGACCCGGCAGCCTGAGGGTCATCCTGACCGAAACCCGGGATAGAGGCTGAAAGATCGGAATCATAGCCCGAATATCCCAGACTCGCTGCTCGGGAGGATAAACCCGAAGCTGTGACGTGTCCTGAACTGCTCCGATGAAGAGGAGCTTCTGAGAGGGGGTCAGGTGTGACTTCGGCACTTCGATGGAGAACCCCAGCGAATGCAGGAGGTCGGCCGTAGTCTGGAGGTGGGAAACGACAGCCTGGGGCGAGCCCGCCTTCAACAGCCAGTCGTCAAGATGGGGGAAGACTGGAACCCCTGATCTGCGCAGATGAGCTGCGACCACCGCCATCACTTTCGTGTACACCCGAGGGGCGCTGGTAAGGCCAAAGGGGAGCACGGTAAACTGAAAGTGCTCGTGGCCTACCGTGAACTGCAGGTAACGCCGGTGGGCCGGCAGGACGGGGATGTGAAAGTAAGCGTCCTGCAAGTCCAATGCTACTATCCAGTCTCCAGGGTCGAGGGCAGACAAGACCTGAGCGAGCGTCAACATCTGGAACTTCTCCTTCCGGAGGAAGCGTTCGACGTTCCCGAGATCCAAGATAGGACGCAGGCCTTTGTCCTTCTTGGGCACCAGAAAGTAGTGGGAATAACAACCACGACCAACTTCTGGGGCAGAAACGCGTTCGATGGCACCCTTGGCTAAGAGTGCCGAAACTTCCTGTTGGAGAAGGGCCAGGTGATCCTCCGACATGCGATGGTACTAAGGTGGCATGGATGGAGGGGTAGTCTCGAAGGGGAGGGAGTAGCCCCTTTGGACTATTTGCAAAACCCACCTGTCCGACGTGATGGTGCACCAGTGGGGGAGGTGATGGCAGATCCTGCCGCCCACTGGCGTTTGGTGGCCCTGAAAGGTTGGACTAGGAGGGTTTGGAGGCTGCTGCAGAGGGGGCTGTGGTGGACTGGCTCACCCTCTGGCCCCCAGAACCACGGCGGTGGTTCCCACGTCCCCGGCCGCGCTGGGGCTTAACAGCTTGCGCCGGCCTGTGGCTTTGGGCGGGACGTAGCGGGGCACCCCTTCCGTAGCCACGAAAGGGGCGAAAGGCAGACTGCGCAGGGCGGGTGGTGGAGAGGCCCAAGGACCTGGCTGTAGCCCGAGAGTCCTTAAAGCGCTCTAGCGCGTTGTCTGCCTTGTCGCCGAAAAGGCGACGGCCATCAAAGGGCATGTCCATAAGCGTGGATTGGACATCCCCGGAAAATCCAGTCGAACGCAACCAGGCGTAGCGTCGAAGGGCTACTGACGTGGCAATCGTCCTGCCAAGTGCGTCGGCAGTATCCAGCCCACAGCGGATGGTAAACTTCGCTGCGTCTCTCCCTTCAGCAACCGCTCGAGAGATCACGGCCCGGGCCTCCTCCGGGCACTGAGGCAGCACTTGCGCAAACGTGTCCCACACGGAGTGGGTGTAACGGCCCAATAGACATGCAGTGTTTACCGACCGCAGTCCCAAGCTGGAGGAAGAAAACATCTTCCCAAGATGATCCAGCTTTTTGGATTCCCTGTCTGGGGGAGCGGTAGGGAATGCGCCCTTGGACGTGGAGGCTTGGACTACCAAGCTCTCAGGGGTGGGGTGTTGGGAGAGGAAAGTGGGGTCGCCCGGGGCCGGACGGTGGCGTCGGGCGATCATCCTATCCACAGGAGCCCCTGTGTTGGGCCTGGAACAGGTGCCCAAAAGGATGTCTGTCAGGGCTCCGAAGAGCTCGCTGCCAGTTGAAGCACCTCTGTCAGGAGGTTAGTCCTGACTGCCACCGTAGGAAGCTCGAGGTGGAGAGCCTCGGCCGCCCTACGCAACACCACTGCGTATGACGCTCCCTCCTCCGTAGCCACGGTAGGCGGAGACGACATGCCAGGTATGGTGAGGTATCCAAACCACTGGTTTCCCCCAGTTCCTCTCTCCAGTCCCCAGACCCCTCCCAGTCCTCCTCACCCTCCTCTGGCTGCCAATCTCGTCTCAAAGAGCCAGGGTAGAACAGGGGCACAAAAGTACCCATCGGCGTCGGATCCAGCGTCGGTTGACGCTGGTCCGACTCTGTGTCTACCTCGAGGCCGGGTCGACGTCGGCTGGGGACACAGCCGACACCGGTGGCGGACATGGTGCAGGTGGAATCGGCGCTGGGGGAGGCGCAACGAGGTCGACCGGCGCCGATCCGGATCCAGGCCTGGATCCAAGGGGACCCTGCGGCGCCGAGGCCGAAGCTGCCGAAGGCCCAGGGCCCCCAGCCGAGTCTGCGGGGCCCGAAGGCGCGCCGGCGGAGTCGGGCTGCCCAAAGATGGCATGCATCGCTTCGTAGAAACTCCGAAGCTGGGCAGGGTCGCACCGGGTCCTGGAAAGGGGGAGAAACCCAAAGTTGACCCAGCAGGCTCCGCACACAGAGCCGCGGGAGTGGCACCACCCGCATCCCTCGTCTCGTCGGCCAACGGACATGGAGAAGTCGAAGAGCAACGATGCTTCTTCGACTTCTTTTTGTGCTTCGACTTATCTGACCCAGAGTGCGAAGCCTTCGACGAAGAATGGTGTTGGCTCCACGACCGGTCCCTCGACCTCCTCCGCGACCGAGACCTCGAGCGGCGCGGAGCAGACTGCCGGGCCTCGAGCAGCTTTCGGGACCGCTCCAGCAAAGACTTCGGGCCATGGTCCGGCAGTCGGAGCACGACTTGGGGTCGTGGTCGCGCTCCAGGCAGTAGAGGGAGACGCGGTGCAGATCCGTCACCGACATGGGTCGGTTACAGGAACCGCACGCCTTGAAGCCGGGCATCCCTCGTGCACCAGCAGTCGATGGACTCAAACAACAACGAAGTCGACAAAAGTTGAGAAAAAGTTCAGTCAAAAATTGACTGGGGGTACCGCTCTCTCCAGATCTGCGCTTGCTGGCGTGGAAAAAGAAAGAACTGACGTCAGCGCGCGAGGGCGCGTCTATGTAGCTACCACGACGTCATCCCGGCGACCACGACGATGAACGCGGAGTCGACCGACGCCACCTTCCGACACGCAGGGGTACTGCTGACGAAAAACTTTCCGGATCCAGTCTGACGCCTGGGGTAAGTCTAAGGTAAGGAATCTAAGGTAAGGAATCTATAACTAACTGTTTCTTTCAGATAAGCACTGATATGACCAAAAGTCCTCCATAATGGTTTCCAGCCAGGACAACTGCTGTGGGTCTTAGAGCCTGTAGCACCTGGGGCCTTACAGGACAAGTGGACTAAGCGCTACTCCCTTTTAGAGAAGAAGGGGGAAATCACCTATTTGGGTACTCCCTGGAACCCTCACAGGGTGATCCATGTAAATAGGCTCAAACTACACCATGAAAGGGCAGACATCCCCATGTTGATGGCAAAAGATGGAGGCAAGGAAGAGTGACCCTCTCCCAGACCTCCTATTTACTAAGGCCCAAGATGAAACTATGGAGGGAGTAGATCTCTCCCCTTCACAGACAGACCAGCACCAGCAACAAATGGACTGCTATCACTTTCTGAAGCAGTTTGCTGGACTGTTTTCTCTGACCCCAGGTCTGACAACATGGTGTACGCAAGATGTGGACACCAGTGACAACTTGCCTGTAAAAAGTAACATTTACAGATTGTCTGACCAGGCCAAGGCCAGCATCAAGGCTCGGGTTGACAAGATGCTGGAGCTGGGAATGATTGAGCCCTCCTTTAGCCCATGGGTCTGCCCAGTGGTACAGGTGCTCAAACCTAATCCCAAAGGGAGGGAACCAGAGAAGACGTTCTGTGTGGACTACAGAGGCCTTAAAGTAAGTAACCAAGACTGATGCCCATCCCATTCTAGGAGCTGATGAGCTCATTGACAAATTGGGGGCAGTTAAGTATCTGAGCACCTAAGACCTGACATCAGGTTTTTGGCAGATTGCCCTCACTCGAGGAGCCAAGAAGTGTTCTGCTTTCTCCACACCTGAAGGCAACTTTCAACTCAAAGTGATGTCCTTTGGGTTTAAGAATGCTCATGCCACCTTCCAGAGGTTGGTGAATCGGGTACTGTCAGCAGTGGAGAATTTCAGTGCAGCTTATCTGATGATATAGCTGTATTTAGTGTCACCTGAGAAGATCACCTGGTCAATCTCAAAGAAGTGCTTCAGGCATTGCAGCAGGCAGGCCTGACTGTCAAGGCAAGTAAGTGCCAAATAGGGCAGGGCTCTGTTGTGTACCTGGACCAACAAGTTTGTGGAGGCTGTGGTCAACCTCTCCAGCCCATACTGACTTGGGAGCTTCCTAAGACCCAGACCCAGGTCAAAGCCTTCTTAGGCCTGACTTGGTACTATAGAAGATTCGTGAAGAGTTATGGTACCATAAAGGCAACGTTAATTTACTTGACCTCCAAAAAGCATCCCAGAAAAATTATCTAGACTGAGCAGTGTCAGAAGGCCTTTGACACTCAAGGAAGCACTGTGCTCAGGACCAATCTTGAAGGCCCTTGACTTCAGTTAAGAGTTTATTGTGCAGACAGATGCCTCTGAATATGGGATAGGTGCAGTGTTGTCACAGGTGAATGATCTGGGTCAGGATCAGCCAGTTGCCTTCATCAGCAAGAGACTCCTTCCTAGGGAGCGATGTTGGAATGCCATTGAGGGGGAAGCCTTTTCTGTGGTTTGGTCCCTGAAGAAGCCAAGACCCTACCTGTTTGGGATTCACTTCAAAGTTCAAACTGACCACAGACCCCTCAAATGGCTGATGCAGATGAGAGGAGAGAACACCAAGTTGTTAAGATGGTCCATTTCCCTACAGGGGATGGACTTTACAGTAGAAGACAGAACTGGGACTGACCATGCCAATGCAGATGGCCATTCCAGGTTCTTCCATTTAGATGATGAGCAATACGAGGAAAAGGTTAGTCACCCATCACCTTTTGTCTGGGAGGGAAATGCCTCTTTTTGAATGGTCACCCCCAAGTTTTTTGACTGATGCTGCCGTTTTTTTGACTCGGAAAGTGCATTGAGGCCTGCTAACCAGACCTCGGTGCCAGTGCCCTGACCCTAAAGTGCATGACAAATTGGCTGTACCCAATTGGAAATGGCTAACTTACCTGTGAAGTCGCTAAAAAATGATACCCTGGTACCCAGGGCAAGTTCGTTCGAAGGGTACTCAGGACCAGTACTTCGCACGTACCGACGGTAAAATGCACAAAACTACTATTTTTACTATGGAAAGACTTGGTCACCCAATCAGCGAGCACAGGGTTACAATCTGCCCCCTCAGCTGTGCTAACTCCTGAACGGTGCAGCCAAAGTAGGCACTCCAAGTTCTCAAATAACTCATTACATTAAGCCCGACTTGTATCCCACGTGGAAATTAATGTAACTTGTTGTGTTGCAGTGTGCAGCTTTACAAAAGCTGCCACATTGTTGCCTTTAAAACTCCTGTGCCTTCGCGGGCACACATGGAGCCTGCTCCACTAGACTGCTTTCAGCTCTCCTGGACAGACGTGCCGATGACGCTCAGGAAGGAGACCAATGAGGGATTTCAGGCCAGGATGGTGTCGCCTCCCTCCTGTAGGAAGCTACTCGGGTGTTAACCCCAAAAGGTAGGCTTCAAAGTGAAGCCGCCTTTGAAGGGCAGATGTGTAACACCAGGAAGGAGCGCGGCCCCACTGTTGAGGTAGATAGGCTGGTACAGGAAGCAGAGAGGGGAAACCAGTTGCCAAACTGGTTTTCCCGGGGGAGTGTATCCCTGAGGGAGCCACAAACAGGGGGTGGGCTAGTGAGGTCTGTACACAGAGAGGGGTCTCGCCCTCTTGGGAATGGGCAGAATGCTGCATCCTGGCATAGCCAGATGCCACACTCCACAGGAAGTGGTCACCAGGTGGGAGGGAGCCTGGTAGCCCATTGGTTACCAACCAAATTCTGCCCTGAGGGCACTTTTTGAGCATAGTTGGGGCACCCAGACCTCAGATCTTGACCGACTTGGAAGAAGGACAGAAGGACTGCCTTGCTGCACCAAGGGACCAGCAAAGAGAGGCTGCACTGATGAAAACTGCATCTGCTGGGTAGCAAAGGGAGGGAATGTGCCTGCCGTGAACAGAGCCCAGTCAAGCCAAAAGAACTGCAAGGGCCAGCTGACTGGCCGCCTGTGCGCAGAACAGTGATACAACTGCTAAAGTAGTCTGTTGGGGAAAGTCGGTAGCCCAAAGTCTTCAAGTCGCTACCACCGCAACCATGCAGCACCGAAGACCAAAACCGGACAAACAGAGTTGCACCCGAGTTCGCTGACCCCAGGAGTGTTGTTGGAGAGTTGCTGGTTCTCTGAGAAAAGCGAGTTAAAAACCCAGGAAGGACTGGCCTGTGGCTGCGACAACGGATGACTGGTAGAAAAGCATAGGCAGGCTGTTGAGAGAGGTTAACGTCCATTTGTTGTGCACATTTACAGTTTCTTTAAAGGGGAACCTCAACTGCAAAGAAATAATATCAACCAACTCTCCCATGACCAACCACACCCACTCCAACATACTCTTCAAACAACTGTTTTTGGGTCAAACATTCAGAGCAAAAAGAGAGGTAATCTACTACCAAATTCCAATCATGTAGAGACGTGTCCCAAGTGACTGCCTAAATGCCATCACTGAGGGTTGGGCCAAGGCTGGTTACAAAACATTCTCTTTAATTACATAGACTGTGCACTCAAGATAATCTCCATGATACTGGAGAAGATCAGATGATCTCTTAAACAGCAAAAGAAGAAAGTGGCTAATCACAATTCTCAAAGTTAGTCATCTCCTCCACAGAACTTCAGTGTAACCTATTGCATTTATACCAGTTTATTTTTGTTGTGAAATAGGTTTATATAACTAAGTTTAGAGTTAATTAGTTTAAAGAAACAATTATGGTTGCAGGTATCTTCTAGCCATCTGTTCAAAATTGAATTATGAATCACTTGAATACTTTGTTGCAGATTAAAACACAGTTATTTAGTGTTCAGGTTCACCATAACAGAGTTGTTAACTTACCTCAAAAAAGCTTTCTACGTACTGCAGTATATACACACCACAGTCACTGAAGTTGTTCTGCTGAGGCACTCTTGGATTTGATCCTTTCATGACATCTTTCGAAAAACTCCTTTTACTCCCTTTCCTGACTTCCCATTCTACTTCTAAATATCTGTAATCAACAGGTATAAAATTAATAACTATATTTTTTACATCATTGTCTACGTCACAGTTGAAGATGAAGTTAAAAGACAATATATGGTTGCCCAAATTGCAAAACGCTACACATACATTAAGTTTAAAGCAATCTAGAGTTCATTCTTCATTCACCATTAGAATCCACCTTGGAAGTACAGAAGGACCTATGTGTTAAAACGTTTAGAAAGCTTAGTAAAGGTTTTCACCATTTGAAAATTCGGAAAGCAACTGTCAATATGACACAGAGAAAAGAATGACATTTTACTTTCTTTTAATGCTAATTCTACATCGTAGGTATCTTCGCTGAAGTCAGGAACATAAAATATTCTTGCCTGCATGTGGAGATCCCGGAACACTTCAAATCCATAGAATAAAAAGCACATTTAAAAGGTGAGATTAGGCATTTTCATTGCACATGCAGGGTATTTTTTCCAGAGTTCACAATTTTACACGTACACATTTGCAGCACCCTCTCGCCATTGTGCAGTTCAATTAACCCCCCCATGATCAAAACCGTAAATTTGCTTAGAGGAAAAAACGTAGTCGAAATGCAAAGTAAAGTTAAAAACATGCACTGTTTCTTTAAGAGAATAGCAGCTTCCATATCCGGGCATACCTCGTACTAGCAGTTGCCAGACAGCCTCAGTTCTTTTTGAGGGATGCATGCCAGATTGCAGTAGGGAATATCTAATTTGAAACATCAATGGGGCACAATAGTATGACCACAATATCAAGGGAAAAAATATCAAACTGATAAGTAGACAGAGGGAGGTAAGGATTTACTATTCTGAACACCACATCTACATACTCTAAAGAAGTATATAACACCAAGGTAAGTATATGTGGAGTAGGGCACAGAAAATGTATACAAACTTACCTTTCGATATTTTGTACCTAGATATTGTGGTCACATTGTGACCAGTCAAAATTTTGGATTCAATATTTTCAGCCTACTCCCTTATAACACCATAACATTGAATGAAGCACTCCTTGCAAATGAAAAGTAGAGACGGGAAGATTCACACAACCTCATGACTCGAAAAACTTCTTTTAACAAAAACAACTTGTAATTATCCAAGCCCAACACTAGATGGCGGACTTATGCAAAGCATTTGTATCTACAGCCACACATTCCTCGAACATTTTGAACCTTAATTTCTCAAAAACTACAGCAGGGGTTTACACCAAATCACAAAACGAACACTATCTGGATCAAGATCAAGCTTTCTAACAGATTCCGTTCAGTCGTTTTGGGTTCAATTTGCCTATGGAAAATGCGTTTTGACACTCCCTTCCTTCCCCAACCTTTTTTGAGCCCCTACTTGATAGATCACCCCAAAACTTTCCAGGATGGAGTGGAGGTGGATTAACCTAATTCGGAAAGTTTCGTGAAGATTAGTCAAAGGCGCAAAAGTTATTAGCAAACCAAAACCCCAATTTCCTATGGAAATCCGGTCCCAGCAATAATTACACAGTGGTGATCTACTGGAAACAGTAAACCCATATTGTTGATATGTACAATATGAGATTACTTAGTATGTATTTTCTGCATATATAAGTATCAGAATGATGGAAAATGTTTGGGTAATCTCAGAATTCATGATCGAAAACAAATTGAACATTAGGAAAACTCAAAGCATTTTACATCACACATGGCTACTTCCCTTATTACAATATTCTAATCCCTACCCAACATACTCACACACAACAATGAAAAGCCACTCAAATTTGCCAGTCATAGTTTACTGAACTAACTATGAAACTTGCGCTCCTGTCATACCCTGTTTATAAACTCATGTATTACATCACTCATGACATGTTAAATGAAACCACTGATGATTTCTTAAGTTACATTATTGAGCACATCATTGATAACAAGGCTATTCGCATTGATCCATAAACTTAAAACAAATAAAGCTGGAAGTAAAGAGGCTATAGTCATATACAACATAGTAAAACTGTGGACACTTCTGGGTGCATAGACAGGAATTGCATAAGACCGGAGGCAAACTGCGGCTGTGCACGGTGAAAGTTATAGTGTGAATGCGTTGTATTCCTCTTAGGGTGTCCATAAACGGGCTTTCCAGTATCATGTCCTTATATAGGCACAATTCGCCCTGCCCTTATATAGGCATAAAATCCCAGCCCTTATTTAGGCATTAAACCGTGCACTCCAAATACAGGCATGGTCTCTGACATCCGTCCACCCTAACGCCACAACGAGTTCATGAAGAACAAACCCTTAGGCTGCGGGAGTTTCCCTAGCTCAGGACTATTGATTTCTTCAAGGACTCATATATTATGCATGAACCATTATTCCTTAGGGGTTCATTCATGACGTCTTCCGCTGTCCGATCCACGTCAATGCTAACATTCTGAGGTACCTCTAAGGTATAAATATACCTTCCCTAGCCCTTGTAAACCAGAGGAGACCTCGACTTCAGAGGAGCCCGTTTCCCGGCCTGACGCACTGAGAAGACGCTGTCATCCCTGCACGCAGAGAATCCAGCTTCCAGTGATCGGACTTCCCTTGCGGGGTGTTGGAGTTCGAGTCTGGCAAAGAGATTCCTACCTCTCTCATTCTTCAGGTATGGAGCTGACAAGAACCTAGAGGGACTCTTGGCATACTAGGCTTAACATACTCTTAGTATACCATAGTAAGGAATACTTCACCTACCTCATACCTCTCCCTACACCTAGGTTAGGTACATTGGGGTAGAACTAGATTAGAAACGCATTGTGAGAAGTTGGCCTGGCATATGCTGTCCACTAATTATAGTGGGCACCTTGCACCAGTCCAAACAACCCCTTATTGGAGATAGGTTAAAGACAACCTTTATTGAAAGCTATCCTAGTGGTAGCTATGGAGAGCAGCCTTCAGGCTAAGTCTTGAAGGAATGTAAAGCAGCTTGTTTTACCAGTCTATAATCTCTTGAGTGACCAAATGAAAGAGGACCACACCAGGTATATATTCAAAATATATGTATTTATTGCTAAACACACCCCTCTAGTCTCTTTATGAGGCTAGAGTTCGAAGTACATAAGTTATAAGTTAGTTATCTACAGTAATAGCACAAATACACGTTTGAGCCCTAGGGGCGTACCAAACCATATACCAATAAAGTGGTATAAGAACCACGACTGAGCTAGACACAGGGCCTAGAGCCTGTAGAAGTGCTTGGACCACAAGGAACCACCCAAGGTAGTGACACAGGGGACCCACGGGGGACGCGTGCAGTGTATGAACACAGCCGCGAATCGCCGTTAACTTCTATGGGGAAAGTCGCGGTTTGAATTTAAAAGTAAAGGGACACTTAGAGGAGGACTTGGAGCAAACACTTTGAGAACTAGGCTGTTCTAGTGTCAATACCCACGGGAGCACCGGAGTACTCGAGTTACCTCACCCAGGGGAGCCGGGTGCATAGGTGTCTTTCGGGGTCGGGTTTCGTCGTCGCTTTCAATGGCGATCTGCTGCAAAGTGCTGCTGGCGGACAAGTCGAAAGTGTTTGGGTGGATCCAAAGGTGGATCGAAGATTTGAAGAACCTGAAAGCAGAGGGGACAGAGTCTGGGTCACTAGCCAGTGACCAGGAAGGTGATGAGCAGATAACCACCGATGTCGAGTGCTTCAGGTAGGTTGACAGTCGTCTTGACTCTTCAGCCACGAGGTCCAGGAGGCGTCGACGACGACCAGGAGCTGGATTCGAGCTGTCCCAGGACGTCTGTCGATTGTAGGGGTGTCGGCGACCGGATTGGACCCAACAAGCCTTGGCAACGGCAAGTCTCGTGGAAATGGAAGAAGGACGATGTTGCAGACCAGCAAGGTCTGCGGGACTCACCCAGCGAGGGTAAGTCAGGGCACGCCTGGAGCAACCAGGGAGCCCAAGCAGAAGAAGATTGGCCTTCGGGAGGGCCTACTAGCCAACGGACTAGCGACCGCGAAGGAGCCTCGAGTCGACGCACGTGGAGCTGGCTCACAGGACACTCGTGGAGTGGAGGCCAGTGATCTTCGGTGCAGTCGGTGCTGGGGCTACTCGGAGCCCAAAGCACAACTTCGTGGGAGACCCAGAAGAGGATGCACTTACAAAAGTACGCAGTGTCCAGGGGTCACGGTTCCACGTTACCCACGATAGCCACGGGCCTCAGCTTTGCTGGGGACTCAGGGTAGCCTCGGGGAAGTCTGGAAATCCACCTCTGGTGATGCAAAGACTTCGGCGTCCGGCGGGAGCTTCGGCGATGCAGACCGGACAATTGCTTCTTTGGTGCCTGCCAAGCAGGGGAGTCACTCCTTGACCCCAAGGGAGATTCTTCAGTCCTCTAATCTTGAAGTAGAGCGTCGAAGGTCCAGGATTCTGTGTCAGAGTTTCGTCCAGGTTAATCTAAAGTCCTAAGGACTGGGGTCCCATACTTATACTAAGGTAGGGGGTTGGACATACTCTGTGGACCCACCTATGGGAGGGTCAGGGCAGAGGGGTGGTTACACCCCTTTCCCTTTGTCCAGTTTCGCGCCAGAGCAGGGGCTGGAAGCCCCTGAGCCGGTTTGAACTGGGGTATGCACAGGGACACCAAATGTGCCCCCAGTGCAGGACTTCAAAGCACCAGAGAGTGCTCCCGCCCAGCCCCAATACACACTATCCTGTCTGGGGAGGTGGTTACACCTCCCTGGGACAGGAAACCTATTGTCCAGGCCTCCCCTGCCGGAGTTTCGGTCAGCAGCAGGAGGCCAGACTCGTGTCTGTGGCAGCGGCATCCATTTTGTGATGCCAGGGCTCTGGAAAGTCAGTACCGGGTATACCGGTGTGTACATGTCTCTCCCTCTAGAAGGGTGGAATGCTACCCCCGCCACCAGAACTGGCGGGGGGGGGTAGTATTCCAAGATGTTTGACACCAAACACGACATGTTTCCGTGCAGCCATCCCAAAGTTAGCATTTAACGCGAGGTTATAATGCGCTTAAGAGTATATGGTCGGGCTGCACTACAAACAGCATCAGAGAAGGGTCTCCGAACGCTGCAGAGGGGCCCAGCTCATGCAGGGGCACCCTCTCACATAGGAACCACGCACTCTGCCTTCAGGATTGATAAGGCCTGCCATAGGAGTGACTTATAGGTTTATATGTGTGTATGTAAGTAGTGATATAGGTAGCCTATATCACAGTAAGGGGTGCATGCACCACCTTACCCAGGCTGCAGTAGCAGACCTGTGGTGTCATTTTGGATGGCCTTCCAGGGGTGGCACAATACATGCTGCAGCCCCTGGTAGGCCTCTGAGGTACCTATGCACTGGGTACATAGTATACCATATACTAGGGACTTATAAGGGCACTCCAGATTCCAATCAGAGATGTGCCTAAGGCACATGGAAACCATTTTAGAGAGGAAGCAGCTAGGCTGGGGTTCTGATTAGCAGGGCCCCAGCCAGACTAAAGTCGAAAAACAGTGAAGCATCAGCAAAAAGTGGGGGTACCCATGTGAAGCAGATCCTACTCTCCTACACAACCCCCCAAACGTAGGGACATTAAACTAACCTTGCCCAGTTAAGTCTTCATGTTCTAAGTGGAAGTACCTAGAGAGTCCATCTGCATTGGCATGGTTACTCCCAGGTCTATGTTCCACTGTGAAGTCCATCCCCTGTAGGGAAATGGACCACCTAAGCAGTTTGGGGTTTTCACCCTTCATTTGTTTTAGCCATAAGAGGGGCTTATGGTCTGTTTGAACAAGGAAGTGAGTACCAAACAAGTATGGCCTCAACTTCTTCAGAGCCCAGACCACAGCAAAGGCCTCCCTCTCAATGGCTGACCAACGTTTCTCTCTAGGGGTCAGCCTTCTGCTAATAAAAGCTACTGGCTGATCCTGACCTTCATCATTCAATTGTGACAGTACAGCCCCTACCCCCAATTCAGATGCATCCGTTTGGACAATGAACTTCTTGGAGTAATCAGGACTCTGTAGAATGGGAGCAGTGCACATGGCCTGCTTTAGGTCATCAAATGCCTTTTGACAGCTAACTGTCCACTGAACCTTTTGGGCATTTTCTTGGAAGTTAAGTCATTCAGGGGTGTCACTATTGATCCATACCCCTTGACAAATCTCCTATAGTACCCAGTCAGGCCTAAAAAGGCTCTCACCTGAGTCTGGGTAGTTGGAGCAGTCCAGTCCATGATGGTCTGGATCTTGCTCTGCAGTGGTTGAACCTGGCCTCCACCCACAAGGTGGCCCAGGTACACCACCTGACTCTGCCCTATCTGGCACTTTGTGGCCTTGATAGTCAGGCCTGCTTTCTGCAGAGCCTGCAAAACATTTCTGAGGTGGACCAGGTGATCCTCCCAGGTGGAGCTAAAGACAGCAATATCATCTAGATATGCTGCACTATAGGCTTCCAGACCTGTAAGGACTGTATTCACCAACCTCTGAAAAGTGGCAGGTGCATTCTTCAGACCAAAGGGCATCACCACAAATTGATAATGCCCACTAGGGGTTGAGAATGCTGTCTTTGGCTTTGCATCATCAGCTAGTCTGATCTGCCAGTAGCCAGCTGTCAGGTCAAATGTGCTTAGATACTTGGCTGAGGCCAAAGTGTCTATTAGCTCATCTGCCCTAGGTATTGGATGGGCATCAGTCCTAGTGACTGCATTGAGACCCCTGTAGTCCACACAAAACCTCATCTCTCTTTTCCCACCATTGGTGTGAGGTTTTGGCACAAGGACCACTGGACTAGCCCAAGGGCTATCTGAGGGTTCAATAACTCCCAAATCCAACATCTTCTGGACTTCTGTCCTGATACAGTCCCTGACATGGTCAGGTTGCCTATAAATCTTATTTTTAATAGGCAGACTGTCCCCAGTGTCCACTTCATGAGTGCACCAGGTAGTCTGACTGGGTGTCAGTGAGAATATGTGCCTGAACTGATTGAGCACCTGTCTGCAATCAGTTTGCTGCTGGGCAGTGAGGCTGCCTGCCAAGGCTACACCATCCACTGACCCATCATCAGGGTTCTGTGAGAGCAGGTCAGGGAGTGGGTCACTCTCTTCCTCCTGTCCCTCATCAGTAGCCATGAGCAAGCCCATGTCTGCCCTGTCCACATATGGTTTTAACCTGTTGACATGGAGAACCCTGTGGGGACTCCTGGGTGTTCCTAGGTCCACCAAATAGGTAACCTCACCCTTCTGTTCAACAATGGTATGGGGTCCACTCCATTTGTCTTGGAGAGCTGCTGGGGCCACTGGCTCCAACACTCCACACCTTCTGTCCTGGCTGGTAAACAGTCAGTACAGCCTTTTGGTCATGCCAGGCTTTTTGCAGTTCCTGGCTAGCCTCAAGGTTTTTAGTTGCCTTTTTCATGTACTCAGCCATCCGGGAGCGGAGACCAAGTACATAGTCCACTATGTCTTGCTTTGGGAGCTTGAGAGGTAACTCCCATCCTTCCTTCACCAAGCACAATGGACCCCTGACAGGGTGACCAAACAAAAGTTCAAAAGGGCTGTAGCCAACCCCTTTTGAGGCACCTCCCTGTATGCAAATAAAAGGCAGGGCAAGAGTATGTCCCATCTTCGCCTAAGCTTTTCTGGGAGCCCTTTAATCATGCCCTTCAAGGTTTTGTTGAATCTCTCAACTAAACCATTGCATTGTGGGTGATAGGGTGTGGTGAACTTGTAAGTCACTCCACACTCCTTCCACATTGCTTTTAAGTATCCAGACATAAAGTTAGCACCCCTGTCTGATACAACCTCCTTAGGGAAGCCCACTCTTGAGAAAATTCCCAGGAGGGCTCTTGCCACCACAGGTGCTGTAGTGGTCCTAAGGGGAATAGCCTCTGGGTACCTGGTGGCATGATCCACTACCACCAGGATAAACCTGTGCCCAGATGCTGTTTGGGGATCCATGGGACCAACAATGTCAATCCCCACCCTTTCAAAGGGAACCCCCACCACAGGTAGTGGTATCAGGGGGCCTTTGTAGTGCCACCTGCCTTGCCACTGGCCTGGCAGGTTACAGAGGAGCGACAAAACTCCTGGGTGTCTTCAGACATGTGGGGCCAGTGAAAGTGAGGGACAATTCTGTCCCAAGTCTTGTTCTGGCCCAGGTGACCTGCTAAGGGAATGTCATGGGCTAGGGTCAATAGGAAGCCCCTGAACTTCAGAGGTATAACCAACCTCCTGGTGGCACCAGGCTTGGGGTCTCTACACTCTGAGTACAAGAGTCCATCATCCCAATACACTGTATGGGGACCACTAGCTTTCCCAGCAGCCTCAGCAGCAGCTTGCTGTCTGAGGGGTTCAAGAGAGGGGCAGCTCTGCTGCTCCTGGCTCAGATCTGCCCTGGAAGGGCCCCTGTCCCCAAGAACTCAACCTGGTCAGGTTCAAGCTCCTCTGGGACAGTTCCTTCCTCAGGACTGAGATCATCCCCTCAAGAGACTGATCTTCCTTCTGAGCCAAGGGGGAAGGCACTGCCTTTACCCTACTACTCCTCTTCTTGGAGGGCACTTGGTCCATTATTCCAGAATCCAAGGCCTGTTCAGTGTTAGACATTTTGGCTTGTGACCTGGTCACAGCAAACACATCTGCAGGGATACCCAGCATTTCTGCATGGGTCCTGAGCTCCACTTCTGCCCAAGCTGAAGTTTCTAAGTCATTGCCAAGCAAGCATTCAACGGGTAGGTCTGCACTTACCACAACCTTCTTAAGGCCAGTTACCCCTCCCCAGGAGAAGTTAACAACTGCCAGAGTATGGTCTGTTCTGACGTTGCTAGCATTGGTCACTTGGTACATTTCACCAAGTATAATCTGCCCAGTATTCACAAGGTCGTGTCACCATGGTGACACTTGCCCCTGTGTCCCTAAATGCCAAAGCCTCTTTTCCATTGATTAAGGGCTGTTGCCTGTACTTGCCCAGATTACTGGGACTCACAGAGGAGGTCACATCCATGCCTCCATCACAGACTAGGACAGCCTGAGTGAGTTCACTGACTAGGTCAGAGCTCATCTCCTTACCCAGGGTCAACCCTACTAAACCCTTGGCTTGTGTAGTCCCACCACCAACTGTAACTGCACTAGGGGAGCAGGTGCCTTAGGGGCATTGGTTGGGGCTGGAGTAGAGTCTTTGGACTTGGTGCAATCACTGGTCCAGTGGGTCTTTTGCTTACAGACCTTGCACCATGGTTTCTTTTGGCCTCTTCCCTTGTTAGACTGTGAATCCCCACCTGAAGAAGATTTTTGGGGGCCTTGTGAAGACTTTTGGTCTTTACCCTTCTCCCCACCCTTATCAGAGTTTTTCGAATCTTGCTTCTTAGGGTCACCACCTTGGTTCTGTACCTTCTGCCTCACCCTGGTTCTGACCCATTTGTCTGCCTTCTTTCCCAATTCTTGGGGAGAGGTCAGATCAGAGTCCACCAGGTGCTGATGCAACAGCTGATTTTGACAATTGTTAAGGATCTGCTCCCTCATGATAAGATTGTACAATCCTGTGAAGTCACATACCTTACTGCCCAATAACCAACCTTCCAGAGCCTTGGCAGAACAATCAACAAAGTCCACCCAGTCTTGAGTCTGTGCCTTCTGGGTATCCCTGAACTTTAACCTGTATTGTTCAGTGGTTAGGCCAAACCCATCAATTAGAGCACTCTTCAAGACTTTGTAATTATCAGCATCCTCCTCTCTAACAGTGAGGAGCTTATCTCTACCTTTGTCTGCAAAGGAGAGCCACAAGATTGCTGCCCACTGCTCCTGAGGGACCCTCTGTACTTTACAGGCCCTCTCTAGAGCAGTTATCCATTTGTGGATGTCATCCCCACTCTGGTAGGGAGGGACAATCTTGCTCAGGTTTCTATGGTCATAAGACCTTTCCCTATCTCTGGGGAAATTGCTGCCACCATGGGACTCTAGTCCCATCTTTTTCTCTCTCTATAGAGATCTAGGGACTCCCTGTCTATAGCCAATTGCTGTTTTCTGAGCTCAAGCTGGGCTTGTTCATACTGAAGCAATCTCTTTCTCCTTTCATGAGAGGATTCCCTCCTATGAGAGGAGACAGAGGTCCCTATTGAGGTGTCAGAGTGGTTAGACTCCTGAGAAGGAGATCTAGACCTTCTGGGCACACTCAGTATTCTTCCTGGGGGACAAAGGGGAGGTCATTCTGATCCTCCTCCTCCTCCACAGGAGGAATTGGGTTTTCCAGGACAAGGTCATTTTCACCTTCCTGGCCAGTTTCAGAGGGGGGCCTGGGTTTCTTCACCCCTGACCCCTTCCTCATCTTCTGCCCCACCCTCTCTGCCTACCCCTTCAGACCCTAGGGGCCTGCTGAGATCATCAGCTAGTAACACCTCCCTGAGGTGTTGGGTGCTGGCACTTTTGCCTGCCTTCAACTTCCTAGTATTGCATAATGCTCTCAATTCCAAGAATGGGAGTTTATCATACTTGGAGGGAAGAAGCCCACTGGCTTCTGGCAAGGACTCACTGGGTCCTGGCTTTGAAGACATTACTAGTGAGGTGTGGTGTATGCACTACCTACTCTAGTGTGGCCTACTAAACTCTCTTGAGTTGTAGAAAGGGTGTGCTATCCCTTAACACACAACTCTAAGTTCAGTAGAACTTACTGTATACTAAGCTTGATTTATATGTACCTTAGGTACCCTTAGTGGTTTTCAGTTGATCAATTCAATTGAGATTATCTGGTAAAACAATAGCAAGCTGGAATCCCACACGCTGCCACCAATGTGAGAAGTTGGCCTGGCATATGCTGTCCACTAATTATAGTGGGCACCTTGCACCAGTCCATACAACCCCTTATTGGAGATAGGTTAAAGACAACCTTTATTGAAAGCTATCCTAGTGGTAGCTATGGAGAGCAGCCTTCAGGCTAAGTCTTGAAGGAATGTAAAGCAGCTTGTTTTACCAGTCTATAATCTCTTGAGTGACCAAATGAAAGAGGACCACACCAGGTATATATTCAAAATATATGTATTTATTGCTAAACACACCCCTCTAGTCTCTTTATGAGGCTAGAGTTCGAAGTACATAAGTTATAAGTTAGTTATCTACAGTAATAGCACAAATACACGTTTTTGCCCTAGGGGCGTACCAAACCATATACCAATAAAGTGGTATAAGAACCACGACTGAGCTAGATACAGGGCCTAGAGCCTGTAGAAGTGCTTGGACCACAAGGAACCACCCAAGGTAGTGACACAGGGGACCCACGGGGACGCGTGCAGTGTATGAACACAGCCGCGAATCGCTGTTAACTTCTATGGGGAAAGTCGCGGTTTGAATTTAAAAGAAAAGGGACACTTAGAGGAGGACTTGGAGCAAACCCTTTGAGAACTAGGCTGTTCTAGTGTCAATACCCACGGGAGCACCGGAGTACTCGTGTTACCTCACCCAGGGAGCAGGGTGCATAGGTGTCTTTCGGGGTCGGGTTTCGTCTGTCGCATTCAATGGCGATCTGCTGCAAAGTGCTGCTGGCGGCCAAGTCGAAAGTGTTCGGGTGGATCCAAAGGTGGATCGAAGATTTGAAGAACCTGAAAGCAGAGGGGACAGAGTCTGGGTCACTAGCCAGTGACCAGGAAGGCGATGAGCAGATGCCCACCGATGTCGAGTGCTTCAGGTAGGTTGACAGTCGTCTTGACTCTTCAGCCACGAGGTCCAGGAGGCGTCGACGACGACCAGGAGCTGGATTCGAGCTGTCCCAGGACGTCTGTCGATTGTAGGGGTGTCGGCGACCGGATTGGACCCAACAAGCCTTGGCAACGGCAAGTCTCGTGGAAATGGAAGAAGGACGATGTTGCAGACCAGCAAGGTCTGTGGGACTCACCCAGCGAGGGTAAGTCAGGGCACGCCTGGAGCAACCAGGGAGCCCAAGCAGAAGAAGATTGGCCTTCGGGAGGGTCTACTAGCCAACAGACTAGCGACCGCGAAGGAGCCTCGAGTCGACGCACGTGGAGCTGGCTCACAGGACACTCGTGGAGTGGAGGCCAGTGATCTTCGGTGCAGTCGGTGCTGGGGCTACTCGGAGCCCAAAGCACAACTTCGTGGGAGACCCAGAAGAGGATGCACTTACAAAAGTACGCGGTGTCCAGGGGTCACGGTTCCACGTTACCCACGATAGCCACGGGCCTCAGCTTTGCTGGGGACTCAGGGTAGCCTCAGGGAAGTCTGGAAATCCACCTCTGGTGATGCAAAGACTTCAGCGTCCGGCGGGAGCTTCGGCGATGCAGACCGGACAATTGCTTCTTTGGTGCCTGCCAAGCAGGGGAGTCACTCCTTGACCCCAAGGGAGATTCTTCAGTCCTCTAATCTTGAAGTAGAGCGTCGAAGATCCAGGATTCTGTGTCAGAGTTTCGTCCAGGTTAATCTAAAGTCCTAAGGACTGGGGTCCCATACTTATACTAAGGTAGGGGGTTGGACATACTCTGTGGACCCACCTATGGGAGGGTCAGGGCAGAGGGGTGGTTACACCCCTTTCCCTTTGTCCAGTTCCGTGCCAGAGCAGGGGCTGGAAGCCCCTGAGCCGGTTTAAACTGGGGTATGCACAGGGACACCAAATGTGCCCCCAGTGCAGGACTTCAAAGCACCAGAGAGTGCTCCCGCCCAGCCCCAATACACACTATCCTGTCTGGGGAGGTGGTTACACCTCCCTGGGACAGGAAACCTATTGTCCAGCCCTCCCCGGCCGGAGTTTCGGTCAGCAGCAGGAGGCCAGACTCGTGTCTGTGGCAGCGGCATCCATTTTGTGATGCCAGGGCTCTGGAAAGTCAGTACCGGGTATACCGGTGTGTACATGTCTCTGCCTCTAGAAGGGTGGAATGCTACCCCCCGCCGCCAGAACTGGCGGGGGGGGGGTAGTATTCCAAGATGTTAGACACCAAACACGACATGTTTCCGTGCAGCCATCCCAAAGTTAGCATTTAACGCGAGGTTATAATGCGCTTAAGAGTATATGGTCGGGCTGCACTACAAACAGCATCAGAGAAGGGTCTCCGAACGCTGCAGAGGGGCCCAGCTCATGCAGGGACACCCTCTCACATAGGAACCACGCACTCTGCCTTCAGGATTGATAAGGCCTGCCATAGGAGTGACTTATAGGTTTATATGTGTGTATGTAAGTAGTGATATAGGTAGCCTATATCACAGTAAGGGGTGCATGCACCACCTTACCCAGGCTGCAGTAGCAGACCTGTGGTGTCATTTTGGATGGCCTTCCATGGGTGGCACAATACATGCTGCAGCCCCTGGTAGGCCTCTGAGGTACCTATGCCCTGGGTACATAGTATACCATATACTAGGGACTTATAAGGGCACTCCAGATTCCAATCAGAGATGTGCCTAAGGCACATGGAAACCATTTTAGAGAGGAAGCAGCTAGGCTGGGGTTCTGATTAGCAGGGCCCCAGCCAGACTAAAGTCGAAAAACAGTGAAGCATTAGCAAAAAGTGGGGGTACCCATGTGAAGCAGATCCTACTCTCCTACACGCATCGTATGAGTACTCGCATTTTTAGTCTGTGTTATTTATGTAAAAGCATTTGTACTAAAAGATAATGCTATCGCAATATTATTTATTTCTACTGCTCACCCTGTACATTATTTATCTCGCATACTGTCATGTGATCGTAACAGCACATTTTACTTACACCAGAAACAAGACTGTTCAATAAATCTTTTATTGAAACGCACGTCTATTTCTTTCTGTGTAACTTGGAGAAAACTAAGCATGCACGATTGAGCTGAGTGAAATAGTTATCTATTGTTTCCACGACTGGGACACGTTCTGATTCTAAAGGGAAACAAAGTGGTCATGTTTTGCGGCTGCCAGAAACTACTCCCTTCTTGTTGTCAAGGAGTTTCTAGTGGCCTCTGAGCTAGCTGGCACAAGTAATTAAGTTTAATATACTCGATAGGGACATACTGACCTTAGTCCTATGTCAAACCTATAGGATATATTATTCCAATGCGCAGAGCCTATTAGGAAAATAGGAGCTACACTACAAATGGTTTACCAACCAATACATTTATTTTAAGGCTGACCACAAAGCATCTGTTCACAATAGATTATCCACTAGTTGATGTCTGGGCATGTACTCATAAATAAATACATAGTTGTTAGGTGGTGCTATAGAGAAATTCTATTTAAGGAGAACGTTTATGAGGAGTGGATTTGCATTTGCTTAACTGCTGAAGATGTCTAGGCATTGCACATTGCTGAATAATCTAGACTGTAAATATGACCCACTTTGAGTTGATTTAACTGATTTGTGGAAGGCATTTAAGCTTTAAAAAGTTGTGATCCCATTAAAGTCTATGGCAGCATTTTGCTTTTTAGGTTGGGTTTGGCGCTCAGACAGGGGCTGGCAGGCTGTGCATGTCCTCCACACAGGCTGTAATCCAGTCTGCATGGAGAACATGCACAGTGCGCATGACGGTTTGGCCGGCTCTAGATAGCCGGCCAAACCGTCATGCGCACTCTAGGTGCTGCCACCACTGTGACGCAAGGAGCCAAACCCCGCCCGCCTGGCTTCAGCTGCAAGCTGTATAGAAAAAACAAAATGATAACGAATATTATCATTTTATTTTTTGTAGTCAGCTTGCAGCTGAAGCAGTGGGGCGACGCTCCTCCGCCTTAGAGGAGGAGCCGCCACTGTCATCATCACTTAAATGGTGATACAAAATTGGGCACTGGTGTAGCATGTTGAAGTACTTGAAGTCCACAGAACACAATGATTGTATGATGTCATCAGTGAGGTCATCAATGATGCCATATAACACGTCAGGAGTGATGTCATATATAAGCTGTACATGACTGGGAAGAAAGTTATAGTTAGTTCACTAAACTATTACTGGCGTTTTTCAGTGTTTTTAAAAGTCAGTAGTGGAGGGGAGTCGGCGCACACCAAGATGGCCGCCTGATTTGGAGCTCCGTTCCGCGACGGGAGATGCCACGGTGATTCCGGCGGCTCCAGCCTTCCTTTACACCTGAAGCGGTGTTCTACAGGCATCGGAAGACCCCCTGAGCACCTGTGGGTATGGACATGGCTTTTTTCCTCTCCTGCCTGGAGATATTCTAAAGAAATACATCTCCTCATATTCGGCCGCCATTTTGTTTTTCTTGCAATGGTGTTTTTCTCCTCAACCACATTACCTTTTGAAGAAACCTTCAACATAATTTTACCTACCATGTATTTTCTTGTATAAGGCATGGTTTGTCTGCTTTTCATCTTACATTTTAGACCAGCTGACTTCTGAGGTTGTTTAATTTGGCAGTCTCTACGCAGGTAGAATTTTCAACCCTTATCTTCTGCCTTTTTATTCTTGAAGCGCTAATAACAAGAAATGTTCTACACACTGGAACGATCTACTCCTGATTCCATACATTCTTCTGGTTCTTCCTCTGCTCTTTACTTATGGGAAGGAGTAAGAAACTACTTTTTATCAATAAAAAGACTACTATTAGCGCTCCTGAATTCTGCTCTTCTCATACCAATTCCTCATTACAAAGCACCGGCAAGATGGCGCAATCTAATTCTTCGAGACCAGCGGCTTCGCCAACTTCTTCAATTAAACGGCAAACTCCGTCCTCTGCCACCAAGCGTCTTAACCAGGATCCTCCTTCTCCGCCGAAATCTGTCTCTCCTGTATCCTTGGACACTGTGCTGGATGAAATAAGTGCCTTACGTCCATTTATTGAGGAAACAAATTCTCGTCTGCAAGTCTTAGACACTAAAGGGACATCTATGGAATCTCGTATTTCTACGGTGAAACAACATGTTGGAGAGTTACATGACATGTCTGTCAAAGTGGTTACCTTAGAGAAGGAGGTCCTCCTGTTGAAGAAATCTGCTGAAGATCTTGAGAATAGAAACAGACGCAACAATCTCCGATTATATGGACTTCCGGAAGGCTTGGAGGGCGACAATCCTGTTCATTTCTTCACCACCTTTCTTCCAAAGCTTCTAGACCTCCCTCCATCTACAAACCTAAGTATTCAACGGGCTCATAGACTGGGTCCTCGTTTGACTTCTACGTCAGCTCCTTCGAAACCAAGGGGTGTAATTTTTCTCTTTTTGAAATTTACTGACCTCTTACAAGTTTTGAATGCTGCTAAAGCCAAAAAACAACTTACATGGTCTGGTTCCAAATTATTCATCTCACAGGACGTTTCTTCAACAACTGCCAAACGTCGGAAGGATTTTCTTGACCTTTGTCCTGCTCTGCGCACATTGGGTGCAAGATATGGGTTATTCCATCCATGCTTATTTAAGGTCACTTTTCAAAACAAAACTTCTACCTTTGAAGACCCGGTAGACTTGAAGAAATTCATCCAATTTCATTCCACAATGTCGATGGAAATCACTGGTCCTTCATCTGCATCTTCGATACCTTGACTTCTCTTTTTTACTGTAACCATGGTTGATCTATGTAACTTCACTCGATATTTTTCCCTTGCAGGTTGTTTGTTGATATCGGTTTTATAACATGGTATTCTTCTTTTTTCTCTTCCGCTTTTATATTCTCACAGAATTTGTCTTTGGAATTTCCTTATGTATCCGTTTCCTGCTCGTTTTATATACTTCCCTGTTGTGGTGCGTTCCTCCTGATTGGGTGTGCCGTCTCCACTTGTGTGTCGCCACTCCTTGTAATTTTCTTCTAGATCCCCCCTAAAGGTACGTATTACAGTAGTCAATCCCTTTTCTTTACCCTCATTGAAGTTATATATTTCTCTCTCTTCAATGGTTGACATGTACTGTCTTTTCTTATTGTCTTTTCTATCATTCCTTTTTTTCCCTCTTTTTCTTCTTTACTATCTTCCTTTTCTCTACTTCCCTCCCCTGTTTCGATCTTTTATCTCTCCTTGTTTATTGCTGTTGATCGTATTATTTTATATATTGTTCAATTGATTTTCATTCAGGGTTATTTCCTGGAATGTGAAAGGTTTTATTAACCCCATTAAAAGGCAGAGAATACTTTCTCATCTAGCCTCCTATGATCTGGACTTAGTCCTTTTACAAGAAACTCATTTGACGCAAGTAGAGGCTTTGAAGCTCAAACGGAGTTGGGTTGGTTTAGTTCTTGTTTCCCCTACCTCTAATAAGAACAAGCATTATCATAGCCAATAGGTCTCGCCTTTGGGGCCTTATAAGTGTTTAGCCAGAGCTATTGACTTTGCCAATGTCTTCAAGCTGTGCTGTAGAGAAGTGTGGCTGCTGTGCAGTGATGCTGTGGTGGCCCCGAGTGATGCTGTGGTGGCGCCGAGTGATGCTGTGGTGGCGCCGAGTGATGCTGTGGTGGCGCCGAGTGATGCTGTGGTGGCGCCGAGTGATGCTGTGGTGGCGCCGAGTGATGCTGTGGTGGCGCCGAGTGATGCTGTGGTGGCGCCGAGTGATGCTGCGGTGGTGCTGAGCGATGCTGCGGTGGTGCTGAGCGATGCTGCGGTGATGCTGAGCGATGCTGCGGTGGTGCTGAGTAATGCTGTGGTGGCGCTGAGTGATGCTGTGGTGGCGCTGAGTGATGCTGTGGTGGCGCTGAGTGATGCTGTTGTTGCACTGAGTGATGCTGTGGTTGCACTGAGTGATGCTGTGGTTGCACTGAGTGATGCTGTGGTTGCACTGAGTGATGCTGTGGTTGCACTGAGTGATGCTGTGGTTGCACTGAGTGATGGTGTGCTGGCGTTGAGTGATGCTGTGATGGCGTTGAGAGATGTTGTGTTGGTGCTGAGTGATGCTGTGCTGGCTCTGATTGATGCTGTGCTGGCTCTGATTGATGCTGTGGTTGCACTGAGTGATGCTGTGTTGATGCTGAGTGATGCTGTGGTGATGCCGAGTGAGAGATAGAGTGAAGATATAATGCCCAATTAGAGAGGGTGGTGAAAGAGAGAGAAAGGGTGTACATAGAATAAAGAGTGGAGCGGGATAGAGAGAGAGAAAGAAGGGGAGAGAGAGTGAATGAAGGAGTTTGAAAGAGAAACAGATAAAGGGGTGAGAGAATGAAAGGCTAAAAAGATAGAGAGGGGAGAGTTAATTAAGTAGAGAGAATTAGAGAGAGAGAAGGAGAGAGACAATAAGAGTGGGGGTGTGGAGTTTAAATAGAGTGAAGAAGTGACGCGGAAAAAGTAACCTTAAATATAGCTTTGTGCTTTGTGCGAATAAATATTTTTAAAAAAAACTGAGTGAGACAAAAATACTGGTAATTAGGCTGTGACTCCCAATATAAAACAAATAGCGATATAAGGTGAAATCAACCCACCGAAGCAATATTTCTAACTAGACAAAAAAAAAGCTTGCATTTCAATGCTAATTGCTGTTGTTTTTCATGTGACTGTAGTCCAGGGCCGTCAGTTGGTAATGTGAGCTGCTGCTGCGATTGAAACATCAGAGTCCAGAGAGTTAATGAGCCATGACGAGGAAATGAGGAAGAGATAGGAAACCCAGATGGCAGCTGCGCGCGTGCACGCCATCATGAACGCAAGCTGGTCGCCAGCCGAAAGCCAGTGGGTTTGCACTTCCAAAACCCGCTTACTAAAACTCTCGGCCAGACCAGCGCAAGCGCTGGTGCAGGCCGAGACCTAAAAATGGTGTGATTATCCTCTGTCACAAAAGGTTAAATTGTTCTGTTGTCTCTCAAGAGATAGATTCAGAAGGTAGATGGTTATTAGTTAAGCTACTAATTAATAACATTTCGTTGACTGTTTTTAATGTTTATGGCCCGACTCAACCAGACTATTCCTTTTGGCCTAACATTACGAAAAAATGTATCCAGTGTAAAGATGAACTTTTTGTTTTAGGAGATGATTGCAAATAGATTGTAGATCCATTTACAGACCGTAAATCCCAGGTTCGTTTTATTCCCCATAAAACTCACAAACAATTCCACAACACCATTTCTCAGTCACACCTTATTGATGCTTGGCGTCTATGCAACCCAGATGTAAGAGAATTCTCTTTTTTCTCCCTCCCCCCCTCATGGCTCTCTTACACGGTTAGACTACATTTTTCTCTCTAAACATTTATCTCAAAATCTTATTTCCTCTTCAATTGAACCTATTGTGATTTCCGATCACGCCCTGGTGATTGCAGATTTTGATTTGCTCTAACCGCAGCCCAGATCTTCTCGATGGAAATTCAATAATTTTCTCTCGCAAAACCCTAATTTTTCCTCTTCCTTCATTTCTTTTGCTGAAGAATTTTTTCTCTTGAATCAGGATCCCAATTCTTCGCCTTCATTGATATGGGACGTGTTTAAGGCTGCTGCTCGAAGTTTCATTATCAATTTCGTCTCCAAGAAAAAGAAAAAATACCTTGCTCAACATAAATCCCTACTAGCTAATGCACAAGTTACTAACTTGTGTAACGATATATCTGTAAGAGACAGTAGTTAGTGACAGATTCCTTACCTTAGAATATCCCCAGGCGTCAGGCTGGATCCGGAAAGTTTTTGCGTAGCAGTACCCTTCTGCGCGTCGGTAGGCGGCGTCGTGCGGCTCCGCGTCCGTCGTCGGCGTCGTGGTCGCCGGGATGACGTCGCGGGCAGTACTTAGGCGCCGCCCCTGCGCGCTGACGTCAGTTCTGTACACGACTTTCCGTGCCAGGAACGCAGAGCCATGCAAGAAGCTGACATAGGTGTCTGAAAAATACTAGGGCCCTGAAAGGGATGTCCTTAACCCTAGAAATCAGTTCGCAGAACGGGGAGGATGGGTGGGCGGTGAGAATCTGTCACTAACTACTGTCTCTTACAGATATATCGTTACACAAGTTAGTAACTTGTGCATCTGAAGAGACACGTTAGTGACAGATTCCTTACCTTAGAATAGATACCCCAGCAATACCAACCCCGGTGGTGGGTCTGCGAACAAAGATCAGACAAGGAAGTCCCGGAGGACAGATGGGCCAAAGAAGCCGTCCCTCCGGACCTGACTGTCAAGGCAGTAATGCTTTGTAAACGTGTGCAGCGAGGCCCACGTAGCCGCCTGACAGATATCCAGCAGCGGAACACCGCGGCACAAAGCCGTGGTAGCAGCCGTTGCCCTGGTGGAATGGGCACGCAGCCCAACAGGAGGCTCCTTCTTAGCCAAAGAATAGCAGGCTTTGATACACAAGGTTACCCAGCGGGAGATGGTTCTCTTGTGCACCGCCCAACCTTTTTTGGCGCCCACGTAGCCAACAAAGAGCTGGTCATCCACCCGGAAATGGCGTGTGCGGTCGATGTAAAAGGAAAGCGCACGTTTTGGGTCCAGACGGTGGAGCCTCTCTTCCTCTCTGGAAGGATGCGGAGGCGGAAAGAAGGTGGGCAAAGTGATGGTCTGCCCAATGTGGAAGGCAGTAACCACCTTTGGCAAGAAGGACGGACGCGTCCTAAGAAAAACCTTGTCTGGATGGACAGACAGAAAGGGAGGTTTACATGATAGAGCCTGGAGCTCACTCACCCGCCGAGCGGAGGTGATGGCCACCAGAAAGGCAGTCTTCAGAGTCAGAAGACGAAGAGGACAGTTATGTAAAGGCTCAAAGGGAGCGCACATAAGAAAGGTAAGAACCAAGTTCAAGTCCCACGGAGGCATCACAAACGGAACAGGAGGGAAGAGGTGTGTAATGCCTTTTAGAAACCTGTTAACAACAGGGGACTTGAAAAGGGAGGGCTGATCAGGAAGCCTGAGGAAGGCCGAAAGGGCACAAAGATAGCCCTTGATGGTACCCAGGGCAGAATCCTGTTGGGCCAGGGAAAGAAGGAACAGGAGAACCTCAGAGAGAGGGGCAGAAAGGGGATTCACAGCCTTTGCCGTGCACCATGCCACAAACTTGTTCCACCTGCAGGCGTATACCACCTTAGTGGAGGGACGCCTGGCTGCCAGAATCACATCACAAACTTCGGGAGGCAAGTCGAAAGGAATCAACTGCCGCCGCTCAATCTTCACGCAAGCAGGTGGAGGCTGGACAGGTTCGGGTGGAGGACCGTCCCCTGCTGCTGCGACAGAAGATCCTCCCGAAGAGGCAGACGGATCGGGGGATCTACGCTCATACTGAGTAGCTCGGGATACCAAACTCTTCGAGCCCAGTCCGGAGCCACAAAAATGACTTGGGCCCGGTCGTGCCGAATCTTCTTCAACACTCTGGGTAGAAGTGGTATAGGCGGAAAGGCGTACAACAGACCGCAACTCCACTCGCGACGAAAAGCGTCGCCGAGCGAGTGCCGCCTTGGAAATTCCAACGCGCAGAACTGATGACATTGCGCGTTCTCTTCGGTGGCGAATAGATCTAACCAAGGCTCTCCCCACTGTAGAAAGAGTCCTTGCGCCACTTCCGATTGAAGACGCCATTCGTGATCCATCATGCACCTGCGGCTGAGTTAGTCTACCCTGGCGTTCAGGGAACCTGCCAGGTGTTGAACCATCAGGAACATGCCCTGATGTTCCAGCCATGTCCAGAGGCGCAGAGCCTAATGACAAAGGGTCCACGACCCCACCCCGCCTTGTTTGTTGGAGTACCAAATGGCGGTAGTGTTGTCTGTGAACACCTGCACTACCTTCCCTCTGACAGAGGGAAGGAATGCCTTGAGTGCAAGTCGGATCGCCCGGAGCTCCAGAAGGTTGATATGGAGCCGGGACTCCGCCGGAGACCAGAGGCCTCTGATCTCCGCCTCTCCCATGTGACCGCCCCATCCCAGAAGGGACGCGTCCGTCACAACTGTGTGCTCTGGCTGGGGATCGGAGAGGGATCTGCCCATGACCCATTGCCGGTTCGAGAGCCACCACTGCAACTGTTTTGCAGTCCCCTCCGAAATCTGGACGTGATCGGACAGGTTGCCCTGGTGCTGCGCCCACTGGAACTTCAGGTCCCACTGCAGAGCCCGCATATGCCATCTGGCATGATTGACCAGCAGGATGCAGGAGGCCATGAGGCCCAGCAGCCTCAGGGTCATCCGTACCGAAACCCAGGATAAAGGCTGAAAGATCGGAATCATAGCCCGAATATCCCAGACTCGCCGTTCGGGAGGATAGGCCCGAAACTGCATCGTGTCCAGAACCGCTCCGATGAAAAGGAGCTGTGGAGAAGGAATCAGATGCGACTTCGGCACATTGATGGAGAACCCCAGCGAGTGCAGGAGTTCGGCCGTAGTCTGGAGGTGGGAGACGACTGCCTGGGACGAGCCCGCCTTCAGCAACCAGTCGTCGAGGTAGGGAAGACTGGAACCCCTGCCCGGCGCAGATAAGCTGCGACCACCGCCATCACTTTCGTGAACACCCGAGGGGCACTTGTAAGGCCAAAGGGAGCACGGTGAACTGAAAATGCTCGAGGCCTACCGTGAACGGCAGGTAACGCCGGTGGGCCGGCAGGACGGGGATGTGAAAATAAGCGTCCTGCAAGTCCAACGCTACCAACCAGTCTCCAGGGTCGAGGGCAGTCAAGACCTGAGCTAGGGTGAGCATCTTGAACTTCTCCTTCCGGAGGAAGCGATTAACGTTCCGGAGGTCCAAGATAGGACGCATGTCCTCCTTGTCCTTTTTGGGCACCAGGAAGTAGTGGGAGTAGCAACCACGCCCTACTTCTGTCGTCGGAACATGCTCGATGGCCCTCTTGGCCAAGAGGGCAGTGACTTCCTTCTGCAGAAGTACCAAGTGATCCCCTGACATACGGTGGAATTGAGGTGGCATGGCTGGGGGGGTGGTCTCGAAGGGGAGGGAGTAGCCCCTTCGGACAATGTCCAAGACCCACCTGTCCGAGGTGATGGGACGCCAGTGGTGAAGGTGATGGCGGACCCTGCCCCCTACTGGCGTGCTGTGCACCGGAAAGGAGGGACTAGGAGGGCTTGGAGGCCGCGGACGGGTTGGAGGTGGTGGCCTGACCCGCACGCTGGTTCCCCGAACCACCACGGCGGTATCCACATCCTCGGCAACGCGTAGACGCTTGCTGCGCGGGCCGGTGGCTGGGCAGCTGACGTGACTGGGCGCCCCTTCTGTGGCCACGAAAGGGGCGAAAAGCAGAGCTGAGCGGAGGGCGTACAACAGAAAGGCCCAGGGACTTGGCCGTAGCCTGTGAGTCCTTAAACCGCTCCAGCGCATGGTCTGCCTTTGAACCAAAAGACCGACTCCATCAAAGGGCATGTCCATGAGCGTATTCTGGACATCACCCGAGAAACCAGTTGTTCTCAGCCAGGCGTGGCGACGTAGCGCCACCGTCGTCGCAAGCGATCTGCCCAGCGAGTCGGCGGTATCAAGGCCACAACGGATGGTGTATTTAGCCGCATCTCGCCCTTCCGCAATGGCGCGGGTAAGCAGTGTCTGGACCTCCTCAGAACACTGCGGCAAAACAGCCGCCACCGAATCCCACAGGGAGTGGGTATATCGTCCCAAAAGGCAAGCGGTGTTGACGGACCGCAAGCCAGCACTGGAGGAAGAAAAAGCCTTCTTCCCAAATTGGTCCAGGCGTTTGGATTCCCTATCCGGAGGGCGGTAGGGAAGGCGGTTTGGGAGGCAGAGGCTTGGACAACCAAGCTCTCAGGGGTGGGATGTTGGGAGAGAAACAGGGGGTCGCCCGGAGCAGGGCGATGGCGTCGGGCCACGTTCCTATCCACAGGAGCCCCTGTGGTGGGTTTGGACCAGGTACCCAAAAGAACGTCAGTGAGTGCATCATTAAACGGCAGCACAGTCTCCGAAGAGGAAGCCGCCGGCTGAAGCACTTCTGTCAGGAGGTTAGTCCTGACGGCCACAGTAGGCAACTGGAGATGTAAGGCTCCAGCTGCTCTACGCAACACCGTAGCAAAATTAGCCCCCTCCTCCGTAGCCACGGGAGGAGACAGCATGCCAGTGTCAGGGGAGGTGTCTAGACCACTGGCATCCCCAAGTTCCTCAACCCAGTCCGGGTCAAACTCACACTGTTGTGTGAGAGGGTCCTCAGACCCCTCCCAGCTCTCCTGGTCCTCCTGTTGTTCAAAATATGGAGGAGGAGGGAAATTTGGGACCCAAGGTCTCATCGGCGCCGGAGCCGGCGTCGGGCGACGTCGGTCCGGCTCCACGTCCGGAGCCGGAGAGAACCGGGGAACGACTCAGGAACGGCACCGGGGACATCGGCGGAGGCGTGGTTAGGTCAAACGGCGTCGATGGGGCTTGCGGTACCACCGGAGCCGGGATCGAGGCCGGGGCCGGAGCCGAGATGAAGGCCGGTGGGACAGGCGGTGCCGGGACCGGAGTCGACGGCGGCGCCGGGGCAACCCCATCAGGGCCCGCGGGGCCCGAAGGCGCACCGGAGGGACCTGAAGGCCCGAAGAGGCGGGCCATGGCCGACAGGAATTCCTGTATTTCGGCCGGAGTCGCCCCCGACCCCGGAAAGAACGGGTAATTCGGGGGCGGCTCTACAGGCATGTCCGGGGCCGCGGGGACGGTGCTGACTGGGGCCTCAGCCGAGTCGCGAGACCGGCGAGGCGAAGTCTTAGAGCGATGACGCCTCTTAGACTTCTTGTGCTTCGACTTACCGGAGGAGCGCGAAGACTTGGATTCCGACGAACGGCGGGGACTCCGCGACCGGCCCCTCGACCTCTCCCGGGACCGGGGCTTGGTGCGGCGCGGAGCCGACTGCCGGACCTCGAGTAGCTTTCGAGACCGCTCTCGCAAAGCCTTCGGATGAAGTTTCCGGCAGTCAGGGCACGACTTCGTGTCGTGGTCTCGGCCGAGACAGAAGAGACACTCGAGATGCGGGTCCGTGATCGACATCATGCGACCACAGGCCTCGCAGGGCTTAAAGCCGGGCATCCCTACGACACCTTAGGAGTCGTGAAGACTCGTTGACGAAACAGTGAAAAAATTCACAAAAAGGATAGTCAAAAAGTGACTAGGGCACTGCTCTTCCCGGATCTGCGCTTACTGGCGCGGAAAAAGAAGAACTGACGTCAGCGCGCAGGGGCGGCGTCTAAGTACTGCCTGCGACGTCATCCCGGCGACCACGACGCCGACGACGGACGCGGAGCCGCACAACGCCGCCTACCGACGCGCAAGGGTACAGCTACGCAAAAAACTTTCCGGATCCAGCCCGACGCCTGGGGATATTCTAAGGTAAGGAATCTGTCACTAACGTGTCTCTTTCAGATATTAAACGATTAGAACATCAATTCTATTCTTCCGCATCTGACCCTAACTTACAAGAACTTATTCGTGCAAAATTAGATTTCAACAAATTAACCACTGATAATGCTTCGTCTATTCTCTTACTTAGTAGTGCCTGCTATTATGGCGGACGAAATAAAACTGGTAAGCTTTTGGCTAACTACCTTAAAGTTCGAAAGGAACGTATGTCAATAGATTCTATTCAAACTCCAGAGGGAAAACACCTTTTTAAAGAACAGGATATATTAGGAGAATTTGTGAAATTTTATAAGTCCTTATACATGCCGGAATCCCCTGCTTCTCCTTCTTTGATTGATACTTACCTTGCCCAAGTTAACCCTTCTCCCCGTGGAAATCTTGATTTCGATGCTCTTGAATCTGATCTTTCGACTACAGAAATAGCTAAATCCCTAAATTCACTTAAAAAACAGAAAACTCCGGGTCCAGATGGATTTACGTTAGAATTTTATTTTCACTTCTCAAATGTATTACTCCCCAAACTGCTTCACCTCTTTCAACACTGGCAAAGCAGAGGGTACGTTTTTAGAGGCTACAATTTGTTTAATCCATAAGGAAGGTCGTGATCCAAAGTTTTGTAAGAATTACCGCCCGATTCCCTTGTAAACGTGGATTATACAATTTTCGCTAAATTGCTTGCCTTACGTCTCGAACCTCTTCTGCCTACCCTAATCAATCCAGAACAATGCAGCTTTGTGAAAGGCAGATTAACCTCTGATAACTCTCGAATGTTTTTAAATGTCCTAAATCAATCATCCACCCTCTCTTATTCTCTTGCTGCAATTACTGTCGATGCGGAGAAGGCTTTCGATAGAGTTGATTGGTCATTTTTATTCAAAACTCTAACCTGGCATGGTTTTGGTCCCAAATTTCTTTCCCTTATTTCTTTACTTTACTCGTCTCCTACTGCCTCTGTTTTAGTTAATGGCCTTATCTCACAATTTTTTCCATTACAACGGGGTGTTCGTCAGGGATGTCCCTTATCTCCTCTTTTATTTGTTCTATCTATTGAACCTTTCTTGTCTCGTATTCGTCAAAATTCTTCTATTTCTGGTTTTTCTTACGGTGATTCCCACTTGAAATTGTCAGCCTACGCAGATGATATTTTGCTTTATATTTCCAACCCTGAAGCCTCTATTCCTTCTCTTTTGCAAGACTATTCTGACTTTTCTTTGGTTTCTGGGTACAAAATCAACCCCGATAAGACGGAAATCATGCCCATCACCAAATTCTGTCTTAAACACCAATTTGATTTGACTGGTTTTCGTTGGAACAACTCTAAGATTAAATACTTAGGAATTTGGTTTAATAACTCAATCTTAAACTCGGTTAAACTCAATATGAAGGAGACCCTTAGCCGTGTTTCTAGCCTTCTTTAATCATGGAATCCTTTTTTCCTCTCATGGTGGGGCCGCCTTGATTCTATCGAAATGATGATTACCCCTATTTTATTATACGTTCTCTCAATGATTCCCATCCGTATCCCTTCTACATACTTCAAAAAATTTGACTCTTCTATCTAAATTTTTATGGCATAATAAGAAATCTTTTAATAAACAGAGGTGGTAAGATGCACACCAGCGTAATCCATGTTTTTCAGTGCTTAGCAACTTCAGAATTGTGTAGGCGTGCATGCTTGCTCCGCACCCGCTCCATTGCGCTACAATATAACCGAACACGAAGGAACCACATTTGGTTCCGATTCAAGCCGCACAGTCACGTAACTGAATGAATCAAATAAATCAAATTTCATGTTTCTTAATCTTCTGTTTATCCATGTTTTACGAATTACAAAACACCGAAATCTCGGTTATGGAAACCTAGCCAGTTTTTTCAGAAAATTAAATTTACTAATATAAGATTCAGAAAAAATAGTTAGTAAAGGAAAAATGTCCTTTTTTGAGTCCCCTCACTCACCAGGGTTTCCCATGGTGACATGCTTCATCATAGGGGCCATCCCAACCCGCTACGGGCTGAGGCGTGCTACGACTTGCGACACTACGTAGGAGCACTACTTGTGAGTGACTATGTGTGGTGCAGTGATGGGGGTGGAGTGGGTGAGACTAAAAATATCTAGCTAGTGGGCAAAAAGAATTTATTCAGGCTCCTAGCCGATATATTAAAAACGGGGTTGGTCGCTAGGGTGTCTGTTTTTAATTAGTCAGGGGTCCCTAGTGAACGTCAACTAGCTTCGAGCTACCCCAGTGCTCTTCTTCAGGACAAACAGGGTCCAGCCCTGTTTTGTACCACTCCAAAGTGACCTAAGGGTAGGAAAAAATGCTGCAAAATACTAGCAGGCAAGAGTTAATACATACAGTACTTTGATCACGTAGTATCTGTAATAGAGAAAGGATAAAAAACATTATCAAGTACAGTCTATGTACTGTATAGGTAGTTATTGAAACCATGTTGATGCTGATCAATTGAATCTAAAACAGAAAACGGCATACAAGACCTACTTCATGCTATGTAGGTAAGTGAAAACGCCATGCTGCACATTAACTATATATAATCAGACACTCACTGCTGGTGTGTGTTGTTAAGAGCTCTCCCATAAGATCCTTGTGTGGTTATGAGAGCTATGGGCATCTCAATAGTCATGTTATACTATAGGGCCAGCTTAGTTTAAACACAAAAAACTAAAAACCAAAAAGGAATACCACATGACATTACCCTTAGTGAATAGATTGTCAGTAATCTGAGACATGCCAGGCAATTAGGTGAATGCTTATTTGCCAGGAAATAGAATGAAATGAAAGAGCATAAACCTAGAAAAACATACTAATATGTACAGACAAAACAATACGACAAAGAAAATACAGTGACATAATAAAACACATACTAATTATGGAGCAACAATGTGCTTCATGGTCTGAGAGGGGCTGGAGAGATCATCGCCACTGTAGGAGAAAGGAAAAAACAAAGCGGTAATGAAAGCTTTGTAGCAAAAAAGGGGGTGCACTGTGAGAGGCTCTGCTGTCTGCCCGGTCCGGTGCTGTGGAGAGAATAACTTACTTGAGAATGAAAACTGCTCCGGCTGTTGCCTGCTTCCTCCCGACCGCATATTAACAAGTGAGTCCCTACTGCTTGTTTTTAAAGGGTGTTTTCCCGCCGATTCATGGTTAGGAGACTAGAGCGGAAACTAAACAATAGAACAAAATGGCCGCCTTCTATGGCTCAATGTGGCTGCCATTTTGGGAAGGTAAAATACTCATTAGTGCCTATTGGGAAGGGTATAAGGTGATTAGAGGCAATACAAAGGTGATGAACAAATACATACAATGTGCCTCACAATGATATACAAAAGAGGTCTAATACGAGTTCCTATCATTATGGGAAGGTAAAATACTCGTTAGTGCCTATTGATAAGAGTATAAGGTGATTAGAGGCTAAACAAGGAAGACGAACAAATACATACAATGAGCCTCACAATGATATACAAAAGAGGTCTAATACGAGTGCCTATTGAGGAATCACTAAGGTGATTAAGACGTACTCATATAAAACAAACATACAGATGAATGCTGTATTTACACTCCCTGAAGAAGTGTTTGATTATGAACGGAGAGTAATTGCAACTGATCGGCTGACTCTTAGCGTGTCATATATAGGGTGACTGGTATTTGCTCAGGAGTTTCCCAATAGATGTAATGCCAGAGGAGATTGATAGCTTGACCTCTGGTTAAGAGGGAATTTGATCAGATGACTTTTCTAATTGCAGGGTGACTGGTATTCTTTCAAAAAACATACCCCTTAGATGTGGAGACTGTTATTTTGAGAACTGACCCCACGGAATATTGTCATTCAAGCCTTGAGTGTCTGTACGTAATTTAAAAACCCAGCGTTGTTCTCTCTCTAGAAGTCGCTGTTCGAGGTTGTCATTACATTTGATATGTTCCAGGACCACCCACCTCATGTCGTTAGGTGTATGTTGTTTTGCGATAAAATGGGTTGACATTTTTGTTGTCGCCCGCTTGCACCTGATGTTACTACGGTGCTCCACAATCCTAGTACTGACTTTTCGTGTAGTCATGCCTACGTAGTGGAGATTACAGGTGCAGGTAATCAGATATACCACACCTGTGGTGTTACAATTAGTGAAACTGCGGAGTTCCCATGTCATTTGATTGTTAAATGTCACTCTTTTAGTTGCTGACGTGAGGTGACATACGCTGCAGTTATTACACGGGTAATGTCCTCTAGGCAGAGTTTGTAGGATTCTTTGTCCATCAGATTTGGTGTTAATCTTGGGACGAGTGTGGACAAAGTAGTTCTTAAGGTTTTTCCTTTTCTGTGACTGAACATTGGTTTGGGTATGTCTAGGTTGGCACTGTTCAGTGTCCGCCAGTGTTTATTGATTATTTTAGACACCTTGTTAGATGCTATGTTATAAGTTGTTATACATATTGGTCTCTTTTCTTGTGTGTTTTTATTTAGTCTGGGTTCAAGGAGGGAATCTCTGTTGTTATTGCTTGCTCTTTTCTTGGCTGCTGATATGAGGTGCTTAGGATACTGCCTGGCTGTCAATTTCTCCGCCAAATCCTTTGCTTGGGTATAGTAATCCGTTTTCTCAGTACAATTTCTTCTTAGACGTAGAAATTGACCGAAAGGTAAATTGTCTTTTAGTTGTTTGGGATGAAAACTATCGTAAATCAAAAGACAATTTCTTGCAGTCGGTTTGAAATGCGTGGTTGTGGTCAGGCTACCTTGGTTCGCTGTGATGTTAAGGTCCAGAAAGACCACTTGGGACCTGCTCATAGTGTTGGTGAACTTTAAAAATGGATCCTGTAGGTTCAACCAATTAATGAAACTGGTGGCCTCGGTCTCATTGCCTTCCCAAATCACAAAAACATCGTCAATGTAACGTCTCCATACTTTTAAATTGTTGAAGTACGGATTGTGAGGATTTAGGATCTTCTGTTTCTCAAGGTGGTGGACATAGAGACCTGCCACACTCGGCGCGAAAGTGCTTCCCATGCTAGCTCCGTGCACTTGACGGTACAACGTATCTTCAAATCTGAAGTAGTTCTCAGTTAGGGCCAGACGGCAGCATTCTAAGACCACGTGTCTTGGTGTGTGGTATATCCAGGAATTCTCGAAGAGTACTTCTTCAAGGATTTGCAGGGTTTCCTTATGCGGTAGACTTGTGTATAAACTTTCAACATCAAGTCCCATCAGGATATTGATTTCTGGGTCAAAGGGTAGATCTTGTAGAAGGCATAGGACAGCTTTTGTATCCTGTAGGTATGTGTTAGTACTCTGTACTATAGGTCTTAAAAAAGCATCAGCGAACTTTGAGAGGGGTTCAAGAATTGAACCTATGCCCGATACTATCGGTCTCCCAGGAGGACTATCCATAGATTTATGAATCTTTGGGATAGTATAAAAGTAAGGGATCGTGGGTTTTTGTTTTCCAAAAATCTCCTTTTTGGTTATCCAACCATTTGCAGTAGATTCTTCCACTAGATAGGCAATCTCCACGCGTAAGCGTTCTGTGGGGTCTTCTTTTATTTTGACATAGTTTCTTGTGTCTGCCAATAGTTGGAGGCACACTTCTCGGTACGTCGTGGTATTCTGCAGAACTATGGCGCCGCCTTTATCTGCTGGTTTTATGGTAACTTTTTTCTCCAAGGCTAGCTGTTGTATAGCCTCATGTTCCTTTTTACTTGTATTATGGTAGGTTGTTATAGACCTAGGGTCTATTTCAGATACTTCCTTCATGACAGCTTTTTCGAAGGCCAACAGTTCCACAGGGAGGCTCACTAAAGGTGGTACAAAGTTGGATTTCTTGTGGAGACCAGTGTCGCTTTCCAAATCACTAGTGGGAGGTTTATCTTTGAAGAAAACTTGAAGTTTGATTTTCCTAATGAATTCATTGACTTCGCTACAGAGTCTGAATTTGTCCAGAGTAGGAGTTGGTACGTAGCTCAGACCTTTCTCTAAGACTGTTATTTGTGTGGTAGTTAGGTTGGTATCCGACAGATTTACCACTAAACCAGGTTGTTGCTGGTTGTTGGGTTGTCTGGTGGACCCATACTCCTGGTATGGCTCCTGGAGGTTTCCAGGGGTTGAGCCCATTGGACCTGTTGGGTTCTTCTTGATTTTCCCCTCTGTGGGCCCTTGCCTCTTCCTAAAAAAGAATGATTTTCGGGGTATTTGGTTGTGCTTGATCCCATGGCGTGTGGGATTGATATTGATACGGATGTTGGTGGAAGGGGGTGGTGGTCCGTAGAAAAAGGCGGTGGGCCTCCATATGGTGGTGGTCCTTGGTATGTAGGCCAGCCATAATTATATCCTCCCCGATTCCTCATGCGTCCGCCACGTAATCGCCTGTTCCTATTTCTGTTCTGTTGGTTGAGGCTCCCATCTGAGTTGTCTGAACCAGTATCTGATCCATCACTGTCAGTGTTATACCCCGCGTTTCTCCCTGACGGGATATATCCTTCCTTTGTGTAGGGGTAAGCTTTTTCATGTGAGAAGGATTTCTGGTCTTTCTTGAATTTGGTATATTTTGTGTCCTTCAGGGTTATTTCAAAGTCTGTCATTGATTTATTAAGTTCTTCCAGGCGTTTCTTAAGCTCTGTAACCCCTTGGAAGGTCTTTAGGCGAATTTCTAGTGTTTGGATCTCTCCTTTCATTTCCTCCGATAAACGTGCAGCCGTCTTGATAAGGACCAGCCAGTCCCTGGTGCAGTGCCAGGAAATAAGCGACCAATCCTTTTTAAAAATTTTGTCTTGCTGGAATATGAAAGGCTCATTGTGTACAATCAATCCTCGTGGGGCAGTATTGGATCTTAAATACTCAGTCATCATGATACCATGGACTAAGGTTTTAATTTGATTCCTTTTTAATTCCGATAATTCATCCCAACATTGGTTAGATTCGTCTGAGTCTCTATGTGACGCCCTGCTAATGGAAGCATTGAGGCAATTGTTCTTTCAATTTCCTCTTCTGAGAATGTGAGTCCAGTGATTTCAGCCATTTTATCAAGAAGGTTATTTTATAAAAAGGTAGTGTCAAGGGTAAACCTCAGGAAGGATATAACTCCCACAGCTGGGCGCTGTAGATCACAAAATCAGAAAAATAAGGGGAGAAAGAGGGATATGCTAGGTCCACCCTCCAAAAATGATCAAGAATTACAAAACACCGAAATCTCGGTTATGGAAACCTAGCCAGTTTTTTCAGAAAATTAAATTTACTAATATAAGATTCAGAAAAAATAGTACCTTCAGTGAGCCTCCCTGTGGAACTGTTGGCCTTCGAAAAAGCTGTCATGAAGGAAGTATCTGAAATAGACCCTAGGTCTATAACAACCTACCATAATACAAGTAAAAAGGAACATGAGGCTATACAACAGCTAGCCTTGGAGAAAAAGTTACCATAAAACCAGCAGACAAAGGCGGCGCCATAGTTCTGCAGAATACCACGACGTACCGAGAAGTGTGCCTCCAACTATTGGCAGACGCAAGAAACTGTGTCAAAATAAAAGAAGACCCCACAGAACGCTTACGCGTGGAGATTGCCTATCTAGTGGAAGAATCTACTGCAAATGGTTGGATAACCAAAAAGAAGGAGATTTTTGGAAAACAAAAACCCACGATCCCTTACTTTTATACTATCCCAAAGATTCATAAATCTATGGATAGTCCTCCTGGGAGACCGATAGTATCGGGCATAGGTTCAATTCTTGAACCCCTCTCAAAGTTCGCTGATGCTTTTTAAGACCTATAGTACAGAGTATTAACACATACCTACAGGATACAAAAGCTGTCCTATGCCTTCTACAAGATCTACCCTTTGACCCAGAAATCAATATCCTGATGGGACTTGATGTTGAAAGTTTATACACAAGTCTACCGCATAAGGAAACCCTGCAAATCCTTGAAGAAGTACTCTTCGAGAATTCCTGGATATACCACACACCAAGACACGTGGTCTTAGAATGCTGCCGCCTGGCCCTAACTGAGAACTACTTCAGATTTGAAGATACGTTGTACCGTCAAGTGCACGGAACTAGCATGGGAAGCACTTTCGCGCCGAGTGTGGCAGGTCTCTATGTCCACCACCTTGAGAAACAGAAGATCCTAAATCCTCACAATCCGTACTTCAACAATTTAAAAGTATGGAGACGTTACATTGACGATGTTTTTGTGATTTGGGAAGGCAATGAGACCGAGGCCACCAGTTTCATTAATTGGTTGAACCTACAGGATCCATTTTTAAAGTTCACCAACACTATGAGCAGGTCCCAAGTGGTCTTTCTGGACCTTAACATCACAGCGAACCAAGGTAGCCTGACCACAACCACGCATTTCAAACCGACTGCAAGAAATTGTCTTTTGATTTACGATAGTTTTCATCCCAAACAACTAAAAGACAATTTACCTTTCGGTCAATTTCTACGTCTAAGACGAAATTGTACTGAGAAAACGGATTACTATACCCAAGCAAAGGATTTGGCGGAGAAATTGACAGCCAGGCAGTATCCTAAACACCTCATATCAGCAGCCAAGAAAAGAGCAAGCAATAACAACAGAGATTCCCTCCTTGAACCCAGACTAAATAAAAACACACAAGAAAAGAGACCAATATGTATAACAACTTATAACATAGCATCTAACAAGGTGTCTAAAATAATCAATAAACACTGGCGGACACTGAACAGTGCCAACCTAGACATACCCAAACCAATGTTCAGTCACAGAAAAGGAAAAAACCTTAAGAACTACTTTGTCCACACTCGTCCCAAGATTAACACCAAATCTGATGGACAAAGAATCCTACAAACTCTGCCTACAGGACATTACCCGTGTAATAACTGCAGCGTATGTCACCTCACGTCAGCAACTAAAAGAGTGACATTTAACAATCAAATGACATGGGAACTCCGCAGTTTCACTAATTGTAACACCACAGGTGTGGTATATCTGATTACCTGCACCTGTAATCTCCACTACGTAGGCATGACTACACGAAAAGTCAGTACTAGGATTGTGGAGCACCGAAGTAACATCAGGTGCAAGCGGGCGACAACAAAAATGTCAACCCATTTTATCGAAAAACAACATACACCTAACGACATGAGGTGGGTGGTCCTGGAACATATCAAATGTAATGACAACCTCGAACAGCGACTTCTAGAGAGAGAACAACGCTGGGTTTTTAAATTACGTACAGACACTCAAGGCTTGAATGACAATATTCCGTGGGGTCAGTTCTCAAAATAACAGTCTCTGCATTACATCTAAGGGGTATGTTTTTTGAAAGAATACCAGTCACCCTGCAATTAGAAAAGTCATCTGATCAAATTCCCTCTTAACCAGAGGTCAAGCTATCAATCTCCTCTGGCATTACATCTATTGGGAAACTCCTGAGCAAATACCAGTCACCCTATATATGACACGCTAAGAGTCAGCCGATCAGTTGCAATTACTCTCCGTTCATAATCAAACACTTCTTCAGGGAGTGTAAATACAGCATTCATCTGTATGTTTGTTTTATATGAGTACGTCTTAATCACCTTAGTGATTCCTCAATAGGCACTCGTATTAGACCTCTTTTGTATATCATTGTGAGGCTCATTGTATGTATTTGTTCGTCTTCCTTGTTTAGCCTCTAATCACCTTATACTCTTATCAATAGGCACTAACGAGTATTTTACCTTCCCATAATGATAGGAACTCGTATTAGACCTCTTTTGTATATCATTGTGAGGCACATTGTATGTATTTGTTCATCACCTTTGTATTGCCTCTAATCACCTTATACCCTTCCCAATAGGCACTAATGAGTATTTTACCTTCCCAAAATGGCAGCCACATTGAGCCATAGAAGGCGGCCATTTTGTTCTATTCTTTAGTTTCCGCTCTAGTCTCCTAACCATGAATCGGCGGGAAAACACCCTTTAAAAACAAGCAGTAGGGACTCACTCGTTAATATGCGGTCGGGAGGGAAGCAGGCAACAGCCGGAGCAGTTTTCATTCTCAAGTAAGTTATTCTCTCCACAGCACCGGACCGGGCGACAGCAGAGCCTCTCACAGTGCACCCCCTTTTTGCTACAAAGCTTTCATTACCGCTTTGTTTTTCCTTTCTCCTACAGTGGCGATGATCTCTCCAGCCCCTCTCAGACCATGAAGCACATTGTTGCTCCATAATTAGTATGTGTTTTATTATGTCACTGTATTTTCTTTGTCGTATTGTTTTGTCTGTACATATTAGTATGTTTTTCTAGGTTTATGCTCTTTCATTTCATTCTATTTCCTGGCAAATAAGCATTCACCTAATTGCCTGGCATGTCTCAGATTACTGACAATCTATTCACTAAGGGTAATGTCATGTGGTATTCCTTTTTGGTTTTTAGTTTTTTGTGTTTAAACTAAGCTGGCCCTATAGTATAACATGACTATTGAGATGCCCATAGCTCTCATAACCACACAAGGATCTTATGGGAGAGCTCTTAACAACACACACCAGCAGTGAGTGTCTGATTATATATAGTTAATGTGCAGCATGGCGTTATCACTTACCTACATAGCATGAAGTAGGTCTTGTATGCCGTTTTCTGTTTTAGATTCAATTGATCAGCATCAACATGGTTTCAATAACTACCTATACAGTACATAGACTGTACTTGATGATGTGTTTTATCCTTTCTCTATTACAGATTCTACGTGATCAAAGTACTGTATATATTAACTCTTGCCTGCTAGTATTTTGCTGCATTTTTTCCTAACCTTAGGTCACTTTGGAGTGGTACTAAACAGGGCTGGACCCTGTTTGTCCTGAAGAAGAGCACTGGGGTAGCTCGAAACTAGTTGACGTTCACTAGGGACCCCTGACTAATTAAAAACAGACACCCTAGCGACCAACCCCGTTTTTAATATATCGGCTAGGAGCCTGAATAAATTCTTTTTGCCCACTAGCTAGATATTTTTAGTCTCACCCACTCCACCCCCATCACTGCACCACACATAGTCACTCACAAGTAGTGCTCCTACGTAGTGTCGCAAGTCGTAGCACGCCTCAGCCCGTAGCGGGTTGGGATGGCCCCTATGATGAAGCATGTCACCATGGGAAACCCTGGTGAGTGAGGGGACTCAAGAAAGGAAATTTTTCCTTTACTAACTATTTTTTCTGAATCTTATATTAGTAAATTTAATTTTCTGAAAAAACTGGCTAGGTTTCCATAACCGAGATTTCGGTGTTTTGTAATTCTTGATAATTTTTGGAGGGTGGACCTAGCATATCCCTCTTTCTCCCCTTATTTTTCAGATTTTTTTATCCATGTTTTACTCCATTTACTTTTACTCCTGTTTTCAGTTCCTTCAATTCGTTTTACTCATTCAGATGCTCTACAAAGATGTTCACATAAGCACAGGAGCAGTAATTGGTTCCACATGTCACGACTCTATTAAAAGTAACCCAATGCATTTCGGGACAATTCCCTTCATCAGGGGAATCTAGAATACAAAGAATTCATACACGTCCCAGTCAGCATTTTTATTCCACTTCAAATACAATTAACAAACTTACTGTATCTCTTTTGTTCTATCTGAATATGTTATGTATTCATAAACTATGCGTACAACACTGTATATATTTTTTGGCATGGGGGCGTGGCCAAGCCGTCGACCGACATGGCCGCACGGCGTTGAAGCTCCGGCCACCGATGCCCACGAACGGCGTTTCATAACGTGTGAGTCCGCCGTCAGCCGCCGCCGATGACACCGGGCGCCCCGTAAACCTACAGCACAAGTGACTGGCGCTGAAACGGGCGGGAGGCGCTGCAAGGTTGTGTTTTCTTGCGCCCGCCTAAGGTGAGGGAGGCCCGGCCGACCCCGCGCCGGACGTGCGAGCGGCAGCACCACAACTCGAGTCCGAGGCCTCTGTTGCTCCTTGGGCTCTGCGACCTTCGCTGCACGGGGACGCCCCGGCCCCCTACACCGGATTCAGGGACCAGCGAGGGAGTGTTGCCAGGCACCAGCACACACCCGGTGAGTGACAGCGGGGGCTAACCGGATCGGGCCCACCCCAGTGGCCTCATCACTGCTCGGGCCTTCCATCCGCCGATCTGGGATTCTGGCTTGGGGGCGCTGCAACCATCTCTGACCGGCTCTCCAGTTTAAGGCTCACGCTACCGCACTCCCCCTGGTCCGCAACTTGTAATTTACCGGTGTACCGCGTGCCACGCGTTGGCGGGTGCGCCGCTACACTCACCACAGGGGCCCCTATAGGAGGAGGAAATGGGGCGTGGGGACCCTAAGCAACGCAAACTGGCCTTCGACAAACCGGCCGACTCGGGCCGTACCTCCCACTCGCTGGATCGTGGGAGCACTTTGGGCGCGACGGACCGCCAACCGACGGGAGAGGGGATGTCGGCCATTTTGGCGGAGCTCCGCGCGGGGTTCTGCGGCCTAGATGACCGACTAGACACCCTGACTTCCAGGCTGGACAGAATGGGGGAGCGCATCGATGGCCACCATACACGGCTTGGAGAGGCCGAGCAGCGACTCTCTGACCAGGAAGACCGCACCAAGGATATGGCGCATAGACTGGAGCGCGCGGAGCACCTCTTGAAATCCGTTGCCATAAAGAATGAGGATTTGGCGGCCCGGTCCCGGAGAAATAACGTGCGCATTGCGGGACTTGCAGAGACCACCAACATGGGCCGGCCAGAAACCTTTCTTGAGGGGCTACTAAAAGACCTTTTTGGTGCTGAACACTTCTCCGCCACATTCGTCGTGGAGAAGGCTCATCGATCCCTGGGCCCGCGCCCGCAGCCCGGACGCCCCCCACGACCCATTGTGGCGCGCCTCCTAAATTACAGGGACATAGACACCATCCTCCGCCTGGCGAGAGAGGCCGCCCCAGTGACCTATCAGGGTTCGATCCTCTCCTTTTATCCCGACCATACTCTGGTTGTCCAGGAGGCTCGCCGCAAGTTCACGGAGGGCAAACAACGACTCCGCGACCTGGACTTGAAGTACGCAATGCTCTATCCTGCACGGCTCCGGGTGGTGGTGGACGGTAAGCCTCGTTTCTTTGAGAATGCACCGGACGTGCTAGCCTTCTGCAAACAACGTGTGGCCGAGTCCCGCCGCAGTCCTGCCCGGTCCTCTCGGCACTCCTCTCCGGACAATAACCTGGCTCCCAGTGCTGAACTTTTCACATCGGACTGAGACTTTGCTGTTGGTGATAATGTTTCAGCCTCCTGGCCATCCGGCGACCTTTGGTCACTTTGCTCCAGTTTTAGGCACTCTGTCTATTTTGCAGGGTTGTTTCATACTCTTACTGGCTTGAATTTTGTTCTTTTTCGTCAGGCCCCGCTAGGACTGATTTAAACTGGAGTGATGTGCTGCCCCGGTTGTTCTCCGCATGCTTGTTAGTTTATTGGTGGACCCACAGTATGGTTGATCGTTCGCGGTTCCAATATGGGGACTGTTGTTGCGGTCCTTCTTGTAAATGTTGTTTTTACTTACATTCTATTCTTTCAATGATGTGGGCACCGGCTGTCTGAGGCGTTGCCTCCCCCCATGGATGATTCCGCATAACTTTCTTTTGGGATTTGTTGTTGTTGGGGTGATGTGGGGTTTTGGGGGGAGGGATCCGTTTCTCTGGGCCTTAGGGCTCAGGTGTGGGTGGGACCCAGGGGGTGGTGGGTTATGTGGGCTTATGTGTGTGTTTGTATATTGGTTTATTGTGTTTTTTTATTGACATTTTTCGTTGTAGACTCCGCACTACTCTCGCCTTTGTATGGTTGCTGCTCTTCATGCTCCGCTTACCCCTCTTTGAGCTATGGATGTAGCCCCATCCGTGACTGTGCGTTTGCTTACATGGAATGTTAGGGGGCTCAATAACCCGAGAAAATGCAAACTAGTGCTCGCATACTTGAAACGCCATGAAGTAAAGATAGCCTTCTTACAGGAGACCCATCTTCCACCTCAAGGTGCCCCTCCCTTTGCCTCCTCCTGGGGGCCCCACAGATTTTTCTCCAGCTTCAGTACATATTCGCGGGGGGTCTGCACGTTGATACACAGTTCCCTCCCTTTCACTTTACTGCATAAGGAAGAGGACCCCCATGGGCGCTACCTGCTGGTTAAGGGTACATTGTTGGGCCGTACGATACTACTTTTAAATGTCTATGCCCCAAACACTGACGACCCAGACTTCTTTACCAATTTACATGCCCTTCTCAATCGACACGATTGTGATATACTTTTCCTGGGTGGGGATCTTAACATTTGGCTGAATCGCGCTCTTGACTCCTCCAACCCTCACGCCATGCCGAAGAGTCAATCTCATGTGACGTTTACCGACCTAATTGGTGCGTTGGACCTCCGGGATACTTGGCAACAGCATTACCCATCGACCCCTGGCTACACTTTTTATTCGGCACCCCATTCAACTCACAGACGTATTGACTAAGTTTTTGCTACGGCTGCGGGTTGTCGCTGGATTGCAGGGATGGACGTACTGCCTCGCACTCTACCGATCACTCCCCCCTTATCTTGCGCCTAGTAATCCCACGTTTGGCAGGGTGGGAGTGTCGTTGGTCCTTCCCGGCCTCGGCTCTCCTTGATGAGGTGTTTCGTGCTGAGGTCCAAGAGGCCATAACGGAATACTTCACTCTGAACACAGGATCGGTGGCGCACTACTCCACCCTTTGGGACGCCTTTAAAGCGTTCATACGGGGAGTCATTATTTCCAAGCAGGCCGGGGTGTTGCGCTTGATCCGCGGCAGTCTTGCAGGGGTGGAGGCTGAACTGGCCCTCCTGGATGAGTCTTCCCCGACCCGACGGTGCAGGCCAAGCGAAATGCGCTGCTACTAGATTTTAATGACCATGCGGACAGGGAGGCGAATCTACTTGGCAAATACTACTTGGCAAGGCGCTACGGCGAGGGTGAGCGCCCAGGCAGGACTTTGGCCCGTCTGGTGAGCCCCCCCAAGGGAGCTGGTCATATTAAGTCTATTGTCCGTGAGGACGGGACAACTGCCACGTCTGACTCTGACATCGTGGCGGAACTGGTGGCCTATTACCGTTCTCTCTACTCCACCACACTACCTGAGGGCTTTTCGCACCACCTTGCTTATCTGGAGGAGGTGGCTATGGTCTGGCTGACCAAGGGCCAAGCTGAATTCTTGGCGCACCCCTTCACGGTCGATGAAATTTCATTGGCTATAGATGAACTCTCGGGCTCCAAGGCCCCGGGCCTTGATGGCCTCACCGGAGTATTCTATAAAGCGTATAAGGAATGCTTAGCGCCCCAGCTCCTGGAGGTGTTTGCGGAGGCGTTGGAGTCGGGCACACTCCCTCTTACCATGCGCGAGGCGGCCATCTCCTTGATACTTAAACCGGGCAAGGATCCCACGCATTGCTCGGTCCTATCGCCCGATCTCCCTCATAAATTTTGATAACAAGGTCCTAGCCAAAACGCTCTCCTCGAGGCTGTCGTTATTGCTGGACCAAATTCTCTCCCCAGTGCAATCGGGGTTTATACCGCATCGATCTACCGCCCTCAACCTTCGCACGGTTTTCTCTGTCATTAACCGTATTGAGCCCACCACGCCCGCTGCAATCGCGCTGTTAGATGCGGAAAAGGCCTTTGACTCCCTCGAGTGGCCTTTCCTTCAGGCATCGCTTCGTAAACTCGGCCTCCCTTCCAACTTCATAGCTCTTATTGCCCTGCTGTACTCCTCCCCTACAGCCCGCCTGCGGGTTAATGGGTCCCTCTCTCCTGCCATTCCCATCACCCGTGGCACCCGTCAGGGGTGCCCATTGTCCCCGCTCCTGTTCATTATCGCGATGGACCCTTTGGTCCGACACCTCCAAGAAAAACACTTGCTCCGTGGCTTACAATTCCCCGCCGGTCCGCTATTGATGTCCCTATACGCAGATGACGTCTTGCTTTTTGTACGACACCCGCAAAGCAATCTCCAGCCTCTGATCGACTAAATGGAACGCTTCGGTTCCGTTTCGGGTCTTAAAATCAATTGGGGAAAGTCGGTATTAGTTCCCATAACCGACGCGGCAGCGTCTGACGAAACAGAATACCCTTTGCGAGTGGACCGGGAGACTACCAAATACCTGGGGGTACAGCTACACCGGGATAAAGGACAAGTTATACAGCTGAACTATGGACCAGCCATCGATCAGCTTTCCTCGCAAATCGATAGGTGGATACAACTGCCTCTGTCTATGGCAGGCCGTATCGCCCTTATTAAAATGAAAGTACTACCGCGTTTTCTTTATTACTTTCGCACTATACCCATCCCGCACACCAATGCGTTTTTCGCCCGTCTGCGTGGTCTTCTTATCCGTCTGGTTTGGGCGGGCCGCAGACCCCGTGTAGCCTGGGACACTCTTACCCTCCCATATGCCCGGGGGGGTTCACAGTCCCGGATCCTCAACTGTATTTTCTGGTGGCGCAGGCACAATTTGCCCACCACTGGTTTCACCCGGACGCCAGAATACCTTACACGAACACGGACAAGGACAAGGAGCTGGCTGCCCCAACGCCCTTAGCGTCCTTACTCCCAAAGGGTGTCCCCCTTGATGCTCACGACATTCAGCCTCTGGCCACTACGTGTTGGGCTTGGCGCAAGTTGAATCGGTTATATGGGTCCGGTCCTCTCTACTCGCCTGCACTTCCGCTTGCCAATAATCCCTTTTTGCCATTAACAACTGATAGAGGGGTGCTTGTAACCTTTACCAAACTGGGGCTTGACACATTTGGCTCCTTATTCCCGGACGGTCGGGCGCGTAAGCTGTCCGATTTGACACAGCTTCCTGGGCTCACTGGTGTGGATACTCTTAATGTGGCTCAGCTCCACGGGACGCTCCGCGCTACCCTCTCTACTTACCCTGCCCCCTACACCGACTTCCCCCCGCTCACCCTCCTTATAACTGATACTGCTGGATCACATTTGGTCACAAAACTATACAAAGCATGTATGGCACTCCGGTCGGGGCGGGACGCGTCAACTGTGGGAATCGGATATTGGACGCCTCCTGACGGACAAAGAATGGGCCTACTGTTTGGAGCAAACACACAAGGTATCCCCTAACCATAGGCATAAGCTACTCCATTCCAAATTCATTCACAGAATCTATGTGACTCCTGTTCAACTGGCCAAATTTGACCCTTCTAAACCAACGACTTGCCCCAAATGCAATGCTTTAGACGCTGACTTCGCCCACATGTCCTGGTCCTGCCCCCGCGTTCTCCCCTACTGGCAGGAGATATTTGCTGTGCTATCTCAAATCATAGAAACGCCCTTGGTTCCCTCTCCTGAATTGGGTCTGCTGGGGATGGTTCATCGACTCAAACTGTGCTATAGGCGCTTCACAGCGATTGCCCTACTACTTGCGAAGCGCGAGTTAGCCTCTCTCTGGGGAGCCAGGGCTCGTCCAACTACAGCAGCCTGGCTTCGGAGCATGGCGTATTGTAATGTCCAATCCGAGATTTACGCCTCGCTCCAGCCTCCATCCTCCAGGCCTCGTGACATCTGGTGCATATACCGCACATTTCTACAAAGGTCACTCCACGCTTCACAGGCCGTTCCTAATTCGCAAATCCCCCCCACGGGCTGAGCAGACACGTGAGGGACTCCTAGTCGCACCCCACAGATTGCTGCCCCCCTTGGGTGTGTCCCCCATGGCTGCTGGATGGTTACAACATGCCCATTAACGGCACCATCACTGGTATTTGCCCGCTGATTTGTGTAAGATATTGTGCGGAGTCCACCTCCCTTAATATGATTTGTTTGTATTCTTTTGTTTTTGAGTAATGGGTGTGTATATATATTTTGTATTTGTATATTTTTTTTTTTTTTTGGTGTACTTATTTTACAGACGTTATCAATACGCTCTCTGGACTGAATTATCCCATGCTTCATCCCGCAAGTGTGCACCGCTGTTACTCAGTCAAGTTCTCGATCTTGCCGTCTGTATTGTCTTTTATTGTATTGTCCCTTTTTTATTCTGTAATAAAATCTTGAAAAAAAAAATATATATATATTTTTTTTTTTGGGCCTGCTGCATTTCCGTTACATTGGACATTCATAAGTTTCAACAATAATCCCTTATCAAATGCCCGTGCCCTTAACTACTGCGAGTCTCAGATTAAACTTCCTTTGTAAAACAAACACCTTTCCCATATTGATTAGTCACTTTTTCATTATCCCCTAAACAACTCTAATCTTAGTGCGCTTACCGTGACATATGTTGAATTATGTCCATTGTTAAAACACCGCAACTCGCAAAATGCCAACTCTTTAAACAGGCATGTTAAATACCATCTCGTCACAATGTTTCGTAGAGTGCCGAGGCACACGTATCCCTTTCAGTGGTAACTGAATCATCTGTTGAAAGCCTGCTCATTGTTTATCACCCCTCCCAACTGCCCACAGGTGATTTATCAAGTGTGTCTGTGAAAGAAACTATGAACCAAACCTAAACAACGGTCTTTGAATGTTACGCTGTAGCCCTCATTCCCACTTTCTATCTGAGAATACTACATTTCCCAGAATCCCTTGTAACGAATCCCTCTCAGTATTATACACTCCCCAACACCCAAATTACCAATAAAAACATCCAGTGTAACCAATGCTAACAATGATGGATAAACAAAACATCCAAATGCCAACCATATTCATCTATCATTTCCTCCTCGTTTTTTCATACAATACATAATCGTAAAAGCGGTGGCAACTTCCCAGTCCTTAGGATGCCTATAATATTAACATGCTGATAATAGTCAGCCATGACCGGAAACCGAACTCTTGTGCCGGTCGTCCTTATTTACATCAAAGTTTTATCCAGTTTTTTTCTTTAGCACGTTCATGCCTCATTTTTTCATGGGTGCAATATCACCGTGGTGGACGGAAAAATCATTTAATGAACATCAGAGGCGGTAAGATGCACACCAGCGTAATCCATGTTTTTCAGTGCTTAGCAACTTCAGAATTGTGTAGGCGTGCATGCTTGCTCCGCGCTCCGCCCCATTGCGCTACAATATAACCGAACACGAAGGTACCACATTTGGTTCCGATTCAAGCCGCACAGCCACGTAACTGAATTAATCAAATAAATCAAATTTCATTTTTCTTAATCTTCTGTTTATCCATGTTTTACTCCATTTACTTTTACTCCTGCTTTCAGTTCCTTCAATTCGTTTTACTCATTCAGATGCTCTACAAAGATGTTCACATAAGCACAGGAGCAGTAATTGGTTCCACATGTCACGACTTTATTAAAAGTAACCCAATGCATTTCGGGATAATTCCCTTCATCAGGGGTATCTAGAATACAAAGAATTCATGCACCTCACCATCAGCATTATTATTCCACTTCAAATACAATTAACAAACTTACTGCATCTCTTTTGTTCTATCTGAATATGTTATGTATTCATAAACTATGCGTACAACACTATATATTTTTGGGCCTGCTGCATTTGCGTTACATTGGACATTCATAAGTTTCAACAATAATCCCTTATCAAATGCCCGTGCCCTTGTCAACTACTGCGAGTCTCAGATTAAACTTCCTTTGTAAAACAAACACCTTTCCCATATTGATTAATGTCACTTTTTCATTATTCCCTAAAGAACTCTAATCTTAGTGCGCTTACCGTGACGTGTTGAATTATGTCCATTGTTAAAACACCGCAACTCGCAAAATGCCAACTCTTTAAACAGGCATGTTAAATACCATCTCGTCACATTAATGTTTCGTAGAGTGCCGAGGCACACGTATCCCTTTTAGTGGTAACTGAATCAACTGTTGAAAGCCTGCTCATTGTCACCCCTCCCAAATGCCCACAGGTGATTAATCATGTGTGTCTGCGAAAGAAACTATGAACCAAACCTAAACAACTGCCTTTGAATGTTACGCTGTAGCCTCATTCCCACTTTCTATCTATGAATACTACATTTCCCAGAATCCCTTGTAACGAATCCCTCTCAGTATTATACACTCCCCAACACCCCAATTACCCAAAAAAATATCCAGTGTAACCAATGCTCGAGGAGGAAATGATAGATGAATATGGTTGGCATTTGGATGTTTTGTTTATCCATCATTGTTAGCATTGGTTACACTGGATGTTTTTATTGGTAATTGGGGTGTTGGGGAGTGTATAATACTGAGAGGGATTCGTTACAAGGGATTCTGGGAAATGTAGTATTCGCAGATAGAAAGTGGGAATGAGGGCTACAGCGTAACATTCAAAGGCCGTAGTTTAGGTTTGGTTCAGTTTCTTTCACAGACACACGTGATTAATCACCTGTGGGCAGTTGGGAGGGGTGATAAACAATGAGCAGGCTTTCAACAGTTGATTCAGTTACCACTGAAAGGGATACGTGTGCCTCGGCACTGTACGAAACATTGTGACGAGATGGTATTTAACATGCCTGTTAAAGAGTTGGCATTTTGCGAGTTGCGGTGTTTTAACAATGGACATAATTCAACATATGTCACGGTAAGCGCACTAAGATTAGAGTTGTTTAGGGGATAATGAAAAAGTTACATTAGTCAATATGGGAAAGGTGTTTGTTTTACAAAAGAAGTTTAATCTGAGACTCGCAGTAGTTGATAAGGGCACGGGCATTTGATAAGGGATTACTGTTGAAACTTATGAATGTCCAATGTAACGCAAATGCAGCCGGCCAAAAAATATATAGTGTTGTACACATAGTTTATGAATACATAACATATTCAGATAGAACAAAAGAGATGCAGTAAGTTTGTTAATTGTATTTGAAGTGGAATAAAAATGCTGACTGGGACGTGTATGAATTCTTTGTATTCTAGATTCCCCTGATGAAGGGAATTATCCCGAAATGCATTGGGTTACTTTTAATAAAGTCGTGACATGTGGAACCAATTACTGCTCCTGTACTTATGTGAACATCTTTGTAGAGCATCTGAATGAGTAAAACGAATTGAAGGAACTGAAAGCAGGAGTAAAAGTAAATGGAGTAAAACATGGATAAACAGAAGATTAAGAAACATGAAATTTGATTTATTTGATTCATTCAATAACAAGAAATCTAGAATTTCCTTGAAACTTCTCAAGAAATCAAAAGCTAATGGTGGTGTGAAGTTTCCTGACTTTCGACTTTATCATACAGCTTTTTGCTTGAAGCATGCCTCCAAATGGCTTCTTACAGTTGACACACCTTATACACCTCTGTGGGTTAAAATGGAAAGAACATTGCTAGCTCCTTTCTCCATAAAGGAAGTTCTTTCTTTTACTGCAAAGACTAGTATTACGTCTCTCCCACTATTTTGTCACACTTGTTCTTTGCTAAGACCTTATTACCAACCAACACTCTCTACTAGAGAATCTTTCCTACAATCTCCCTTATGGTATAATCGTGTTATTACTATTAACAATAGACCTCTATATTGGAAATCTTGGAGAATTCGGGGTATTGTATGGGTCCGAGACATGTTTGATGGTTTGACCCCTTGTTCTTTTCCTCAATTTCAAGCTTCTTTCAACTGTCCACGCTCCTTCTGGCAGAAATTCTCAACTCTCATGGGAATAATTCTGGACGTCTTCTATTCCTTCCCCTCCGAGGCTTCCCCACCTTTAACTGATCCTTGCTTAAAATTATTGTTGCTGTTCCCAAAGGCTTCTCTGATTTATAACTATCTTTCCTCTCCGGACCCTACTCGATCTAAAACAAATTTGGAGCTTGCTTGGGAAACAGATTTGGGCTGTACTTGGATCGTTGATTTCTGGAATAAGATTTGGGCAAGATCATTAAAAAGTTCTAGGTCTGCTTCTTCTACTCAATCTATGTTTTTTCTTTAACATCGACTGTACTCCACTCCCTTATCAATAGCAAAATTTTCTCCCACAAACACTGACTCTTGCTGGACATGCAACTCCCCTTCTGCTGACTTGGTACATCTTTTATTCTTATGTCCCACTGTAGCCTCCTTCTAGGTGGATATTGGATCTCTCATTTCTAAAATCTTTAACTTATACCTACCACTGACCAATGATATCCTTTTTGCAGGTAGTTTAGAGTCTTTGGCTCTATCTTCACATGAAAAAAGATTAATTGATCTTATGTTAGCTTTAGCCTTTCAGCAAATTACATTACACTGGAAATGTTCAACTAAACTCTCAGTTAAGGCTTGGTGGAATAACCTTTGCCACGATCATAGATTAGATACTGCTTTTGCCTCCTCCCATAAACCACTTGTTAATAGAGAGATTTATATTGGTTACCATTAACCACTTATTTAAACAAAGTTGCAAAAAAAGAAGTTATATCCTCCATATGTTCTGAAAATTTTAGACCTCCGTAAGATGTTATTTCTCTACCTTTTACTGTATAATAGTTCTTATTACTATTCATTGGTGTGTTAATTACTTCTTCATTGTTTATTAAAATGCACTGTAACTCGATCTTTAGTTATTGGATTATGTTACACCCTTTATCCCTTTCATATATATTTTATATGGATTACTGTTTTGTAATTGATGTTTTGCTTCAAATAAAGCTTTTTAAACTTAAAAAAAAAAAAGTCAGTATTGGAAACATTTCAAAACCGGACCATAAAGTCTGTTTAACCTTTGTTTTTTTCAGTGCATTTCTGTATTTTTTTAAATCATATTCTAAGTTCAACGTATGCAAAACCCTTCAGGTGACCTGCGCCTAGACACCCCCCCTCCCCACCAAGGTTAACCCCTGATGCACACAGCCTTTGGCGTGTTTTTTTTTTTTTTTTAATCATTGTGAGTACTGGGATATTACTGCTGTACCTCATGGGCCTTGCTGGGTCTCACTGTAGGACTGTTGTACAAGCGAAAAAATTGGCTTTTTAAAAATTATTTATTACTGGGGGGAGTCTATATGGTCTACCCTCCTCCCATCACATGGCCCTGTGGGTCTAAAATGTGCCTTCCCTACCCCCGAGAACCTTCATATTTTTGTTTCCTAGAACTATGGGACTGAGTCCCCAAGTCTCGTAATGGCAGCTGCAACATTTTCTCAGATGTTGCAGCCAGATCGTTTGGCTACTGGGGTACCGAAATGGCCAACCAGAGAAAGAGCTCCCTTGACAGAAGCAGTTTTTGAATTTGAGTACAGCTCGAGTACGGCAGTACCGTATCCTGGGAGCACCACAGGACCAATCTTCCAGATATCTATAACTTTTTCTGAGGGTTAACCCGTTCATAGCCAATCCGAGCCCCTTTTTCAATGGTAAATTCTTATAAACTGTATAAACGTATGTGTGTATACTGTCAGCCTCATGGTTATTGTATTGGCTCAGCTATTATTAATCTCCCTATTTTAAGCAAAATCATATAACTTTTCCTGCATACTAAAGAAAGCGGTCAGGCCTGCAGTTGGATAATGGCTCTTTGGAGTGTGCTCTCTAACTACTCGTATCCATGTCTTCCCTTCCCAAAGTCCTGGGTCTCTTTATACCTTTCTCCCATTCTCTACGGAGAGGGGAGCTTCTATCCAACCTCTTATATCTCGAATCCAAAATATGAACAACGCTTCCGTTAAAGATGAGCTTGCAAGGAAGCAACTGAACCAATTCTGCTTCTTGTTTCCTCACAAGCTTGTTCTGTGCGAGGCAGTATAGTTTAGCTGTGCTATTACTACACATACTCCTCCGGATTGGAAAATGGGAAAATTCCTTCTGCTATGTTTGTTATTTTTGTAAGCTTAATTAATGTTAATCTGTATCTGAAATAATATGGCAATGTTGCGCTCACTGCTAGCATCACCATTTATTAGTTCTCTAGGCCCTAGGCCTTACACATACATACTGTAAAGAATTAGTGCCCATCATGTTTGCATACAATTAGTCCTAGTTTGTATGCAACATATATGTAATACCAGGAAAGTCTTGAAACACACAATAGCCCAGGTCTGAAAGTCGCTCATTGGTGGCTCTACAAACATCCAATTGAATTTAAAAAGACATGTCTTCGGCTTGCAGTGCCTTGGCTTTCAATGTCACAGGAAAAATTTGTTTTTATTGTGCAGTTCCCCATAATTATTCACGTTTTCTTACTTTTTGGGTTTACTATACAAGGGTTGTAACGCACCTTTAGGGTTTCTTGATCCAAATTGATGATGACACAGTTGCACAAGTTACTAACTTGTGTAACGATATATCTGTAAGAGACAGTAGTTAGTGACAGATTCCTTACCTTAGAATATCCCCAGGCATCAGGCTGGATCCGGAAAGTTTTGCGTAGCAGTACCCTTGCGCGTCGGTAGGCGTCGTCGTGCGGCTCCGCGTCCATCGTCGGGATGACGTCGCGGCCAGTACTTAGACGCCGCCCATGCGCGCTGACGTCAGTTCTGTACACGACTTTCCGCGCCAGGAACGCAGAGCCATGCAAGAAGCTGACATTGGTGTCTGAAAAAATACTAGGGCCCTGAAAGGGATGTCCTTAACCCTAGAAATCAGTTCGCAGAACGGGGAGGATGGGTGGGGCGGTAAGGAATCTGTCACTAATTACTGTCTCTTACAGATATATTGTTACACAGGTTAGTAACTTGTGCATCTGAAAGAGACACGTTAGTGACATATTCCTTACCTTAGAATAGATACCCCAGCAATACCAACCCCGGTGGTGGGTCTGCGAACAAAGATCAGACAAGGAAGTCCCGAAGGACAGAGCGGCCAAAGAAGCCGTCCCTCCGGACCTGGCTGTCAAGGCAGTAATGCTTGGTAAACGTGTGCAGCGAGGCCCACGTAGCTGCCTGACATATATCCTGTAGCGGAACACCACGGCCTAAAGCCGTGGTAGCAGCTGTTGCTGTGGTAGAATGAGCACGTAGCCCAACAGGGGGCTCCTTCTTAGCCAAAGAATAGCAGGCTTTGATACACAAGATAACCCAGCGGGAGATGGTCCTTTTGTGTACTGCCCGACCTTTTTTGGCGCCCACGTAGCCAACAAAGAGCTGGTCATCCACCCGGAACTGTTGTGTGCGGTTGAGGTAAAAGGAAAGCGCACGCTTTGGGTCCAGACGGTGGAGCCTCTCTTCCTCTCTGGAAGGATGCGGAGGCGGAAAGAAGGTGGGCAAAGTGATGGTCTGCCCAATGTGGAAGGCAGTAACCACCTTTGGCAAGCAAGGACGGACGCGTCCTAAGAACAACCTTGTCTGGATGGACAGACAGAAAGGGAGGTTTGCACGAAAGAGCCTGGAGCTCACTCACCCGCCGAGCGGAGGTGATGGCCACCAGAAAAGCTGTCTTCAGAGTGAGAAGACGAAGAGGACAGTTATGTAGAGGCTCAAAGGAGCGCACATTAAAAGGTAAGAACCAAGTTCAAGTCCCACTGAGGCATTACAAATGGAACAGGAGGGAAGAGGTGTGTAATGCCTTTAAGAAACCTGTTAACAACAGGGGACTTGAAAAGGGAGGGCTGATCAGGAAGCCTGAGGAAGGCCGAGATTGCACAAAGATAGCCCTTGATGGTACCCAGGGCAGAACCCTGTTGGGCCAGAGAAAGAAGGAACAGAAGAACCTCAGAAAGAGGGGCAGAAAGGGGATTCACAGCCTTTGCTGTGCACCATGCCACAAACTTGTTCCACCTGCAGGCGTATACCACCTTAGTGGAGGGACGCCTGGCTGCCAGAATCACATCACAAACTTCGGGAGGCAAGTCGAAAGGAATCAACTGCCGCCGCTCAATCTCCACGCAAGGAGGTGGAGACTGGACAGGTTCGGGTGGAGGACCGTCCCCTGCTGCTGCGACAGAAGATCCTCCTGAAGAGGCAGACGGATCGGGGGATCGACGCTCATACTGAGTAGCTCGGGATACCAAACTCTTCGAGCCCAGTCCGGAGCCACAAGAATGACTTGGGCCCGGTCGCGCCGAATCTTCTTCAACACTCTGGGTAGAAGTGGTATAGGCGGAAAAGCGTACAACAGACCGCAACTCCACTCGTGACGAAAGGCGTCGCCGAGCGAGTGCCGCCTTGGAAATTCCAACGCGCAGAACTGATGACATTGCGCGTTCTCTTCGGTGGCGAATAGATCTAACCAAGGCTCTCCCCACTGTAGAAAGAGTCCTTGCGCCACCTCCGAGTGAAGACGCCATTCGTGATCCATCATGCACCTGCGGCTGAGTTCGTCCGCCCTGGCGTTCAGGGAACCTGCCAGGTGTTGAACCATCAGGAATATGCCCTGATGTTCCAGCCATGTCCAGAGACGCAGAGCCTCCTGACATAGGGTCCACGACCCCACCCCGCCTTGTTTGTTGCAGTACCACATGGCGGTGGTGTTGTCTGTGAACACCTGCACTACCTTCCCTTTGACAGAGGGAAGGAATGTCTTGAGTGCAAGTCGGATCGTCCGGAGCTCCAGAAGGCTGATATGGAGCCGGGACTCCGCTGGAGACCAGAGGCCTCTGATCTCCGCCTCTCCCATGTGACCGCCCCATCCCAGAAGGGACGCGTCCGTCACAACTGTGTGCTCTGGCTGGGGAAGGGAGAGGGATCTGCCCATGACCCATTGCCGGTTCGAGAGCCACCACTGCAACTGTCTTGCAGTCCCCTCCGAGATCTGGACGTAATCGGACAGGTTCCCCTGATGCTGCGCCCACTGGAACTTCAGGTCCCACTGCAGAGCCCGCATATGCCACCTGGCATGATCGACCAGCAGGATGCAGGAGGCCATGAGGCCCAGCAGCCTCAGGGTCATCCGTACCGAAACCCAGGATAGAGGCTGAAAGATCGGAATCATAGCCTGAATATCCTGGACTCGCCATTCGGGAGGATAGGCCCGAAACTGCGTCGTGTCCAGAACTGCTCCGATGAAAAGGAGCTGTGGAGAAGGAATCAGGTGCGACTTCGGCACGTTGATGGAGAACCCCAGCGAGTGCAGGAGTTCGGCCGTAGTCTGGAGGTGGGAGACGACTGCCTGGGACGAGCCCGCCTTCAGCAACCAGTCGTCGAGGTAGGGGAAGACCGGAACCCCTGCCCGGCGCAGATGAGCTGCGACCACCGCCATCACTTTCGTGAACACCCGAGGGGCGCTGGTAAGGCCAAAGGGGAGCACGGTGAACTGAAAATGCTCGAGGCCTACCGTGAACCGCAGGTAACGCCGGTGGGCCGGCAGGACGGGGACGTGAAAATATGCGTCCTGCAAGTCCAACGCTACCATCCAGTCTCCCGGGTCGAGGGCAGTCAAGACCTGAGCCAGGGTGAGCATCTTGAACTTCTCCTTCCGGAGGAAGCGATTGACGTTCCGGAGGTCCAAGATAGGACGCATGTCCTCCTTGTCCTTTTTGGGCACCAGAAAGTAGTGGGAGTAACAACCACGCCCTACTTCTGGGGTCGAAACGCGCTCGATGGCCCCCTTGGCCAAGAGGGCCACAACTTCCTTTTGAAGAAGTACTAAATGATCCCCCGACATGCGGTGGCATGGCTGGGGGGGTAGTCTCGAAGGGGAGGGAGTAGCCCCTTCGGACAATGCCCAAGACCCACTTGTCCGATGTGATGGCACGCCAGTGGTGAAGGTGATGGCGAACCCTGCCCCCCACTGGCGTGCTGTGGACCTGAAAGGATGGACTAGGAGGGCTTGGAGGCCGCTGACGGGGCGGAGGTGGTGGCCTGACCCAGACGCTGGGTACCCGCCCCGCCTTCGCGTGAGCCACGTCCTCGGCCACGAGTAGACGCTTGCTGCGCGGGCCGGTGGCTGGGCAGCGGACGTGACTGGGCGCCCCTTCCGTGGCTACGAAAGGGGCGAAAAGCAGACTGTTGCGGAGGGCGCACAGCAGAAAGGCCCAGGGACTTGGCTGTAGCCTGCGAGTCCTTAAAGCGCTCCAGCGCATGCTCTGCTTTGTTACCGAAAAGGCTGACACCATCAAAGGGCATGTCCATAAGAGTGTTTTGGACATCGCCCGAGAAACCAGTGGTCCTCAGCCAGGCGTGACGGCGCAGCGCCACTGTCGTCGCAAGCGATCTGCCTAGCGAGTCGGCGGTATCAAGGCCACATCGGATCGTATACTTCGCCGCATCTCTTCCTTCCGCAATGGCGCGGGAAAGCAGTGCCTGGGCCTCCTCAGGACACTGGGGCAGGACCTGCGCCACCGAATCCCACAAAGAGTGGGTATATCGGCCCAAAAGGCAAGTGGTGTTGACAGACCTCAAGCCAGCACTGGTGGAAGAAAAAACTTTCTTCCCAAATTGATCCAGTTTTTTGGATACCCTATCCGGGGGAGCGGTAGGGAAGGCGCTTTGAGAGGCAGAGGCTTGGACAACCAAGCTCTCAGGGGTGGGGTGTTGGGAAAGGAACAGGGGTTCGCCCGGAGCAGGGCGATGGCGTCGGGCTACGTTCCTATCCACAAGAGCCCCTGTGGTGGGCTTGGACCAGGTGCCCAAAAGAACGTCCGAAAGTGCATCGTTGAACGGCAGCAGTGGCTCCGAGGAGGTAGCCGCCGGCTGAAGCACTTCCGTCAGGATGTTAGTCCTGACAGCCACTGTAGGTAATTGGAGGTGCAGGACCTCAGGTGCCCTACGCAACACCGTAGCAAAGTTTGCTCCCTCCTCCGTTGCCACGGAAGGAGGAGACAGCATTCCAATGTCAGGGGAGGTGTCCAGACCACTGGCATCCCCAAGTTCCTCAGCCCAGTCCTGATCATACTCACATTGGGCAGTGAGAGGGTCCTCAGACCCCTCCCAGGTCTCTTCGTCCTCCAAATCAGGGTCAATGTAAGGAGGAGGGACATGTGGGACCCAAGGTCCCAGCGGCACCGGAGCCGGCGTCGATCGACGTTGGTCCGGCGCCGAGTCCGGAGAGAACCTGGGGACGACACCGCCCGGAGCCCCGGGCGGCGTCGTGAACGGCACCGGGGAAAACGACGCCAGTGGAGGTGTTAGAGGTCAACGGGCGTCGACCGGGGTTGCGGCAGCGCCGGAGCCGCGGTCGGGGCTGGTGTTGCTGGCGGTGCCGGGACTGGAGTCGCCGGCGGAGCCGCAGGAGGAACCCCACTAGGGCCCGCGGGGCCCTTGAGGCCCGAAGAGGCGGGCCATGGCCGACAGGAACTCCTGTATTTCGGCCGGAGTCGCCGCCGAACCCGGGAAGGGCGGGTAATGCGGCGGCGGCTCCACAGGCACTCCCGGAGCCGCGGGGCGGGGTCGGTGCCGTCGGGACCCTGTGCCGAGTCGCGCGACCGGCGAGGGGAAGTCGTCGAGCGATGACGCTTCTTCGACTTCTTGTGCTTCGACTTCCCGGAGGAGTGCGAAGACTTTGACCCCGAAGAACGATGAGGACTCCGCGACCGGCCCCTTGATCTCTCTCGTGACCGGGGCTTGTATTGGCGCGGAGCCGACTGCCGGACCTCGAGGAGCTTTCGAGACCGCTCTCGCAAAGCCTTCGGATGCAAGGCCCGACAGTCAGGGCACGACTTGGAGTCGTGGTCGCGCCCGAGGCAGTAGAGACAATCCTGATGCGGGTCCGTGATCGACATCATTCGACCACAGGCGTCGCATGGCTTGAAGCCGGGCATCCCTACTGACACCGTTTGAGTCGAACGACTCGAGAAAACAGTGACAAAAAGTCACAAAAAGTTCAGTCAAAAAATGACTGGGGCACTGCTCTCTCCGGATCTGCGCTTACTGGCGCGGAAAAAGAAAGAACTGACGTCAGCGTGCATGGGCGGCGTCTAAGTACTGGCCGCGACGTCATCCCGGCGATCTCGACGCCGGAACCGCACGACGCCGCCTACCGACGCGCAAGGGTACTGCTACGCAAAACTTTCCGGATCCAGCCTGACGCCTGGGGATATTCGAAGGTAAGGAATCTGTCACTAACGTGTCTCTTTCAGATATTCAGAATACTCTCTCCAAGTAGCTTTATCACAGAACATTTTATATCGTTTCTCTCCACCCCTTCAGAAATCGTCAGTACACGAATATTATTCCCATTGGCCTAATTTTCTATTGCCCCTAGTTTTCCAAGCATGTTTCTATCATTTAAATATAACTACTGAATTTCTGAATTCATCACAATTGTGTTTGAGCTGTATCCACTAGATCTTCTAATATCTTTGTTCTGCAAGCTAAATTATCAAGGGTTTTAGCCAGACCACTGCATACCAGCTGTTCTCTCCATGGTGTTTTTCTAAGACCTAAACGTATTCCCAATGTCTTTATACATCGTTTTTATCTTTTTCCTTCACAAAGTCACTAAGTGACACTGATTTAACCATCTTTAGTAAGTGCGATGAGTCCATGTGTAGTAGTCCATCTTCCTTGATTTCTGGCAGAACATCATACTTAGTGGAGACCTGGACCATATCTACCACTGCACAGCACAAATCCAAAATCTTTTGTGACTGATAACGTGGGCCTAGCAGTGGTCCTGGATTGAGTATTCTCAGGCGCTGGGTTCAGAACTGATCAACAGAGGATCTATGAAAAGTACTAGTACAGAAACTGCTCTATTAGACCTTTTCATTGGGGTTAAAGTGCAGGAGGTTGGTCTAGAATGATGAGATGGACTAGCCCAAAGACTATTTCAGTGGTTAATTTAGAAGCAGCAGAAGCCCTGTCCATTCCGATCCCCTTGGTAATCCTTAACAAAAATATAATCTGCACAGTTAGTGTACTATTATTAGGGAGCTTCTGTCAGTCCCCTTCCTGGATGATCTTAAAGGTTTTTCCTCCTTGACTTTGGACTCATGTCCTTAAAATGCTTACCTTTGTGTTCAGAACCTTCACTGCTTTTCATTTTGTACATCTCTCGTATTAAGCCAGTCAGTAATTTCCGAAAAATTTGGCTGTGGGGAATGGTGGGCAATGTTCGCCTTCTTCATAATTTTCTTGCATTGCCCCAATATTTCTTTTTCACACATGCATTCGGTCGAGCTAACTGTGGCTGGTGTCTTACACATTACTGCTCCATGTTGCAGACATTCCCCTTTCAATATACCAGTAAAGTATGCAGTTCTCTCAACCCTCTTTCTAATTGTATCATTTGTTTTAGTTTGTCTCCCTGACACCCTTGTCAATGAAGTGGTCAAGTCTGCCTGGGCCTTAAAAGCCACCAAAGGTCTGCTGGATTCCACCCTACTGACTATTAATATTTCCTGCTGTCAATACTGTTTTGATCCCTACCACTAGGTCATTAAAGAGCAGAAGACTGCCCGATTAGCACAGTATGGACACCACAGTAATGCTTGAATCAGAACTCAGTCTACAAGCTTCGGCATGCAGCCTTCACCAGTACTGCCGCTACCTACCACACCCTCAACATCGGCATAGTACAGATGACACATGGAAGCTTATCACACTGCAGAGGAGATTCCATGCGACACACCTCAGTCTCCTGGGAAGCCATCCCTGCTCCACTGTCTGACTCCTACAGCACCAAACCAAGTGACGCTTGGAGGACAGCAGTGCCCTGTACATATGTACTTTGTGCCTCCATACTCAGTGGGGAAACCATCAGAGGACAGGTAATATTACGAATGAACATGCTGCATCTTGATCAAAGTGGAAGGATACACATCAAGGACAAGTTGAGTGGTTGTCAGATCTTTTTTTTAAATATTTATTTGATTTTTACCAAAAGTCAGAATAATCAATACAATCACTTACAAATACAAAATAGCTCCAGTCGAGATAAAAAGTGACACAAAATAATATACAAGAAAATTAAGGATTGATTAATACATTAGTCCAAGGTGGCCAGATAAACTTACATTTGGCTATGACCAACGCCAATGCGACCATATTTTTAACGCTTTTTTAACTGATCGAGGACCCCGAACTTTAGCAATAGCAATTTCACATTCATAGATTTGACGAATGGTCCAAAATTCAGACACCTTAGGGGGTATAGGATCAAGCCATGCCCTAGCGACACATAGGCCAGCACTAACAATTATAATCATAATTAATGTTCTCAGACTGGGGGCCAATGCATTTTTATTACCCAACATGATTTCCTTATCACTCAAGTTGATTTTGATCCCAGTATGCACTGTAATCAATTCAGATAAGGTGTCCCAATAACCTTTAAGCTTAGGACAGTTAATAAACATGTGTACTACAGCTGCTGCATATAACTTACATTTGGGACAGTATGAGCGCTCTGAAGTCCCGGCCGTACCCCATTTCGAAATGCGATTAGGTGTGTAGTATAACATACAAACTGTCTTGAATTGCTGTAATTTATGACTGGTCGAACTAATTGACTGATCTAGGACAGCTAATGCATCCTTTAGCTCGGCTGTCGTGACTGTAGTCATCAAACGCTGCCTCCATTTTAAAGCAAGTTGAGAACTATCATCAGGAACACAGAGCATGTACTTCTGCTAAATTATACCTATAGTGACCATCTTCGCTTCCTGTCCAGAAAACTAACAAGTAAGAAGGACAGTTGTTGCTGTATCACTCATATACTTAAGGTCATTAATAATATAGTCCCTCACCTGTAGATATTTGAAAAAATGGTGCTGCGAGAACCCAAATGCAGCCTGTAGTGAAGTAAATGTCCAGAAACCGGGCCTATCAAACAACTGTCCCAGATTAACTATGCCCACCTGACCCCAAAGTTGCCCTACGTTGTCATGGAATATATTGGGAAAAAGAGGATTGCCCCAGAGCGGGATCAGCGAATGTACAATTGGTAACGAGAATCTTGTACAGATTTCTTGCCAAATTCGAACTATATCCCTTACTACTTTGAAACTCACCCGTTTAAAGTAGTTGGGATCCATCAATTTGTGCATAGAAAATCGGGAATCAATACCTAGTGCTAATTGATACCCATATTCAGTTGGTCCAGCCTTGTATCCAACCAGTAAGCTTCGAATACGGCCAGCAAATGATGCCCAAAAAAATAACTTAGGATCTGGTAGTCTAAATCTACCCTGTGTTAAGGATAGCTTCAAAAAACAGATAACACGCCTAGGGCTCCTATAACCCCATACGAAACTGCTGATTGCCCCGTCCAATCGTTTGAAGAAAGAGTCTGGAACCCGGAGTGGTATTGAGCGAAACAAGTACAAAAACTTTGGAAGTATACTCATTTTCACAATATTACATCTACCCAGGATGATCAACAGGAGTTTATGACATTGACGCAGATTCGCTACGACTCTTTTCAAAAGAGATTCATAGTTTAGTGGAATAATCTTCTCAACACGGCTACACAAACGTATGCCAAGATACGTAGCAGTATCTGCCACCCCTATGACAGGGGTAAGTGGCTTAAATTTTAAAATGACCAGTGTCTTGGAGAGGTTCAGCTTGTAGCCGGAGAAGGAGCCGAATTGTTCCGCTTCTTTAGCTATTATACTAACAGCATTGTTCGGGTTGCTAGCGAAAACTGCAGCATCATCAGCATCAGCCATTATTTTCAGATCAATACCATTCAACCGAGCAGGTTGTATGCCCTTATTCTGATTCAAGTGTCTTATAAAAGGTTCAATGTACAGGGCAAACAGTAGGGGAGAGAGTGGACAGCCCTGCCGTGTGCCCCAGCCTATCGGGAAAGACTAAGACGAGTGGCCACCGACCATTACCTTAGTGACCGGGTTCTTATAAAGCCTCTGTACGAGTGTAATAAACCGACTGCCTATTCCACATTTATCCATAATCAACCAAAGGGCTCCCCAGATGACCCGGTCGAAAGCTTTCTCCGCGTCCAGCATAATCATACCTATATTATCTTTAGTTTTTCTGGCCACATTGAACGCAGCAATCGCAGTGTTAATATGAACCGGGGTGTCCCTGCCAGGGATAAACCCGTGCTGTTGATCTGAAACCACATTATGCAGAACTGGAGCGAGACGCAGAGCTAGGATTTTAAAAAAGACCTTTGCGTCTGCGTTTATCAGGGAGATAGGTCAATAAGAGCTCCGTTCTTCAGGAGGCTTATCTTTTTTGAGAAAAACAATGATGTTAGTATATACCCATGATAGCGGGGCAGCCTCTCCATTACTAATAGCGGAGGCCAAATCTAAGAACTCTGGCGTTAAAATATCTATAAACATTTTATATAATTCCAACGGTATTGAGTCTTCCCCAGCTACTTTCCCTGCAGGTAGTACATTTATGGCTGTCAACCTCACCAAGACTGATTTCCCCCTCAAGGGTCTGTTGTTGTTGAAAATTAAGTCGGGGCATACCGCATTCCTGTAGGTACTTATCTGCAATCTGATAGTCGTTGCTGTCAGATCCTTGATACAAATTTTGATCAAATATAGCAAATTGTTCCATAATTGATTGAGGATTGATGTAAACTACACCGCTTTCTCCTATAATTCAACGGATAGTATTATTTGATTTATCAGAAATCTGATAAGCCAACAAAGGCTCCACCTTTTCTCCATACTCTTATTGGGAAGCCCTGTTTTTCTGAAAAATGGCAGCCACCATCTCCTTCAGCCCCCTACTAAGCGTTTGTCGTCTCTCAATTAGTTTCAGAAATAGTAGCTGCTCCTGTGGGTCTTTTAAGAGGATTGCCCGTGCATGATCTTTTTCCAAATCCAAGCACTCCTGCCAAATTTGGACTTCCTCTAGCTGTTTACTCCTGTTTTGAGCCAGAATAAACTGAAGCGTCACCCCCGTATATATGCTTTCATGCAGTCCCAAACTATTGAAATCGGAGCAGTGCCTTTATTCTTTAATAAATACTCTAGAAGTAAACGTTTCATATAAACCCGATATTCCATGCTGGTGAGTAATTTCCGGGGAAATGTAAATGATCGTCGACCGTCCCGTCCCTCCACTGACCTAGACTGCATATTAAATACAATAGGATTATGATCTGAGGTAACCTTAGGACAAATCTCGATGGATGCCCCTTCCAGCAGCTGCCCTTGTACCAATATCAGATCAATACAAGAGTATTGTCTATGAGGTACTGAGTAATAAGTATAACCAGGTACTCTGGGTTCAGAGCTCTCCATACATCAACAAGACAATGAAGTCTAATTATTCCATGATAGATGCACATGTTTTGGGCATCCGAACACTAGCTTGCCAATTAGTAGTATCTATACCGTAATCCATCACACAATTAAAATTCCCATTTATGATCAGGTACCCGTCACAATCCAACAGTTCCACGTTTAAGTAATCAAAAACTGCTGGGTCGTCCAAATTGGGACCGTAAACTACACAGATGGTATAAGTCTGCCCATTGATGACAAGCTGTGCTATAGCCCATCTACCCCTACTGTCAGAAGCAGTTCGCAAAGTCCTAACGACTAGTTTCCTAAATTTCATAAAGGTACCCCTCGTATAGACACTGTTTGAGTAGTGCATATGAGTGGTTCATACCCAGCTGCTTCAGTACTTGTCGATCTTTAAATGCCAAATGTGTTTCAGTAACCCCAATAATTTGTGGCTTGTACGCTGCTAGTTCCTCGCGAATAAGCTGTCGCTTCCTTGCCTGGTTTAGACCTGCCACATTCCAACACATTAATTTGACACTAGTCATTGACTGGCCAAACTATCCGTTAATACAACTTCGCCAACATCTCAGACTACTGGCCACCTTACTCTTTACGTTACATGCTGGACACAATTTCAAATTATTCTGACTCCTATGACTACTCCCTCCTTGCCTCCCTTAACCGTGAAGTGCACAGGCAATTTATCATGAACACCCCCCAATATCTCCTGACACCACCCTGACCCAACCCGACGCACCCTGTACCTGTGAGAGGAAATCACCCACCCCCTTATGCGGTCAGTTGATTTGACAGCCCTCGAGAAGCGCTGTGCGAACTGCTCCCATGCTCCCCCACCTACATCGTACCCCCACCACTCAGTGTATAATGCATTCCCCCCTTTTTTATTTATTTATTGTATACATATATAAACTGCCCCGCTGCTGTGAGGCTAGTCCTGCCACTTATCCCCTTAGTGCCTCTCCTCCTTGCTCTAGTTAGGCATATAAAGTAGATTTAGGTAGAAGACTATAGAGTCCCTTGTCGCCATTGGGCTAGGGCTTGTGAAGCTTCAAGTTCCGTGAGAAATACCTGTGACCGACCATTCTTAATAACCTTCATCAATCTTGCTGGCTCCTGCAAGAACACCTGTGCCCCAACAGCTTTGAATGGATCTATTAGCTGGTGCAGCTTTCAGCGCTTGTCCATTGTTGTCTTACAGAGATCCGAACGGACGTATATAGAAAGAGAATCAGCTGACAATGGAGCTGTTGGACGAGCTTTGAAATAAATTGCCTGCCTTAGAAGAAAATTGCCAACATAAATAAGAATGGGGCAAGGATAAGGGCGCTTAGAGTTTGCAAATTGCTTAGAGTACAAAGGTAGCCTATGAGCTCGCTGAATTTGGGAGACCATATCCCAATCTGCCAGGTCCAGGAGAGCCTTCTGCAGTAGGCTAACCACGAAGGCCCGGGTGTCATTGCCTTCTTTTCCTTCCGGTATTCCGAATAACCTAAGGTTATTCCGATGTTGCCTGTTCTCCAGATCCTCAACTTTATGTTGAACATATGCCAGCTGGTGTTCATGCTCTTTGACTACTTTAGTTGTTGCTGTGCCAACCTCCTCGACGCCTGCTACTCGATGCTGGAGCTCAGCAACATCCAAAGTTAAACTAGCCATTTTTCTGGTGACCTCCGTAAGAGCATGCAACATATTTTTACTGTCCTCTTTAACCTGAGCGTAGTGTTCCAAGGCCTCAGTTCTTTGCATCTGTAAGAGCTTCAGAATGGCTGATAAAGAGGGCTTGGTTGCCTCCGTAGGCCCACCCTTCTCTGTAAGCTCCTTTCCATCTACCTCCGAATTAACAGGGGAGGTACCCTGATGTAGCGAGCAGCTAGAAGATTCCAGAGGGCCATCAGTCACATATCCAAGTCCGACTGCTGGGCTCATAATCTCACTAGCATTAGAACTAGTGTCCGTTACTGATTGTGCTGCGCCCCTTACTGGCGACAGGTGGGACTGAAGGGCAGAGCCACTTTTAGAAAGCCTTGAGATCAGAGACTTTACCTCTCCCTTAGAAGTGACCCACTTCCACAGGGGGCACTCCCTAGCCCCCTGTGCAGATCGTAGGGAGCTGAGATCAGGGCAGTGGGCCACCTGGGTTTCCAAGCACCGTGGTGAACTTTCCCAGCCTTCGTTTCAACCTGCCTCTTATCGAGGGCCCCTTTTTTCTCAGTAGCCTCATCCTCTCGTAGTAAAAATCCAAGGGGTACTGCCTCATGAGGGCTCTGCAGCATCTCCAAACCAGCCACCTCATCTATTGCAGCCACCGCCCGCACCTCCAAGCTCTTACTGTGGGGCTGTGCCCCCTCTACCACGCCTGGCCCTGTGCCATCAGCTGCAGTTACACAGCCTGGGCCCATTATGACTTTGGTGCATTGCTGTGGGTTCACAGGGCTAAAGCTCAAGCCCATTACTGCTCTCTGCTTAGATTAGGTGATCCGCTCAGTCCGACCCCATCTGCCTGCTCCGTGGGCCCCTGAAGTTTATTGAGCCCAGGGTCCGTCCGGGGTGAAAGATTACAGTCCTTCTCAGACAGTGAACCCCCGGCTAAGGGAGTCAATTCCTTCTCCATATTATTCAGCGCCATGCTAGAATTAGACCTGACATCTGTGCAAAATGAAGTTTCTACCTTGCTGGAGGTCAGATCCCGGCTGCTGGGGGAGAGAGTGATGCTCAGAGCCTGCTGCTGCCTTGCCCTCTGACACCGCACTCAGGAGTACATCCACCAGCTAGGACTCGATGGCTCCCGGGTTGCTAGCCTGCAGAAGATCACTTGCGACACTTGAATGAAGTACCCTTAAAATGGGACAACCAACCCTTGTAGTAGTGGTTTTCTGTTTTGGGCGGATCCTTAATTCCCCTTCCTCGGTGCTGTCTGCTGGAGCTCGACAGCTGTAGAATTTCGAACCCCTCAGCCACCTCGACCACCACGCTTCATATTCACCCGCGGAGGGGCCATAGCTGGCTTTGCCTTTCCCTGCTCTAACAAGATGCAGGTGTAGATGCTGCGGAGGCAGATACAGTGGAGAGCGAGGGAGTTCAGCCAGTGAGGCTGGGCCAACAACAATCGGCCCTGCTCCGGACCGAACAATAGCCACTGCATGTGAGGCTGTTACCCCCTACAGCCCGGCACCAGTATTACCGCTGGACACAGGTAGTGTTTGCGGGAGTGGTAGAATCAGTCCATGAATGCTGGGTGGTAGTTACGAGAGGCAGCAGGGAACATTACGGGAGCGGTCTCAGTGTGTGCTCTTCAGCGTGGGATCAGCCCGCCATCTTCCTCTCCGGTTGTCAGGTCTCACAATAAATGTGTTAGCTGGCTGCCTTATTCTTCCTAGTCTGAGTGTTCTTGAGGCACTACGTAGATCATAAATATGACCCTTTAATAGCTCATCTAAATCTTACTTAAACTGATAGAAGATTTTGGGTTATGTGCAATTTAGAGAGCCAAGAAACACGCTACCTCGAGGAGAACAACATCCTGGACCCTTCCCAGTCCGGCTTCCACAGCACCGAAACCGCCCTCATCGCCGCCACCGATGACATCAGGACCCTGCTAGACAACGGAGAAACAGCAGCCCTCATCCTCCTGGACCTATCAGCCGCCTTCGACACGGTCTGCCACCACACACTACGAACACGCCTTCACGACGCCGGGATCCAAGAGAAGGCCCTGGACTGGACCACATCCTTCCTTTCCGGCAGAACACAAAGCGTCCGCCTCGCCCCCTTCCGATCCAAGGCCACCAAGATCATCTGCGGCGTACCCCAAGGCTCCTCCCTCAGCCCAACGCTGTTCAACATCTACATGGCACCCCTCGCCCACGTCGCCCGACAGCACAACCTCAACATCATCTCCTACGCCGACGACACCCAGCTGATCCTCTCCCTCACCAAAGACCCTCACACCGCCAAAGCCCACCTCCACGAAGGAATGAAGGCCGTCGCCGAATGGATGAGGACCAGCCGCCTGAAGCTGAACTCGGACAAGACGGAGGTCCTCATCCTTGGTTCCAACCCTTCAGCCTGGGACGACTCCTGGTGGCCAACATCACTGGGAACAGCCCCGCCACCCACCGACCACGTACGCAACCTAGGGGTCATCCTCGACCCCACCCTCTCCATGACTAAGCAGGTCAACGCCGTTTCCTCATCCTGCTTCAACATCCTCCGAATGCTCCGCAGGATCTTCAAGTGGATCCCCACCGAAACAAGAAAAACAGTCACCCAGGCCCTCGTCACCAGCAGGCTGGACTACGGAAACGCCCTCTACGCAGGAACGACGGCTAAGCTCCTGAGACGGCTGCAACGCATCCAGAACGCCTCTGCACGTCTTATCCTCGACATCCCCGACGCAGCCACATCACACCCCACCTGAGAGACCTGCACTGGCTCCCTGTCAACAAGAGGATAACCTTCAAGCTCCTCACCCACGCACACAAAGCACTCCACAACTCCGGACCAGCCTACCTCAACAGACGACTCAGCTTCTACACCCCCACCCGCCAGCTCCGCTCGACCAGCCTCGCCCTCGCCACAGTCCCCCGCATCCGGAAAACGACCGCCGGCGGCAGATCCTTCTCCCACCTCGCCGCCAAGACCTGGAACACCCTCCCCACCAACCTCCGACAGACCCAAGACCTACTGGCCTTCAGAAGACTCCTCAAGACCTGGCTCTTCGATCAGTAGCAGCACCACCCCCCTCTTCCCCCAGCGCCTTGAGACCCTCGGGTATGTAGTGCGCTTTATAAGTGACATGATTGATTGATTGATTGATTGAAGAAACAGGGCAACACATTTAAAGCTAGGAAATATGGTCATTTATCAATAACAGACTAATATTTAGTGGATCAAACTGTAAACATTTTCGTTGAGGATATTGAGCATCTTCTGGCACATATATCTAATCACATTGGGGTTAAAATAGTTACTATTGCCCCATGATCCAGAATTCCAGCAGTGGACTTCAGAGAAAATGTTTTTGCTTGATCTCATTATTGTGACTGAAACTGAGGAAGTGTTTTGCAATTTAAAAGGGACTGCGTCGATCGGAGTCATCTGGGACATCTCAAAGGAATTCTTGAGATTGTGTCTAATTCAGCTTTCAATAGGTAAGGCATACGCAGTTAAATAATAGTATGAAAAGCTGGAAAATAAGCTAAAGGAGCAGGAGAATACACTGTCACCTAGACTAAGTCGCCATTTTCATCAGATAGTAGGTCAACAACTTGAACCGGTGATGGTAGAGTCCAGATGCTGATCTGAATTGGAAACCAGCAAGTTACAGCATTTTTAATATAGTAAGTCATGCAGAGCCATGTCGGCTTCAGAGACCAGGAGAGATAATACACATAATTGTATATAGGAGCTAGAAGGATCCAGAATCTTGAGTGTGGGTCTCTGTTACAGCTGAAGTACAGTCTATTTCTGACAATTGTTTCCAGTTGACTAATATCATGACAGATTAAATTAATGTAGAGTCCTGGCTAGAACAGCATGATTTACCTACTTTCTCACTGAGTAATCAGAAGGTCATAAATTGTTAAATTTCCAAGGAACAGATTAGCCATGTTTGGGCCACTAAAAAGCAATAAGGAAGCTGGTTCAGATGGGTTGCTAGCAGAGATATACAAGGTCTTAAATGGAGAGGCTGAATAGAGTTATTGGGTGTTTAGTTCCTCAAGGACAGAATGGGTTTACAGAGAGTAGGCATCAATATGGTTTGACACACACAATCAGATTGATATGCCTGGCAACTACTTTCTATGTACCTTTAACTATCTATACAGTGGATCATCCCAAGGCCTTCAACTGGGTTAACTGTCATTCAATGCAGAGCTCAACCAGGTGCTGGCTATGATTTTCCACTCCAGAATGATGGCTTTGGCCCATGTTTTGCACTGGCTAGGGAGGTGCTGCATTAGTTCTTCAATCTTCTCCAACTCCGGATGACCTCATCAGTTTAGAAGTGCATTTGAGTTTGCTATCCTCCAGTGCCTAGCAACTGCTGGCTCTACCTTTTGCCCCTTCGCTCCACCCTCTTGCTCTCATTTCTGGCAGTCGGCCAGCTGACGTGTGTGTGTGTGTGAGCTCTCCTCCTGCCTGTGGCAATGATGATGGAATCTGCCTTTTATTGTCCTTGATATGTGTGGGGTCTTGGGAGGAAGGTTTGTTTTTCTTCACTCTTGCAGTCACTGCCTTGAAGGAGACTGGTTCTCTAAAAGGTTACTCCCCTGGTTGAGAATGCTTGGGAACATTGGGAGGTATTAGCCCTTCTTCTATGATGGCATGAGAGTCTCAAATAGAAAGCACGACTGTCTGCTACTTTCTTTATGAGCATGTTGTACTCCACTATGTTGTTTTGAGAGGAGTCGACGCCCTCCTTCGACGAATCTGTATCCAGGTGCTGCTAGTCCCCTTCTATCTTGAGGTTCTGAAAAGGTCTATGACTGTACTGTTCTTTTTCGTCGAAGAGTTCTTGCTCTTCTTGAGGCTCTGGTGAAGTTGGTGGTTTCATGGTAACATGCCTCTGTTCTTGCCCTTTGCCTACCCCAGGCTTTGCTGTTCGTAAACCCTCTTTTTTTGGAGGAGAGGAGCCATCTCAGCTTTGAGCGAGTGCTTTTTTCTTTTGACCACGAGCATCTTTTGCTCGGAGTTGAGGGTTAGCAGTATCATCCTGTTAAGAATACTTGTCGATCTCTTGACTGCTTTTCGGCCTCGATTCAGTGTCTGAGGGCTTGCCTACAGCAGTGTTCCTGTGCCTTAACCTTTGGGGCTCCTTTAGCTAGACCTCCCTTTGCTAACCAAGGGTCTTGGCATTAATGACGTTTTCAGGGTGCTTGACTCCGGAGTCTTCACCTCGGCCTCACTGTTCTTCTGCAGTGTTACCGGTGTGTGATTTTTGTGCTCCCCTTCCCTCGAAATCTTCTTCGGCGGTTCTTGTTTTTCGAGGCTGGCAATGGTTCTTTCAACATTGGACCCTTCTCCATGCACTACTTCAGTTTCTTCGGGGTTTACTTCGTTATCACTCGACAGATTGAGGTTTCGGAGGGAAGGTTGGTTCTAATGTGCTTGCATCACGGCATAGTGCACCCACCTCTGTTTTTCTCTGACACCAATCATCTTGGTTTGAAACTCAGTGCACACCACGCAGCCTTCGGTGTGGTGATCTTTCAGCAGGCAGAGCTAACAGACTTTGTGACTGCTCTTTTGGACGAACTTGTGGTGGCACTTGGTGCAGAACCAGAAACGGTGTTCTTCATTTCTCTCCAACTCCCCAGTTTTACATTCTACGACTACGTGGTTGAGTCTCTAGCAATGTCAGACAGCTTTCTCTGTGTTCTTCTGTGCTTTTGCTCTCTCTTCAACGTGCCTTGACAATGATGCCTATAGCTATCTGTTTTACAGCTGCTTATTTGTTGCCCCATTAATGTCTTAATTCGATTCTGCTGTGATGGCCGTGGCACTTCAGCTTTGCTTCCTTACACAATATTAGAAAAATTTATCTAAAGTTGGCGACCACATTTAGGGGCTTCAGGGCAGTACATTTGACATCACAGGGGGATGACATGACACCACATGGTGGTCGACAAAGCCCACAGAGGAAAAAAACGAAGAGAAAAAAAAGGGGACTAGAGAAAAGAAAACCTCGGCCCAACTACTAGATGGTGGAATAATGCACTGCATGTGAATCCAGAAAAGATTCACACTGCAAATTCCTCTATCCCGCCCCACTACAGTTTTGTGTCCATGGAGGGTGGGTGTGAGCCAGTCACATTGATGAACCCAAGGCAGCCCCCCCTGGTTTTCCCTGACTTGAAAAATGTTTTAGACTGCTGTTGTTGCTCCCACTGGCAGAATTTAGAGGACTGAGTAGCTGCAGCTTTGTCTTGGGGCCTGTGTTCCATAGATTGGCCTCCCTGCCAGATGAGATTTCCCTTTCAAAAGAAGGTCTGGGACCTGTACTCCCACGATGGCTTTGGCAGCCTCATTTGCCCTTTTCATTGCATCCAGAGTATGGTCTACACCTGGGCCTAAGAGGTCATTTCACATGAGGGGCATATCAACACAATTTACCTGGATCTCTGATCTGAATCCCGAGATGCACAGTCACACATACAACACAGTAGTGAGCAGTCTGCTTCCTGCATCAACCAAGGACAGAGTTGTCAATGTTCTTTCCTTCCCCAATACATTTGGCAGGTGTGACAAGGTCTTCTATGTCCTCCAAGTGCTAGTGTTCATGTCTATTAAGTAGAGCGTTGTAGGTGGCTATCCACCACTAGGTGGCAGCTGCTCTTCCTACTCGTCTCCAATCTCTTGTTCTCTGTCTAATGAAGGCCCAAATGGATCTGGTGACATGGCTCTTTTCCTTTGCTGTGCTATCAGTGAATCGGACTCTACATGTCGCAGAATCTACTTTGGGTCTTGACAAGAAACCCTTTAGTTATTCTCTGTGTGAGGAGTCATAGCTTTGGATGTTGCCGGCTTTCAGAAGACCTAGCTCCCTCATTTATGCTCTGGAGCATGGGAAAATACTGGTTCTTGTTATATACGGAGTTCAGTGTTTCAGAAAGAATCAAACATATCCTCTTTCTCTGCCTCCATTTCCACTCTAAAGGCATCTGCTGCCCTTTTAACCACCCAGTGGTCAGCTGAAATATCACCAGGAGGGGCTGCCTTGAGGGATATATACCTACCTTCTCTTGTGGACAATCTGCCTCGAAATCTTCTCGCAATGTCTTCTCCTTGTGTCTGGAAGTCTACTTACCCCGAGTTTGGTTGCGTAAACGGAAATTCCGCTTTTCCTCTCCGTCTTCTGTTTTAGTTCCTGCTGTGTTCTCTCATGTTGTGGGGTTTCTATCGCCTGCCTAGGCTTTTTAATCCCCAAAGTGTTAGGGTCACTAAATACAGACATGGAGTCCTAAAAACTTTCTTTTTCCATATCAGGCTCTGTACCTCATCCACCAGTACCCTTTTGTTCCTCTCGATGTCAATGATGTCAGAGGCTTCCCTATCCCCATGTGACTTGTCTTTTGTGGGTGGCTGCAATTCCTACCCCATCTTCCTCAGAAGTTGAAGCGACGCCATTGAGAAAATCCTTACTGCCGCTCTTTTCCTACCCGGTAGGATGGCAAGTCTTTCTAGCTCCTCCAGCTTTAGGGTTTTTCAGTTTTGAGGGCTTGATTTTGTATGCTCTGATTTTGCTCAAAGACTTGTGCTTCAACGGTGTTCTCCAACCTCTGGTAAAACGTCTTTGAGGTCTGGGTCTCTGTGTTCCCCGAGACGTCTTGGCCTCAACATCATCTGAGAAACCCATCTCCTTCATTAACGGAGCCCCCCTTTTCTGTTTTCCTAACTCAGATGCATATCATATTGGGCAGTTCCCCAATGTGCTCAAAGAATCTTATCTTAATGAAATCAAGCCTCTGGCATAAACAGCTAGCATGAAAAACAATCCTGTAACTTATTGTCTCTTGGGAGGCAGAACATGGTTACTGGATGCTGGTCATTTAGGGCACACTTCCTATGGCAGTTTGGGCAAAATTTAAAGGGAGCGCTCCTCATCTGAAAAGGCACTTAAGAACCTCCGGGATCTCAAGTTGACTTGATACTGTTCTGATGCTATGTCAAACCCTCCCCACCCAAAAAAAAACAAAAAAAAACCTCTCCAACATCGAGCATCTAAGTCACTCTCATGACTGCTTTCTGATTTTCTTGAGGTCTTTTCAACAGACTACAATTAATTCTTCGGAGGATCTATCAATGCACATACGTAACCAATAGTGTAAAAAATGAATCTAAAATGGTGGGCACGCACAGGGTCATTGTAGGCGTATGTTAGATGTCATACTAGGTCTCTGCCAAAGTCGATGCCCACTCACAATCAAACTTTTACTACAAACACACTTCTGAAACCAACCATTCAAAGGCGGAATCTTGCAAAACAAATGAATCTATAGGAGACTTCATGATGCAAAAAGAAAGTAATTTTTTCCAGCTTTGCTACAATTAAAACGGTCCCTCATACTTACTTGTTCATTGGTGGCAGGATGACACAGATGACAAAAAAATGTGTGATCAAATTCCAAGGACATAAGAATTAAGAATACTTCTTTGAGAAGGGAACACTGAGAATCAAACTAGCAGCACTCTGTAATTTATGAGCAACACTCTGACATTTGCTGGATGTGATTTCCGATTGCCAGGATTATCCTTCTTTGAAAAAGGCCGGACATGTGACTGCTCAGATGAAGCAGACAAAAAAAAAGTTAAAACAAAAAATGACAAGAATTGGCAAAGCCGATATGCCTGGATATAATGTGTTTACACCTACAGCATTAACACATTCAAACGGGCCATACCAGAATGGAGCCAGCAAGAGTGGATTTAAGGGTTAAATCTGTGAAGTCGTCCCTCACGTAGTTAAATGCAAGCACTCTATTGGAAGCATAAAGATTCCAACAACGAACAACATTAGGTGAGAGATACACTCCAATGGCATAAGCTAAGATGTGTGTGACAGTCTCAAGCCAATGGCCAAAGAGGCTAGTCAATGAAAGCCAGTGGTTGAAAGGGGCAGACCCAAAGCTCCCTCTATGTATATCATTAGCAATAGGTCTGTTTAACCGCTGCCCAAAAGCTCATACAAAAAAGAAAAAAAAACTAAAAAGAAAGTCTGACAAAAGATCAAAGTAACAGAATGCAATTTACAGAAACATTTTAGAAACCATGAGACAATAACTATGCATAAAAAAAACAAAGCTCCTATTTCAGGTTTGACTATCACAAAAAAAGACCAGTGAAGAAAAGCTCTACAACCAATCCGCTGACATGTTACTCGAGAAAGATGTAAAGAAAAAAAATCATCTGCTAGCATTTCTCCCCAGAGAGCCTTCCCTGTTCATGCCAACTGGAAGATCCACTCTCTGGGTCAACAGCAGTCACGACGGAGACATCTAATTGCCTAATCTGGCTGTAATTCTGGGTTTGGCAGCAAATTAGCATTAGGTTTTTCTCCTTAGTAATTCGGAAATGTAACTGAAATATCCTTGCAAAGTCACCAATAGGATGTGGAAGAGAATAGCATTTTTTGCACATGAAGACCCTCTGGAAGAAGGCTATGAGGCAAGTGTAGCGTCATTATGTGCCACCAGCGACATAATAAATCAATGAGGCAACTTGAGCAAATATAAACTAATGAATGCAGTATTTTCTCAGGTCATACCATTGCTCATAGCTCCATATTGGATAAAGGTACTATGCTACAAATAATTTCTAATAAAGACTCCTCGTAATGACTTTTTTTTTTTGCTTTATTCTGAATGGCATGGATGTGCTTTAAAATATTGATGTTTTTTTTAAACTTCAACAAGATACAATATTTTAGCAGGCATGTAGTCTACTAAAAGAACATGTTACTTACCTTCGGTAACGCTTTATCTGGTAGAGACCATCTAGCGTCAGATTCTTTACCAGATCCAGTCGTCTGGGGATAATTCTGAGATAAGGAATCTGCAGTTAGAAGTCTCTATCAGATGGAGAAGACAAAGTACTAACCAGGTATTGGACATTAGAAATGGCAGCCATTTTGAAGTACAGTCTGTTCACTCTGAGCAGCACAGCTATCCCAGTCTCTCGCTCCTCTTCCTACACATTTCGTTTCTAATGAAATCAACATATGGAAGGTTGGTTGGATTTCCCTTTAAGGGAGAGAGAAGGGAATTGGATACATGGTGGCCACATTGGAATCGAGACAGCTCACTGCAAGTAGCTAACCACTCCCAGCTTCTTGCATCATTTTAAACAGCATAATATAAAAGTATGAAAGAGTGATGTAATTTCTCTCTGAGGGGGCAGTGCTATGGTTGTCAGGTAACTCACAAAAATTGGTTGAGCTCCCTCAAATGAGGGGTTGGGGGTGGGAGGGTATTAAATGTGTAAGTGACCTGACCCCAGGAGGCCTTGAAGACAAATTAAAAAAAAGTCCAATGCAGCTGCATGAGAGAACAAACATTGGCAAATGGTTCTTAAAGCGTCGTAGAGTGGGGTGCGGTAGAGTGGCGTGCGGTAGAGTGGCGTGCGGTAGAGTGGCGTGCGGTAGAGTGGCGTGCGGTAGAGTGGCGTGCGGTAGAGTGGCGTGCGGTAGAGTGGGGTGCGGTAGAGTGGCGTGCGGTAGAGAGGCATGGATTGGCGTGCCGAAGAGTGGCATGGATTGGCGTGCCAAAGAGTGGCATGGATTGGCGTGCCAAAGAGTGGCATGGATTGGCGTGCCAAAGAGTGGCATGGATTGGCGTGCCAAAGAGTGGCATGGATTGGCGTGCCAAAGAGTGGCATGGATTGGCGTGCCAAAGAGTGGCATGGAGTGGCGTGCCAAAGAGTGGCATGGAGTGGCGTGCCAAAGAGTGGCATGGAGTGGCGTGCCAAAGAGTGGCATGGAGTGGCGTGCCAAAGAGTGGCACGGAGTGGCGTGCCAAAGAGTGGCACGGAGTGGCGTGCCAAAGAGTGGCGTGTCGAAGAGTGGCATGGAGAGGCATTCCGTAGAGTGGCATGGAGAGGCATTCCGTAGAGTGGCATGGAGAGGCATTCCGTACAGTGGCATGGAGAGGCATTCCGTAGAGTGGCATGGAGAGGCATTCCGTAGAGTGGCATGGAGAGGCATTCCGTAGAGTGGCATGGAGAGGCATTCCGTAGAGTGGCATGGAGAGGCATTCCGTAGAGTGGCATGGAGAGGCATTCCGTAGAGTGGCATGGAGAGGCATTCCGTGAGAGTGGCATGGAGAGGCATTCCGTAGAGTGGCATGAGAGGCATTCCGTAGAGTGGCATGGAGAGGCATTCCGTAGAGTGGCATGGAGAGGCATTCCGTAGAGTGGCATGGAGAGGCATTCCGTAGAGTGGCATGGAGAGGCATTCCGTAGAGTGGCATGGAGAGGCATTCCGTAGAGTGGCATGGAGAGGCATTCCGTAGAGTGGCATGGAGAGGCATTCCGTAGAGTGGCATGGAGAGGCGTGCCGAATTGTGGCATGGAGTGGCATGGAGTGGCGAACAGTGTTGTGACATGGAGTGGCGTAGTGCGTTGCGACATGGAGTGGGGTGCGGTAGAGTGGGGTGCGGTAGAGTGGGGTGCGGTAGAGTGGGGTGCGGTAGAGTGGGGTGCGGTAGAGTGGGGTGCGGTAGAGTGGGGTGCGGTAGAGTGGGGTGCGGTAGAGTGGCGTGCCCGAATAGTGGCATAGATTGGCGTGCCGAAGAGTGGCATGGAGTGGCGAACAGTGTTGTGACATGGAGTGGCGTAGTGTGTTGCGACATGGAGTGGCGTAGTGTGTTGCGACATGGAGTGGCGTAGTGTGTTGCGACATGGAGTGGCGTAGTGTGTTGCGACATGGAGTGGCGTAGTGTGTTGCGACATGGAGTGGCGTAGTGTGTTGCGACATGGAGTGGCGTAGTGTGTTGCGACATGGAGTGGCGTAGTGTGTTGCGACATGGAGTGGCGTAGTGTGTTGCGACATGGAGTGGCGTAGTGTGTTGCGACATGGAGTGGCGTAGTGTGTTGCGACATGGAGTGGCGTAGTGTGTTGCGACGGAGTGGCGTGCGGTAGAGTGGCGTGCGGTAGAGTGGCGTGCGGTAGAGTGGCGTGCGGTAGAGTGGCGTGCGGTAGAGTGGGGTGCGGTAGAGTGGGGTGCGGTAGAGTGGGGTGCGGTAGAGTGGCGTGGGGAAGACTGGCGTGGGGAAGACTGGCGTGGGGAAGACTGGCGTGGGGAAGACTGGCGTGGGGAAGAGTGGCGTGCGGTAGAGTGGCGTGCGGTAGAGTGGCGTGCGGTAGAGTGGCGTGCGGTAGAGTGGCGTGCGGTAGAGTGGCATGAATTGGCGTGCCATAGAGTGGCATGGAGTGGCGTGCCAAAGAGTGGCATGGAGTGGCGTGCCAAAGAGTGGCATGGAGTGGCGTGCCAAAGAGTGGCATGGAGTGGCGTGCCAAAGAGTGGCATGGAGTGGCGTGCCAAAGAGTGGCATGGAGTGGCGTGCCAAAGAGTGGCATGGAGTGGCCTGCCGAAAAGTGGCATGGAGAGGCATGCCGGAGAGTGGCATGGAGAGGCATGCCGGAGAGTGGCATGGAGAGGCATTCCGGAGAGTGGCATGGAGAGGCATTCCGTAGAGTGGCATGGAGAGGCGAGCCGAATTGTGGCATGGAGTGGCGTAGAGTGTTGTGACATGGAGTGGCGTAGTGTGTTGCGACATGGAGTGGCGTAGTTTGTCGTGGAGTGGCAAAGAGTGTTGTGACGTGGAGTGGCAGCGGGTGACGTGGAGTGGCAGCGGGTGACGTGGAGTGGCATTGAGTGTCAGAGTGTGGTAGAGTGTGGCAGAGTGTCATTTACTGGCATTTAAATGTTGTTGTGTGCTAGAAAGAATAACACCCTACAGCTTTTCCTTTCATTCCCCCAGTACCCAGGAAGACTGCAAATTGAGGATTTATGTGGCAGTCAGAGAAAGAAAGGTCAACACCAACTTCCCTCAGAAGACAGAGCTGACATTTGACCTCTGTCATTAAAAGCACAGCAAATAAGACAAGTTAAAAACAAAATTTAAAGTTCATTGCTCATTTGCTTCGGAACTTCAGCATGGTTATTTTAGGGGTGCTTCAGCCACTTCCTTACTTCCAGCACACCTGGCATACGTGTGAAATTGAGGAAGAGGATTAAGCTTTGCTATTAGTATGAGAAAGAGGCTTGTTTAAGCTATGCTATTAGTGAAGAGCACTAACCAAAATAAACAACCTCATAAACAGAACATTGTTCCTCACAGGCAAGACAGATTGATGAACTGGTAGTGGCAGAGATAAGTAGAATCAGTCCAGTAGAAAGATCAGAGGCATGAAACCTTTTCAAAGACCTAGAGCACGTTTACTGCTTCCTGAACCAGCATGCAAGGGAGTCAACTAAAAAAATGTACTCTCGTGGAGTACTCGTGGAAGAATACAAGGAGTTAGTCATAGAGGGGGTAAACAGGCTATGCCCCACAGGAGGGACTAGGACATGCTGGACAGCTTAAAACAAACAGAATCAGATTAAACTGCATTTGATCAAAATAAATAGACCATAAAAGTACAATGACAAAAAAACATTAAAATGCTAATATTCAAAAGTATTTTTGCCAATACATAATAACAGCAATTCTTTAAAAGTACTATCATGCCTTGACACTCCCCAATACGTAGTATCCTGGGAACAACATTACATGATTGAATTACATTAGAACGGAGAGGATGGGGAGCAAAAACCTTACCTAGGGTCCGCTATGCGCTCGTACCTACCAACTTTTCACCTCCGAGAGAACGAAGGTAAACTTGGGGGGAATGCCAATAGACCATTCACTGCAGGTGCTAACTCTACAAGAAGTAGGTACCAGGCTTGATCATAGTTACGACCCGCAGTAGCTGACATAATTTTGAGAACACATCCCTGAAGCCCAGAGCATTGTTCTCACATCTCAAACGTGGAAGTGAGACAGAAGACCTCAGCCCTGTGATGTTTTTGAGGGGCAGAAAGGGCAACGTGGGGACTTTATCTAAAGTTCTGGTGGTGCGATACAATAAATAAAAGTCATAAAAACAGTCAACTTATATCGAGCTCTGTAGAAAATCAATAGTATTATAATGTGAAAAATCAAGATAGGACCCCATTGCCGACCCCTACCACCCCCCCTCCCCCCTTAATGTGGAAACTCTTCCCGCAGGAATTGTAATATCAGCAAAACAGAATGCAAGGAGGAACCCCGAAGTGGACCAACACAAAGCTACAATATCATAATGTCGTAGGATGTTGGTAAAATCTACAGAAAAACATAACACGTAAAGTGCTTTGTAGTGAGATCGAATCACAGGGACAAGGGTCAAGGTGACGCTCCCAATTATTGCAGTGAGAGAATGCCACAAGCCAATGAAATACGTTTAGTCTGAACCTTGACAAAAGAAACTATTGATGTTGCTCTGCATTAAGTAGCAAGTATGGCTGCAATCCCTCAGAGATGGCCAGCAAAGAATAAGATCTAACGGAGGGCATGATTCTAACTTTGTCCCACCTTGCTGCCCTGTACTTAGTGTAACACAAGTCCCTCAATGACTTTTGCTGAGGGAGGAAAGGGATAAGGGATTTTTGAACAAATCTGGTCTAGACCAGGCCAGCGTTGAGTCCTTGATTTCCCTCAACCAAGGAATATCGAGGCACCGGTCCAGGAGCAGACAATCCTTAATGATCGCTCTGTTCAATGCAATAGCCTCACAGGTCCAAACCCGCCACCACAACATAAGAGGGCGGGACCGTATTTTGTCCTCCAAGGAGATTAACCCCAACTCACTAAGACAAATAAAATAGGCAGTGCTTTGGGGAAGGGGAAGCAAGCAGTGAGCAAACCTGTTTTCAGTTACCTGTAACCCAGATACTTTGTTGAAGCCCCAAACCCCGGCCCCTTAGTTAACCATGCTAAGGCATTTCGTCAGGTAGATCGCGAACATGTGTTGAACTGGTCTCCTTCTCAAGTTAACAGCAAATCGAAAGAGGGCGTTAATGCTCTGCACAAACTCATTGTTTCTGGTTTCAAACTGCTGGTGCCAGGATCCGGAATTATTAAAAACCAGACCCAGGTAGCTAAAATGTTTTGTGGTTTGAATGGGTTTGGAATGCAAAAAGAATTTAGGTTTAACAGCATGTTTGGAGCTGAGAAACATAACCAAGGTTTTGCTGATAATAACCTTAAGGTTCAACCCTTCCATGAAGGCTGAAAAGCAGTCTAAAAGGTGCTGAAGCACCAGGGGGGTACGCCTCATAAGGACATGGTTGTCTGCATACAACACAGCTGGAACACTATCTGGGGCAAGTGCCTGCATGCCTGGGTCAATTGCCTCTCCAGGTGGTTGATGTATTGTGTGAAGAGGAAAGGTGCAAGAACGCAACCTTGCCGTACCCCCCTACAAACCCAAAAAGGCTCCGAGCACTCCCCTCCCAGACCAAACCTCACTGAGGCACTCAAGTCCTCAGTAAATCTCTATGATAGGATAACAGACCTGTCCACGCCAAGATCTTACATTATGTTCCAAAATGTACTACGCGAAACGCAATCAAAATCAATGGACAGGTCCAAAAACCCCAGAAATAAGGAACCCTGCTTGACGATGGTATACTTGCCCAACAAGAGAGAAAGGTTAAGGCATTGGTCTTTGGTCCCGAGCAAATACGAGTTACAAAACAAATCGTAAGCAATAGGCGGAATGCATTACTAGGGAAGGTTTCAGCATGCCTTAAATATGTCTTTGCAACAAGACAGCTTTGACCAAAAAAACAAAGGGGAGTAGAAATAAATAAAATAATAACAAGCATTTGCAATGCAATCGGTCTCGCCTTTGGGACCTTATATGTATTTAGCTATGCAGCATATTAGCCTGGGTGCTGAAACATCTACTGTTCTTTAACATGGAGGGAAAGTAAGCACCAAACTGGGTAACATGCCAGGTATGGGAACACAGGGAGAGAAATATTGCCTTTCAGTGGGAAATGGTATAGTCCAAAACTCTGTTTTTAATATAAAATCGGGACCTTAGGTAGTCATATCACTGAAAATACAAGATTTGAAAAATATATTAGTGTCTAGGGGTGCTCGTGGAAGACATGATGCGGGGTTAAATTATTTATGGCCCAGTACCTTCTAAATAGTCTGTCAGATGCTGTCATTTAGTCAGGGCTTCAAGCTGTGAAATTCATATATTGTACAAAGATACCTGTGCACATGGATGCCTGAAGGGTTTGGGGGCTGTAAGAAGCCATATATTATGGCTCACTCATGTGCAACACACGCGGATAAAAATATTAGCATTGTTTAAAGCTGTATTGCGAAACCTCGTCCTTTTTTTTTTTTTTTAAGAAAAAACGGTCCTTCTTAACATTCTGCATAGGTACCAGCCTGACACTTTAATACTACGTATTTCTATTTTTTTTCCCGTGTTCAATCTTCCATAGAGACAGAACTAGATGGTTTTCTACCTGCATATTAAGAAAATAAAAACTGGGAGCCATTTTAAAAGATATGGTCTACCTAGTGATCTTGCATTTCTATTATGCTTTTTACTTTTTTTAATTGCAGATCATTGCACAACACAGGTTTGAGTACTTAGCTAGATCACCAATTACGGATGCATGCGTATATAAATATGAGCATAGATTAAGTATGGAAGGCCATGCACGTTTGGGTTACCAACGTTCCGAACGTGAGCATGCACATAAAAACTCCAGATAATCGAATTAGCTTCAACTGCATTTGAATAAGCCTGACCACGACTTGAACTTCCTATAGCATGGGGCTGTAAACAGTGACGTAACTACCATCTTCCTGCTAAACTCGTGGTCTTTCCTTTGAAAGTCGCGAGATGCAAAATGAATTTGCATATTGGAGGTTGGTTAAAAAGACAGAAGTACACGAAGGAACGAAAGCTGTCTGTTGCATTCTGTTACATAGCTAACAATGTTGATGCAACATTCTCGTTCTACAGAATGTGTAGATTTGAAAGGCTGTCACGGGCACTATTAAATCAGTTTTGAAACAAAACCGGCAATTTGATTGCAGTTAACTTAAAGATAGGCCATTGAAAACACATGCGATTTTCTGGTCCGGGAACAATCGTTAAAAACCTACAGTCCGATGGAAAAGTATGAGAGTTTAGTCTTTGTTTTCATTTCAATGCGTTTAGTACATGGTGGACACAGGTTGCATCGCTGTATATGTATCAGGTAGTGCGCTTCTCAAGAAGACCGACACTTGTTTTGCATAAGAGAAAGGTGCCCTGTCACTCTGACAAAACGAGAAGCCATAAAAGTTGAACAAATGAGCACTTATGGCATCCAGCCGGGTGGAGAGCTGAGTGCCAGCATTTCCAAAGGCTGCTAAATCGCCGGTTAACCTTGCATACGAAGGGTAATGTTACGGCTTCAAGAGATACACAGTGCAGTGATCACGGCATATCAGGAGCAGGGACCTGTGTGAGGTAACAAAAATGCCTTGTTACCTTTTAGGGGTGGGGAGGCAGGGTGGCAGACGGCTCTGGCCTGGTAGCCTTAAGTATGCTCCCGTCCAACCCAGCATCCTCGTGAATTTCCATGTAAGAAACGGGCATGCTCTCACACCTCCCGCCTCTGTAACTACCTTGAGTTCACATTCCCACAATCAAAGCACCGCGATCGCCCGCCTGTGAAGCCTGTACTGAAAGCTACTGAGGCAGACGGCAGTGGGCACTGCGCTCAGGACCCCTTTCTACCTCACTGGAGACGTAAGGGCGGACCTTGCACTACACAGCTCTCGCTGGGCACGCATCGCACCAGTAAATTTAGTCGCCATCTTGCAGTGGCAGTCACTTTCCTGTTGATGCACCGTTAACTCTTCAGTACTCAATAAACTATAACACTTGAATTTTTTTTATATCAAATGCATTACTGTTTCCGAAAAAACAATAAATGTACAACAGTGTAATGTAAAATAAGCTGTTGAGCTCTTACATGATAGTAAAACTCCGACCACACATTCAGTACACATAAATTTAAAGCTTCTGTCATTGCATCCAGTCCAGATATATAATACAACAAGTAACTAGTCAGCACTATTGGCTTTGTCAATGGTTGTAAATTGCATAAGATAAATAAGCAACAACTATGGCTTTGTTGTATAGAATATTGAAAATGCTTCACTTCTGAAATGATGAGACTGTGAAAGAACTTTAACGAGTCCTTTCTGAAGTTACCTCAAAGGCAGTGAAGGGTGGCTTTGCGGCAGAGCTAAGGTATATTTATTTTACCGAGGGTGCGAGCAAATATGGAGAGCCCGTCTGAGCAGCTGCTTTTTAGAAACACCGGCAGGACCCGGCCCACTTAAAGCCCGGGCTAAATGCAAATGTCAAACACTAAATAAATGACTGCACACAAAGAAAGTTCATATTTATCAACTCCCAGGTGAAAAGGTGCTTGTTTGCAGGTACACTTTGCTCTTGTTGAATTAGTTGGTGGCTGAAAGTAGTGCAGGTCTAACCGGATGGAATACCTGGTCGATCCCACTGCACTGATGCGCAGGGTGGATTGGGGCATTACGGAGTGGGGTGGGGGGTAATATTCTCGCAGTTCTGATTATATAATATGAGACTCACAATCAAGTTACTTGTATGGGATACTTTTGAGGTGTACGGCATGAGTCCATTTGTAATGTGCCGCGTTACAAGGCAACAGTTGGTGGCAAAAAGCGCTAAAAAGAAAAACATATTTTTGTTATAATATGGTACACATTGACTTAGATGTCTACTCTGGACCAGGAGGCTCGATCAGCATTTTCACTTGGCAACATTGAGTGATCGTGGGCAAATCTCTTCATTCGTTGTGGTTCACGTCCTTCCTCTGCCCACACAGAGAGCGCTTAGAAACAGGCGGCAACTTAGCATCAAGCGCTTTATTACAGAAAAACTGGATATTTTCGCAGTCAGGAGGGATTACTCAATTGCAGTGTGCAATAAGAGAGTGCAGTGCACGGCACAAACTGTTTCTGGTGTTTAAAAGGCAGTAAGGCTTGGGGGCAACCGTTTACCTATATATTGGCCGATGTCACTTTTATTTGTGTTTCGAGTGCCCACGGACTCCTGCGAGAGTAGTGTGGGGCACCTGGCAGCGGATGGCGGTTCTAACGCAGAGCCGTACCTCGGCGCTCTAGGTCTCGATGACTAGCTAAGTCGTGTCTAGGCGCTAGAGCAGACATTGCGTGCCGTGCCCCGCTCCTTACTGCCTTCATTATAGCTATAACATGCCTCGTTGTGTCGGCTTGAGCATCCTTGAGTTTAGAGTTTGTCACACCCTTTCTTTATAGCGCTGCAAAGACACAGTTTTACATAACAGACACTATATAAAACAAGCACGGTCGCCGACATTGCGTTTATGTAGAAGCCCGACTTGCGGGCGTTTGTGTAGGGGGGGCGTTGAAACAAAGCCTGACGAGCAGCGAGGGACGGCAAAAAAAAGTGCTTAGCGGCTAATTAAGAGACACTGTCTCCCGCTGCCAATAAAAGATGCAATCCTGGTGGGCGGGGCCAAAAGCGGACAGGGTGGTAACCAGGAGGGACTAAAAAGCCTCCTGGGCAATTATAACACCCAGTTTTGCATAATTGGTGACGCAAAATGACGCGCACCAATGGAAAACACGGGCGGAGCAGAAAGCGAGCTTCTGGAATCGTATTGATTCCAAGAAGCCCTCGTATGGCGAGAGCAGCGCATGCGCGCTGCTAACGCCAGGCGAGACCTAAAAAATGATACCTTTTTAAATTAAAGACACATTTTATATTTCCTAACTTGATTAAAATTAAGGTATTTTGAGAATATTTATTTAAAATATAGATTTCTATGTTAAAACATATTTAACTTAAGCCGTACTTGTTTGCAGTGGCTTGATTATCACATTATGCTAAGGTCTAGCATTAAAACCTGCTCACAGCACATTCAGTGCCACAAATTTTTTTTTAATAAATGACACACAGGGATCTACAACTCTGCATGGATACAGATGTCCAGACTGCTTTTAAACTGCATCCAGCTCTTAGATAAATAGTATACAATGGCATCCACACTCAAACACTAATGCTGAAATAACTGAAGAACTTACTCTCGTAGCGTTCTGACCACATTTGATCGAGAAGGTCCTCTTAGCGAGTCCATAAGAAGAATACATGGCCTACAAGCATAAAACACACAAAGGTCATAAACCAACTGAATTCAGAGTGAAAATACAAATTACATATACACATAGGTTCACAATATGCCCTATTTGCGGTTATGAACCACTGTCCTAAAGATTAATTTATGAACAATTAATGTACAAAATTTGTATCTGGGCAAAATAAAAAAAGCAGATGCAGTTTTATAAAATTATTTACTTAATCCACCATGCTAAGCTAAAACTTCATTTTTCACACAAAAATATATCTTGAAGCATGCTCATATTGTTTACAACACACTTTTAACAAAAAATAAATACAGGGAACGTTTTTTTAAATTCCCATACTATATATTAATTGTGATTTACACGGAACATAATTTACAACAGGGATAAAGCTGAAAGACAAAAAAGTCAAGCTATTAAAAACATCTATATACTGAGTGCAGATAGGGAGGATGATGCTCTGTTTACCACAACGGAGGCAGTAAGTTAAGTATCCTTTATTAAGTAAGGAAGGAGTTGGGGTCAACACATCCAATCTTCTCAGCAACGAACCAGTAACTCCCCGTAACTGTCGGTTATGCTATACACAAATGCGCTCACCGCACAATGACTCATACACATTCCATCCCACCTCATAACCAAACCCTCATGCCCTGTATGCATTTAAGTATAAACACAACACATCTTCCCCGTGTACAGAATTTCAAACAGAAACAACAATTAAAATTAAACTTATCAAAGTGCAAACAAATAAAAACACATAAAAAGAAAAAGGATCTAAATACTTCAGGGGACATAATCCTGTAAATACACAGGTTGTTCAATCGTTCTCCCAGATCTACTGTTGATCTGGACTTCTTGAACTTCACCCACCATTGCACTGTCATTATCACTTCAACCTCCATCAAGATGTTCACTCTTTTCTACTTTCTCTCTCTCAACATCCTCTCTTGTTTCTTCACTCATGCCCTTGTCTTCACGCCTCCACAATTCATCCAACCAGTAATGATTTACCACTTCATACCTTCCATCAACATCATTCGTCTTCTTACATTTCACAAAGCAACTCATGCCAAACCTTGCCATCACTCACCCTTGCAGCATCGGTTAATACTTCTTCCACCTTTAAAGAGTTAGTGAAATTACCTTTTAAGGTTAAGAAAGGTGAGAGTCAATTCACTAACACCAAATCTCCCTCTTTAATCAGACATTCCTTTGCACCACTCCTTTTGTCTTGATACTCTTTGTACTTCCCTTCCGCCCTTACAATGTTATCCTTTACATCAGCGGGAGACCAATGCAAAAGCCTTGACTTCACCAGCCAACCTTGATTGTCCTTCATAAAAACAACTCTTCCCCTCATAATAGTGAAAGGGCTGAGACCTGTAAAAGTGGGAGTGGTACGATACATCCACACCGTCCTTTTGATGCTCCTCTTCCAATTCATTCTCTTATTCCTTGCCACTTGCAAAGAACCCTTTAAAACTCTATTAACTCTCTCGACTTCACCGTTGCCACTGGGATGCTATAGAGACGTGAATTTATGTTCAATATCATTGCGCTTCATTAAATCCTTAAAAATGCCACTCTTCAACTGTACCCCATTGTCAGATACAACTCTTTGGGAAGCCCTTCTATCTGGAATATACCATCCAAGAATGCCACAACAGAATCAGCAGTGGTGCTACGCCGAATCTCCACTTCTAGTTACTTAGAAAAAGAATCCAAGGCCAGCAACACGTACCAATTACTACCGTCCTCCTCACTCACCTGACACATTATATCCACCCCTATGGTTTCCCAAACCATATCTGGGCAAGGAACAGGATGCAGGGGTGGCTTCAACACCACTTGTGAGTTGTCTGGCCCCTCACACAAATCACATTCCCTGACCACTCTTTCAACCACCATATCCATTGCAAACCACCATATCCATTGCAGGCCACCAGTAGGCTTCTTTTACCTTCCTTTTGCTCTTCCCAATGCCCAAATGTCCTTCAGGGCACAACTTAAAAATGACAGTCCTCAAGGATGTTGGCAGTACTACTCTGCACCCTCTCAAGACATTGTTCTTCATCACTGTCAATTTGTTGTGAACCTCCCAAAAGTACCTACACTCTTCCCTCAGGGATTTCTTTTCTGCCATCCTTCCACCACAAACTTCCTCACACCTTTCAATGCAAGATCCTCCCCCAAAGCTTTCTGCCATTCAACCTTGATAATGGCATCCAATTTCTCTGCACCTGCCAAACTTATATCAGTACACTTAAGGAAATTTCCTCCAAAGGCAGTCTGCTCAAACAATCCGCAACTCTATTTTTCACACCAGGTAAGTAACACAAATTATACCAATAATTCATCAGCCTTACTAAAATTCTTGCAATTCGGGGAGTGGCATTCAACAACCCTTCTGGCGTCAACACCTTCAATTGGGGTTTGTGGTCACACTTTATTTCCACCTCAAATCCTCAGACAAAATTTCTGAAGAGTTCTACATCCTATACAATGGCCAGTTTTTCCTTTTCGATAACAGAATATCGTTCCTCAGATGGGGATAGTGCTCTTGACACAAATGCAACTGTAAATTCTTGCCCTTTGACACCCCTCTAACTGAATTCAGCACCAATTCCTTTATTGCTGGCATCCGTTGTTAAAATACAATTAAATTTTGGATCGAAACCATGTAAATTTCCTGCCTTACAAATGCTAATTTTAATGCTTTCAAAATCATTTTGCAGGACATCTGACCAGCTGAATTTTGCTTAATTTTTTAATAGTTAACACAAATTGTAAGTTTTCTCTGAAGTTCTAAACAAATTTGGCATAAAACTCAGCCAAACCAAGGAATGACCCAAGATCATCCTTGAAAGTAGGAGTGGGAGATTCCCTCACAGCATACATATACAAGCTCTTCCTTAGATTTTATCCCTTCACTAGTAACTAAATGGCCCGAGTAATTCAAGCTGGTCTCCTTGAACTTGCATTTAGAAAATTCTGCCGTCAAACTATTGTCCTGCAAAATGTGCAATACTTTGTCCACTCTAATATCCTGCAGTTCCACACCCTACCCCATAATTATAATGCCATCTTGGAAAAATATTATACCACTCTGATCCTTAAATAATCTGTGCATCAATTTTTGAAACATGGCTGCGGGCGAAGCCAAACCAAATGGCATTCGCACATATCTGTAACACCCTGAAGGAGTCATGAACGCTGTCAAATCCTTGCTGTCTTCATGCAACAATATCTGGTTGTACACAGAAGATAGATCAATTGATGTAAACCACTTCATCCCTTTGGTCAGAGCCAACATCTCACCTATCTTAGCTAAAGGAAACCTCTCAACCATGATATTTTTATTGAGATTCCTTAAGTCAACGCACAAGCAGATCTTCCCATCGGCACGTCTTGGGACTACAATTGGAGCGATCCACTCTGCAGTGTCAACTACCTCAATAACCCCCTCCTTTAACAACTTCTCAATCTCCTGATCCACTTTCCTTCTCACAATCCATGGAATATTCCGAATTTTATGAACTTTAGGCACAGCGTCTCGTTTGAGTATTATCTTGTGTGAATACACTTCCAACGTTCTAATCCTTCCTGAAAAAACTTTGGGATATTTAACTTTGAAAACAAATTCCCTTTTTTCTCCCCCCTCGGTGACCAAACCCTATTCCTAGCTGTTGGGGCTACAATATAATTGCCAACGCCCTCTGGTCCACCCACTCTAGAACAGATGGATCACACTCCGCTACGTGGAGTCTGCTAACTATCCGTCTCCCTTTGAATTCAAAAGTTAACCTACGATACCCAACCATAGGAATAGATTCACCCGTAAAACTCTCTGGTGTCACATCAGACAGGTTTAAAGAATCCCCCAAAATGCCAACAAACTTATCCTTCCATACAGCTCTATTCACAATGGTGTATAGAGAAACCGAGTCAGCTACTATAAGGATATCCACCCCACCTAGCTTTACATCATACACAGGTTTTTTTTTTGACGTTTTAGAAAGAAAGTTCACACTTCCAACCTCCTACGTCTCCACAATTCCAAGCAAGCACTCACTTTGTTGGAAAGACCTCTCTTCAGGAGACTTGCCTGATTGCGAGGCTGAATCCGACTCATATTCTCTCACAACTTCTTTCTTGTTAGACTTGCTCTTCCTGCGGACTTTTTCGAAATGCCCTAAAATTCCACTCTCCCCACATTTTTGATTCTTAGCAGGACATTTTCTGCTATAGGCTAAATGGTCTTTACTACAACACCTATAACATCTCTTTTTCTGTGGCTTAGAAGATTGTCTGTAAAGACTTTTCTTATTCTCATCTTGTTTCGCACCTCTTTCTTTTTCTTGTTTGATGCAAACTACTTCTTTCTGCTCATCTTTGGAGTTTAGCCCAGCTGCCGTAGCACATTTGAAATTTCCGCATTCTTAACCACCGAAACAACTTCACAAAGTGGAGCTTCCCCATAAATCCAGAATCATTGTTCACCTACATGATGATTTGATCCCTCATCAACTCATCATGCAGGGGACCAAATCAACATGCTAACACCAATCTTTTTAAAGCAGACACTCACTCCTCAATTGTTTCAACCTTATTCTGCTTCTGTCTGAAGAAATTGTGCCGGTCTTTCGCTACACAAACAGAAGTTGAATAATATTTATCCAAATCCTCTAAAGCATTTTTTATGACATCAGCCTCGCTAGCTGTACAGGGCTTTTTCTTCATATCACTATATACAATAATCCCCTGTGGACCTCTAGAAGGCAGAAGAATTTTTATCTTTCTTGCCTGAGTAAGCTCCTCATCCTCTGTAGTATCTATATTGTTACAAAAAATACTGTTTCCACTCATTCCATTCGATGGGTGGATCCCCCATACCAGTTAAAAATGGTTGTGGAGGTGTTAGGGAGAATGTATGTGAAGCACACATTTGCGCAACACACAATACACTAAAAACAGAACTGTCAAATTTCCCAAACTTCTTTCCTTCACTAATTACCCCACTTGCTGCTTTGTCCAAAGGTTCCTTACAACGCCAGGCTGAATGTTCCATACGACCGAAATTAAGGAAATTGTCAAAACTCTGCAGTACGAAATGCCATGCTGAAAGTACCAGGAATACCCCTCATGCAGAGTTTTCCCCATGTGGCATGCAATGATACTCTACTCTACTTGTTGACTTCATCTCATGCCCCTCTGTTAATTCCTGTAACTCCGATGCGTAGGATTCCTCAACAGCAGCCCCCAACGGGACAGCTCATATGTCGGTACACTTCCCGGACACAGGAACTGATGCGATGGGCTCAGTGCTGGACTGAGCACGAAAAGACTAGACGCTCACCGGGTGATTCCTCTCAGAATAGCAGCACAAACCTTCACCACTGCTATGACAACAGCCGTCATAATGCTGTTGGAACCCACACGCAGCATGTAGACACGTAGTGCGGACTTCCTCTGTTATTGTGACGTGAGCGTCACTCGCTGAACCACATAGGCGCGCTCTCCTCCGTCATGCACCGTGCACGCATAGTCTCGTACAACCAATCCTCCAGGTCGCTGCACGCGCCGCTCTCAAGTATTTCGATGAAGCAATGCTGGTTCCCAAAAGAAATATAACGGCACCGGTGTCGGCCCCCACTCACCGCCAACTCTTAAATTTGCCCTCTGTCTTCTGACTGAAACTGCGTTGTACGGAAAGCTGTTGCTGAGAAGGTAGCACTAGTACCAGCACTACCAGCATGCAGAGGTCCATTAGATCGTCGCCAACATTGTTATGTTCAACACAACGGAGGCAGTAAGTTGAGAAGTATCCTTTATTAAGTAAGGAAGGAGTTGGGGCCAACATGTCCAATCTCCTCAGCAACGAACCAGTAACTCCCCGTAACCATCGGTTATGTAATACATATATGCACTCATCGCACAATGATCCATACACATTCTATCCCACCTCATAACCAACCCCTCATGCCCCGGGTATGCATTTAAGTGAAAACACAACAGGGGACACTACTGTAAAAACAAATGACTCACAGCTAGATGCTGTAGGTCATACATTATATAAATTATATAATCCATGTCTTGGTTTACTACGCTCCTAAGCCAATTAAAGAATTGCAATGAACAATGTGGAAGTAAAAAATAAACACAAAAGGATATCCCTTAAACTATCTGAAGTCCAACAGTTAATGCAGACAAATTAAATGCTGTGGCTGTCATGGGGTTATAATGTATCGACAATCTTAAACCTATTTTAAATTTTATTAAACAGGCAAAGTATAAAGAGATGGCTTATTTTATATTTTGAAATTGCTTGTGTCACAGGCTTAATATTTCTTATAAATGTTTCATTGTTTTCTGTAGACCGTTTTGCACCAATAGGAAATACACTGGCAAACTATGAAAACTAATCAAATATGTGAATCAAACAAAATGAACTACTCTTACTGTGACTGGCATCTGATTCAATCTTTGTGGATGGCATTTTCTGAAATCACTTTTTAACCCTTTTCAGAAAAATCGGTTTCAAATAAATTTTTCTTTGTTTCAATCACTTTGCAAATTTCCAGTGAGTTTAAAAAGTAAGACTTCACCAATGTTTGCATATGAATAGTGTATCACCCATATAAATGAGTCATCTAAAAATAATTACTCCAGATTAAAATTCAACCTAGAACAAGCATTAACATAGCCAATAGGTCTGGTGTTAACTGCGGCCTTTTTGCTTTTTAAATACTTCTTGTGTCATGGTTTTTGGAAAACATTATTGTTGGGGAGATTCGGCACCCTCACGAGTATGAAAGAAATTGGCTAAAAGAAAATACTTTTGGGTGAAACATTGCCAGAGTAGTACTTGACACTGAAGGGAACTAGTCTGCCTGTGAACGTGCACTTTATGAAATAGCAGAATCCTGTTGCTCACAAAGTATTTAGGCAATGGCTGTAGCAAGTTGATCCACTGCCCCATGCTGTAAGTGAGCAGAAGAGAAATGTTAATGAGAGCAGATCAATAGAGGAATGGGGCTAGCTGAAAGCCTTTCGTTACTGTAGTGTTGGGCATGTATTAGATGTTGGAATGTTTATTATTACTGTGTGCTCGCGCATGGAGTGTACGCTGGTAAGAAGGTTCGAGGGCAATGTCAGTTGCAGCTCGAACTTCGGACCTTTTGTGAATAAATACTTACTGATGAAGATGACTGTGTAAGGCTTCAATTTACTTCATTTTGGCGACGATTCAGGATCTCGATTCGCTTCACCCACCGATGGACTGCACGCAGACTGGCCAGCTCGTGACACGAAGTTCCTGGTGAAGGCAGCGGTCAGGCACAGGAGGGCAGGTGCCACCGCGAATTAAGAATTTCGGGGACATGGTGGAGATTCCTCTCACTCCTGCTTTTTGGTGAGGGGCACAGCTGCTGTGGTCTCCGCGGATTTCTGCAACCGGCGCGTCTCGAGCGTCTGAGCGTGTGCTCGAGCTCCTGGTGTGGTTGATCGGTGGGGTGACGTAACAGTAGCTCTGACACTGCTGTCACGGAACGTCACCTGCCAGCAGGAAAAGGAACAACGCCTTCCTTCCTATGGCAAGAGGTGAAAAACCCTGAGTCGGCTTGTTGGTCACGAAGGCCGTACAGCTATTTAATGGGCTGCTGGCGTTTCGGGAGCAGCTCAGATGGAAGGGCGAGTGCTCCAGGGGTGGAAGGATCGAACTGATTGGTGGCTCCCATTTTAAGGTGAAATGCAAGATCACTAAAGGGTGAAGTGGTCAAAATCGTTAGGAAAAAAAAAAAACAGAGGAGCTGTGCTGTAGAACTAATTTGTTACCTTGACTGGCTATATTTGGGGATAAATAAAGTTCCAGATCACTTAAGGGCAAAGTGATCAAAAGTGCTAGAAAATAGAAAAAAACAGGAGGAGCTGTGCTGGCATAAATAATGGCAACGCCACATCAGATCACGCAACATCCTCCATTTCTTGGTAAACCCAGGAAACCAGCTATGATGTGGCCTGAATGGTTCAGGCTGTTTGAGAATCATTTGGTGGCCATTGACACTACGGAATATACTCCTGCGCGTAAATTCGCCTTGTTGTTCGGAAGCCTTGGTCAAGCAGCTCTATGCATTTTTGACAGTTTTCCTCCGATACCTCCCCCTCAGGGGCAGTCCGGGGACAGGCAGTAGAATGTTTATATGGAAGCAATAGCAAGACTAAGGAAACAGTTTTCAGACACTCCGAATATAATGGAAAAAGCGCCATAACTTTGATAAGCGTAAGCAAATGGAAGACGAGAAGGTGGAGGAGTAGTTCTTAGCCTTGAGGGTATTGGCAACCTCCTGTGGATTTGGTCCGTTGTTGAATGACTACATTAGGGACCAGTTTGCATTTAACTGTGCTTCCCACAAGACCAAAGAGAGGTTACTAAGTTGTAAAAATCCGTCACTGTCCGAAGTCATTGACTTGGCGTTGAGCGTAGAGAGATCAGCAATCTTAACAAAGGCAATGCAACTGGGGGCAAAGGCTAAAGTTAATTTGATTTCGACACAGGATGAGACCATTGAGGAACGGTTATACGCAGTAGGCACGAAGGATAAATCTCAAAAGTCCGAACAGAAAAAAGGTCAAAATATTTGCTACTGATGTGGTTCAAAATTTCATTTTAGTAATTCTACTGGGTGCCCTGCTTTAGGCAAACGCTGTTTAAATTGCAAGAAGATAGGCCATTTTCAAAAGGTGTGCAGGGGTTTTAAGAAACCTATGAAGGTGGGCAGTGTGGATGTGGAAGCGGACTTGTGTGCAGAATCTCTTAACAATGTGGTGTTAACATTAGATTACGAGGGGGAGCCCTTGGAAGTGAAAGGACCGCTATGTGCAGCTGCTATTGATGGAATTGAACTTCAGGTCATGGCAGACTCTGGGTCCTTCGGGATTCAACGTTTTACGAGAACTGGGGGGGAAGACTTTGCGTTGATTAAGACAGATGTAAACCCCAAGGCTTTCGGGGAAAAGGATATTGAGATGGTGGGATACTTTATGGCCAAAGTGCACGTTATGGGCAGAGAGGCTTTTACTAAGGTGTATGTGGCTGTCAAGCAGAAGAATATAGTGGGGTGGAAAGACCTGGCACGAATGGGGCTGTATCTGGTTCCTGGTGATGACAATCCCATAAGGGTGAGGGATGTGACTGTGTGTAATGTGAATGAAGCAGGGGTTGATATCAAGGAGCTTTTAGCTGAATTTAACACTGTATTCAGTGAACAAGTGGGTCTGGTGAAAGGTGTGGAACATAGAATTAAACTGTTGCCAGATGCACAACCAGTAGCACACAAGGTGCGGCCGGTACCTATGAGCGTGAGGGAGGAGTTAAAATCCATGTTACAGGGATTGTGTGCACAGGGTATTATACAACCTACTGAGTCGTCACAATGGGTCACACCCATAGTGTTGGCACGGAAGAAGTCAGGAGAGATTAGGTTGTGTGCGGACCTTAGGGGCCTCAACAAAAATATTGTGGTGGACTACTACCCCCTGCCTAGAATTCAGGAGCTTTTGGTGAACCTGGCGGAGCCAAGAGGTTCTCCTTGATTGATCTAAGGTTAGCCTACCATCAGGTGCCGTTATCAAAGGAGTCGCAGGAACTGACAACTTTTGTAACCCCTTTTGGGGCGTATAAGTTCCTGAGGCTTTCGTTTGGCCTGATATCGGCAGCCAGCATGTTTCGGAGGCTAATGGAAACCTTGTTTCGGGATACAAAAGGGGTGCAGGCATATTTGGATGATATTTTGATTTTCGCGTAGAGTTTGGGAGAGCATAACAAGCTTTTGAGGAAGGTGTTGTCTATTCTGGGTGAACGGGGCATGGCAGTATGAGCGGACAAGTGCAAATTTGGGGCGAGAATTGGAGTATTTGGGGCACACGGTCTCAGAAGAGGGCATTAAACCAAAGTTCTCGGTCAGAGTGATAAAGGAGGCAAAAGCACCCAGTGATAGAGATACTCTGCTCGTTTTTGGGGCTGGCAAAATATTATGCCAGATTTGTAGTAAATTATGCTCAAACAGTGGAGCCTTTACGCGCACTTCTAAAGAAAGGACAAAGATGTGTATGTTCTGAGGAGCTTGATGGGGTGTTTGCGAGGGTGAAAGTCAATTATTTCTGCTCAAGCCCTCCATGCTTTTCGGGAGGACTGTGCTTCAGTTAAAAGGTGGATGCAAGCATGAGAGGGTTGGGGGCAGTGCTCAGTCAGAAGGTAGAAGGTAGAGAGCAGACAGTGGAATTTGCATCTAGGTCCCTAAAGCAGTTTGAGTGCCAGTACACTACTATAGAGCGGGAGGCGCTGGCTTGTGTCTGGGCAGCCTAAAAATTTAAGATGTATATTTGGGGGCGCAGGTTTGAAATCTACATGGATCACAAACCATTAACTTTCATCTTTAGCAAGGTAAACAGTAGCAACATGTCAGCCAGACTTACCAGACTGGTCTCAAAGCTCCGAGAGTACAATTTTGAAATGAGGCACATTGCGGGGGGGGAAAAACTTCAGTGCGGATTGTTTATACAGACTGTTGATGGAAAAGGATGATGAGGAGGACCTTGTTGAGGATGATGTGGAGTGCGTGGCGGATGCTTTAGAGAAGTGTTTTTTGGTTATATTGGAAAGTGAATGGAGAGAAGCGAGGACAAAAGATGCTACTCTAGCTAAGGTAATGGAGTACACCAGACAAAAGTGGCCTTAAGTGAGATGCTTGGTTGGGGACTTGAAAAATTGTGCTCAAATTGCGGATGAGTTATCAGTAAAAGATAACATGGTAATGAGAGGAGACGGTTCATTCCTCCTTCTGGTTTGCGTGAGTCCATCATAAAAGTAGCGCACCAAGGGTACATGGGGGTTACTAAAACAAGTATGAAGGGGAAACAACACTATTGGTGGCCAGCCATGGACTCCCAGGTTAGGAGAATGGTGGATAATTGCGATGAGTGTTTGTTGTCTGATAAACACTAGAAGACCGTTCACACACCACAATTTCCAGGGGCAGCTTGGGAAAAAATTGGGTTGGATTTCTCTGGGCATTATAACGTGTTAACAAATGACATCAAGTATTTGATTTTGGCAATGGATTATTCTTCAAAGTGGATGTATTATAAATTTGTGGAGGCACCGGATACTGACAATACAATTGGATTCTTGAAAAGATTATTTTTGTTGGAAGGGGCATCTAAAACGTTGGTCACGGATAATGGTACACACTTCGTGTCCGAAAAGATGTGCAAGTTCTTGGATAGGCAGGATATAAAACACCTCAAAGAGGCATTATATTCGCCTACTTCAAATGGGTTAGTGGAGCGAGGTAATAGGGTGTTGAAGGAAGGAATTCAAGTAGCAATGGCATCGGGCTCGGATGTAGGGAGATTTCTAGAAGAGAAAGTGTGGAATTACAACACGTCACCCCACTGCACCACGAAGGCTACTCCATTCGAGCTGTTAAGCGGCAAAAAGGCACACACAGCTTTGTTTCCATCGTGGTTGGGGGAAAAAAGGACAGAGAAGATAGGTGGAAATTTGAGTGCAGGAGGGGTGGCAGATAAGGTGTGGGCGAAGCAATTGCGGATGAACGGAAATTTTGATTAAAAAACTATTTGGTGAGCAGAGTGGGTGATGATTAAAAAACCTCTAAAAGTAAGAAAAGGAGACTCTGTATTTTTGAGTCCTGTGCAAGTTGGCAAGGTTAGTAAGGGAGCAGCTTTCATGGAAGGTAAAGGTTGGTGGAACAAGAGGCAGTTGGTGAAGGTGACAGGGTCAAGCTGAGATCATTAAGCATAAGAAGGAAGCGAAGAAGGATCATGATCATGGTTGGACTCATTGGCTGCAATCGGAAACAGGGAGCGGAACAGTGTTGGAGGGGGGTACGGAAGTGGTTCCGCGGGGGTTAGCACCAATGGTTGGTGGGTCCGTAGTGGGGTCTACTGCTTCAAGTGTGGAGTCTAGTCACCGGATCAGAAGGGCTCCCGTTAGGTTTAAGGATTTTGTAAAACATTAACGTGCCTTGCCTGGGTTCAGGGAAGGTCATGCAAGATATAGGTTTGTATACCTGCATCTGGAGCGTTGGTTGTTTTGTTACTCTTAGGGTGTTCTTTTGTTTATTTTATGATAAGGGGGGAGGTGATTTAGTGTTGGGCATGTATTAGATGTTGGAATGTTTATTACTGTGTGCTCGCGCATGGAGTGTATGCTGGTAAGAAGGTTCTAGGGCAATGTCAGTTGCAGCTCGAACTTCGGTCCAGGGAGACGCTCCATGTCGTGGGTGAAGCTTTTGTGAATAAATACTAATCTGATGAAGATGACGGTGTAAAGCTTCAATTTACTTCAGTTACAAAAACCTTGGAACTTCACAGAAAAAACATTACCCTTTAAAAACCAAAAAAACAGGAAAATGATCCTGTTATAAGTAATTGACATAAGAATAACTTGAACCACCACAGATTTCAGATGTCATCAGTGATGTAATATGTAAGGTCACAAGCAGATCACAGCAGTGCAAGTTATATTTAGGTCAGTTTCGTATAACTGTCAAATTTCCCTTGTTTTTTAACATTAATGCTTTTTCAGTGAATCTTAGGCTTTTTAAAAGTAAGTTAAAATCTTCCTTATGTATAACTCCACTTTAACCTTTAGATTGTTCAGTGAATTTCTATTGTATTTTTAACATAAAATAATATCTTATAATAATACGTTTGCGGTCAACCTTCCGCCGCCATGTAGGGCCTTCGGTGCTGTGCAGCAGGAGGTTGGCCCAGGGCCTGGCGGCAAGGCCCGAGCTAAAAAGCCCCATGGGCAGTTCATACCCAAAACCTTCATTTGATTCGGTCCTGCAAGATCACAACGAGGCAAAAAAAAAAAAAAAAGATTATATATATATATATATATATATATCTTTAACCCCAGGGAGTCGGAGGGGGCTCTGGGACCCGACCATGCCGCCAAGTATCTTTTTTTGTGTACATTTTCAGCACACCAAGTCCCAGTGTACTGTAAGGATGGTCGTAACACTGTTTCATGTCGTGAAATATGAACAGTCGCCACTGAGCAGTTATAGTTAGGACCATGTTTCCATAGCAGATGGGGCTTCAGTTTGTTAATAACGTGGCCTCGTTTGAAGAATCCTGTGATACTTTCCCAAATATAAAGTCTCATTCATATCAACTCCTTCCTAGAAGGTTTTGGGGTGATCCAACAAGCGAGAGCCAAGAAAAAGGGGTGGTCTCAAAACAATTTGACCAGTGGGCCTAGTTTTGCCTAAAGTGTTTTGAGCACTCATTTGGAGACCCGACGCCCCATAATATGCAGGCGCCGGGGGCTGAGATTCTAAGAAAGGGGGGGCTGAGTTCGGCCTAAAGGATATCTAGTATCCCCATTAAAGACCCGGAGCTCAGTAATATGTGGTGCCCGCTATCGATTGGACACTATGTACCTACCATTCATGATATTTGGATAAAACCATGGCAGCACGATTACGTTACGGACCATTCTATTGTTTGGATTAGCTGTATGAAGCGTAACCCAATATGATGGCTCATATTGAGGTAACTCGGGCTATTTACCATACACAACAGCGCAACCCTAACACACAGGAAGATGAACTTTACTGGAGGGGACCCCCTAAATAAGGCAAACCTTCACTCATAGAAACCATGGGGGCTCCAGAAATGATTTTTTTTTTTATCTACACTGCAGATCCGCAGTTCCAATAGACAAAAAAGAAATGCAGGCTCCCCCACCCGTTTTCAAACTTAGCATGATCACCCCCCCCCCCCCACCCGATGTGGGTCGCCGGTTTGATTTCTTATGGGTAAGAAGGCATACAGTCCCCCTCCTCTCTGAGCCCTTTTTATGGCCCTGGGACCCCATCCTGGGGTCTCCAATTACAATTCCAAGTTGGCGTGCAGCCCCCCTCCCTGAGCATCTTAGAGGCCCCGGGAACCTATACCCCAGGGCTGATAATTTGGGGAGAGGGCGCACGGCCCCCCTCCACAAGCTGGTCTTTAGCTCTGGGGACCCCATCTCGCTGGGTGAGATGTAAGCAGTGTTCTGGGGACTCCATCCACTGAGACGCTGCTGTTTTCTCCCCAGGAAAGTGCGGGCTTTCCCAGTCTGCCCTCTCCCAGGCAGGAAACACAACTTTGCTCCCGCCCGAATGGAAGCAGAAATGTAAGCTGCTCTCACCCGGGCGGTAGCAAAGAAAGATTCCCACCAGCACCACAATGGGTGCTAGCTGAGTTTCCGGCAGGAGCACTGGAGCTTCCGCGCAGCCCTAAACGACTTGGATGCACCCAAGTTGGGAACAAAAATGTTGGCTTCCGCCGTTACCCAGTATGGGCGCTGGCTGGAGAGCCGGCAGGGGCCTTGGGCCCCCCTCATAGCCCCCCCTCATAGCCCCCAACACGGGAATATGCTGTGGGTGCCCCATGTGCGCACTTCCTGTGATGTATCCTTCTCACAAAGGCCTCTGAACTGGGTCCATGTGTTGCTGTGAACACATTTTTAAATGTATCCGTTCCACTAGGACTTGGGTGTTCAGAGAGAGGCCCTTTGTGTGGTGTCCGCCAAGACAAGGTCTTGCATGCAGCAGATTAAGTGCCCTTGCAAGTTGACAATCACCACTGGGACATCTGCGAATCGATTGGGAATTCCCATCACTTCACGTGCTCTTTAAAGGATAAGCTGGCGAACCCATAGAAGAAGTGGGTAAAGAAGCTTCAAAATAAATACATATGCAGTCGCTGAACTTTCACTGCATACCAATCCATAGAAAAGCGTCAGCAGCAAAGGTTTCCCCACTTTATATGCACTCGTTTAAAGGTGTTGGGCGTGTTGGGGTGCCTGTCCGTACTTCTGTCATACAATCAATAGATTAGTGAAAAAAATGGAAAAGCGTTTTTAAAAAACATTTGAAAGGCTGCCTGAGGCAGCAATTAGGCTAAAATACTGCGCAGTGCAGTCTTACATTTGGGGGCGCAGCAAAAGATAGTGTTTTTGGGGCTGAGATCACGGATTACTTCAACTGGTACACAATGAAGGCGTAAAGGTAGTTATAATTTTCACACGAAAATCACATTCCTACAAGCACGTACAGCAAACGGAGGCCCTGACATTATTCTGGCGAAAAAGGGAGGTCTCGAATGGTCTTTAGAAAATATTGAATGAAGTAGCTCCATATAACAACCGCCAAACAAACTTGAAGAGAAAATAGTAAACACATTTCAAAAGGCAAGAAAATTGATGGAATATATAAGAAATAGCTTTGAGAAAGAATGCAAGAGAGAACCTGGAGACCGCAAAGGTTCTGTGTGTGTGTTAAGAGAAGCAGCAAATGCAGCCTCCAAGCATATCCTTTTTACAAAAACAGCATTATTGCTAGAAAATGTAAAATATGCCGCGTGTGCAACCAGATATATATTTTTTTTTATACTTTGCTGAAAATTCAGATTTAGAGTTACACAACCTTGTCGTCCTACCTACTCAATCAAACAAGCATTGGCATAGCCAATTGGTCTCGCTTTTGGGACCTTATAAGTATTTAGTTATGCAGCACAATATTCTTGGCGCAATAACATCAACTGTTGCATGGCTAAAAACTTATAAGGTCCCAAAGGCGCCGGGACACTTCCGAGTAACCGTGCACGCTATAAATGGAGGTTAACATAACATAACAAAGGCGAGACCTATTGGCTATGCCAATGTTTTTTTTGTTATGGGGGTGGCATAAATAACAGGAGGGTGAAGGTTATTCAGTCAGTTATTTAGGTAGTTAGTGAGAGTGATTTTCGAGAGTAAGTCAGTGAGAGAGAGTCAGTTAGTGAGAGAGTGAGAGAGTTAGTTAGTCAGTTAGAGTGAGAGAGTCAGTTAGTTAGTGAGAGAGTGAGAGTCAGTGAGAGAGTGAGAGTCAGTAAGAGAGTGAGAGTTATTTAGTGAGATTGAGAGAGTTAGTTATTGATAGTTGCTTCACCCCTTGCTCTCCCTGTTGTTTCTATTCCCCTGATTGATTTAAAAACGCTTTTGCACGTTTTATTTTTAATTACCGATCTTACTTGGATCAGTAACTAAAGACAGAAAGTGTCCATGTATGCTACACAATGAGGCTGGCAGCCACGCAAAGTATTTTTACATTTTACTTCAGCCATGCTGCACAGCATTGCTGACGCTGTGTAGCATGGCCACAAACCATTAGCGAGACCTATTGGCTTTGCCAATGCTTGCTTGTGATGCACTTTCTACGATGTCAATTCCTATGTTGCCATGTGTGATGTCATGCGCCGTGATGTCACCTGCATACTGCCTAACTAGGTTAGTCCCCCCACTTTATTTTTTTTTTTTTAGGACTTGTGCCCTGACTATAAGCCAGATCGAAAAAACAAAGAATAACTGAGCGTCAAAATGTAGTTCTCATTTGACCATTTTGCTTGTTCTTTTTAAAAACTGAAACCTGGTCACTAGTGTAAGGGAATATTTACTCACTCCATAGATTGCATTTATAACGTTTCTAAACAATACTCCATCATGACGTGGAGCACGGGTAGTTGCATGTATACTTGTGAAAGTGGCCCAGAATGTAAAGAGCTGTTCGGAAAAATATATATATATATTTTTTAAAACACCCACATGGACCAGCTAAAAGCACCTTCGGGGAAATTAACAGGATTAGTTTGAATTTGGCATAACAGAAACTGCTTAGTAGCAGCGCCACGGGCAAGTGCTGGCATGTAGCAAGCATCACTTCACATTGTATTGGGGCGTGTTTTAACTACAAGTAAGAGAATGGAAATAGACAAGCGACATAGCGGGACTTCCATGTTAGAAAGCAATCGATTTAAAAATCGGATGTGGTTTGTTAGCATCAAAGGAGGCGCTAAAGGTAGAGTGCAGGCGTTATAAGGGCTCGGCCTCACACGGTCCCATTTAACTGCTCCAAACGAAGCCTCTTTCACTTCTAAATGCAATATAGGGAATCAGAAAATACCCCGCCACACAGACTCCTCCCACCCCTTGAAGTTTCAAACAAAAAACATTAAAAGTACGTCGTGCGGTCATGAAACACCTCTGTGACGTGCAATATTCTTATAATTTACAACTCGGGATGCTTGAACCCATATATGGTACCCCCTGGAATTTCTTCTGGTTTAGAGGTGCTGATTAGATCGCAGAAACCTCTGGCTGATGGAACGCTGACGACCTGAGGGACGTAACCCGCGGGAAGGATTTCGTTTTAGAGGTGAACTGCTCATAGCTTTTCACGCATGGAATTTAATAGAAACAAGTTACAACTTATTAGTGTGCGATCTGGAAAAATGTTTACTGTGCATGTAGAGTAAAAAAAATCCGAGTCCCGCTGTTTCTAAGAAACTGGGTTACATTTTGCACAAAATATACGTTTCCCACTGCAGAAAAAGAGGCACGCTCAGAGAGCTATAAAAACCTGTGCCCATTCTGCTTCCTGGAATGACGTCAGCCCCGAAAGCTGCCAGTGAAAATTTACAGCCGGTGCCATCTGCTAAGCGGAGCCTGGGAAGCGTTCACATTGTGGGTATGGTGTGTACACAGGCAAGCTAAATATAACAAAGCAAAGGAACGACTACATGTTGAATGTGGAATAAAACACTGACGCGATTTTACTAAAAACATGTAAAATATGCGAAAACAGACCCCAAACAAAAAACAGAAAACAAACTTACTTCTGCCCGTGCCAGACAAGTGTATTCTGCAAGGCAAACGGCCACATCCATTACGAACAACATAATACAGGGAACAAGCATTGGCACGCGAGTGGTGCGCGCGAAAGGGATTGCGTGCTGTTAGGGTGCTGCGAGCGCTTAATGAGCCGTGATGGAAAGCCGTCGGCAGCGTGAGAGAGGAGCGGGGGCGAGCGAGCGCGGCAGCCTGCTGAGCTGACCACACGCTCGTGCATCGTGCCTGAAACGTGCAGGTAACCGCACGGAAAAGGCCATTGTGCACGAGCGTGTGGTCAGCTTTCAAATGCCCACTACATAAAGTCTTCGCCAGAAGCAGCGCTTGCGCGCTACTCTAGGCTCGACCTAAAAAGGTATCGTCCGAACTCGTTTCCTAGCAGAGCGAGGTTACCGAGAAAATTGGTGTAGTCCGCTAACGATTCGTTTTACTGTTTCTCCACAGGGAGGCAGTGTTGTACCAGCGCAAAACAGAAAACCCTTCAGGTCGCAGATCGGGATCCAATAAATGAGCTCCTAGAGTAATGGAAATCGTTCCAAGTTTTGTTCTATCCTGTGCATTGAGTGACGGTAACATGATCCGAGTAAGGATGCTTTGGGATAGGAGTGTAGCATGTCTGTGAGTGATCTACTGGCATCAGTCGGAGAGCTTCAGACAAAGGGCTAAGCTGTATAGAAGTGCTTGGCTCTCAGTGAAGGTTTGAATTCATGTGCTAACAATTGTATTATCTTCCTGTAACGTAATTAACATGGTGAATAAATCAACTTGGGAATATGAGCAACGTATGAACAGTGTCGCCTAAAAAATGTCTTTAGTTGGTAAAATGATTTTGTCTTTCTGCATAGAAATACTAACCACTAAGGAAATAGACTTTTTTTTTTCAAACTTAATAAAAAACTGGACATTAATTTCACATACCAAGGATCAATGTTAAGGATTAATTAAATGCATAATTAGAAACTGGCCTGGGTTCACGTAGAAATTAATAATAATGTAGTGTCACTAGACAGTTCTTTCTGCTGTCACACAAGTGGTACCGAATTTGAGGATGTATACTTGGAATTGGGGTTATAAACAAGTCATCAAGGAGCCTCAAAAAGGGGGATGTAATTTTCTTTGGTTAATTAAAGCAAGACACAAACATCTCAGGGTAACCCGACTTGGGGGAAAAAGGCAGGTTCAAAATTAATTATGCGTTAACCAGGGACACGTTTAAATCGTTTCTTCTGTACATAATCTATTCTCAGTACAAAGATCCCTTAAACAAATAAACAAATGGTGTTAGATTATGTGTCCTTGCCTGAATTCGGTTCAACAGAAGACCCACCGGGAAGGATTATATGGGAATCGAGCCCTAGTCCCTTTTGCTGCAGTGGCACTAGTTTGATGGTTCTTTATAATAAGAACACCTGCACTCCCTCCATCGATAGGTAGTGATGCTCCTTGGAAATGTGTGGATGGGGCTGAATGATGGGTATGGGTGGGTGAAATTCATAGCAGTATCCTTGGGCTACGGTACCAAATACCCACTAGTTTGAGGTTATATCTTCCCTAATGGGAAGCAACAATCTCAAAATCCCAGTCAGTGGTCAAAGTTGTTGGGGGGGGGGGAGGGGGGAGGCTGTGACTTGGTCATTGTTTGGCAGACGATGCGTTTCTTCCGGTGCATCTCGGCCTTTGCCCCAGCCATTGCCTCCGAACCCTTCTCTACCATACTCTCTCTGCTACTGGCGCTGTTGGTCTTCTGGAAAAGGCTCCTGCTGGTCCTGTGGCCTTGCAAGTTTAAACACGGGTTTTCCTGCTGCAGATGTCTGCGGTCTGCAACAGTTTTGCTTTTGCTGCTGATGGCTTTAGCAGTATCACTGTCTCTCTTGGTCTGTTCCAACATCTCATCAACTAGGAGGGCAGAAAGATGTTGTCCTTCAAAGCGCAGACCAGTTCGTTGTTGCTGGACTGAACTCACATCTTCTGAGCCATGTATAACAATAGGGTAAGACACTGGTCTTTACCTGCATTGAGGCAGTGTGTTGAGCCTAGCAATCCCTGCATGGTCACCCCCAAATCTTTCGCCTCTACCCCTCCAATTTTCTGAATTATTTTTGTTGGCATTAGACTTTGTGCACTTTACCACTACTAACCAGTGATAAAGTGCTTGTACTCTCTCCCTAAAACATGGTAGAATTGTCCTGTACCTGATTAGCACATTTTGTAAGTCCCTATTAAAGCGGTACTACATGCACCCAGGGCCTATAAATTAAATGCTAGTAGGGGGCTTGCAGCACTCATTGTGCAACCCACTAAAGAAGCACTTTAAAACGTGTCTTATGTCTGCCACTGCAGCCTGTAGTGCAGTTTTAACACCTTCGCTGCGATCGGAATTCCGCTCAGGTGCTGGACATTCCGATCGCGGGCGTGCACACGCCCACCGCGCAGCATGACGAGCTGAGCTCGTCATGAGCATCGAAGAGGTTAAAACTGCCATTTCGACCAAGCCAACTAAACCTTTTGCCAGTCTAAGTTTTCTACATTCATACAAGTCGCCCGTAAGGTAGGCCCTAAAGACTGTTCCCATGAGGCACAGGGTCAGACTGATTTGCATATGGCCATGTCTGAACTGGGGTGGTGGAGTGAGCTAAAGAATGATGATGGATTAAACCCAGATCAGTTGACTGGGGGTGAGTGTTTGATTTGCTCAAGCACTCCGTCCATCATCCCCTTTTGGTATCGCTTTGTTCGCCCTAAGTTGGCAGGTTATGCCCAGACGTGGGTCCCTTGCTCACTTTGCCACTGGATTCAAGCTAGCCTGGCTGATGACGGCTGAATAGCCAGAAACCAGTCCCAGGAGGCTTGTTTCCGGTCCAGGGAAGACATGGCTTGGCAGTTTGGGCTGGACTGTTCCCATGAGGCACAGGGTCAGACTGATTTGCATATGGCCATGTCTGAACTGGGGTGGTGGAGTGAGCTAAAGAATGATGATGGATTAAACCCAGATCAGTTGACTGGGGGTGAGTGTTTGATTTGCTCAAGCACTACGTCCATCATCCCCTTTGGTATCGCTAAAGACCCATAGGGCAGGGTGCATTATATTTAAAAAGTAGGACATATGTTTTTAAGTTTTACATGTCCTGGTAGTGAAAAACTCCTAAATTAGTTTTTCACTTCTGTAAGGTCCATCCATTGGATTACATTGGGATAGCTTATTATATTTAATAACTCCTAACGTTTGATTGGGAGCAAGTAGAAATATTATGTATGGACTCGAATTACACTTTAAAATCCTCTTTAATGGGGAAGTCAGATTTTATGTCACAAGTCTAAAAATGCCACTTTTGAATTTGGGTTGTCAGTATGTCCTCCCCAGTTTAAAGGCTGGCACCAGCTATAAATATTTGACCCTCCGCACAACTCTTCAGTACACTCCTTGACCTGCGCATATTACAAGAGGAAGGACTGCCTTGCTCCCCAGAGCACTGCCCTGCTACTTGGGGCCTGCTTTGTTCACAAGAGGGCTGCCCTGCTGCTTGAGGCCTGCCTTGTACCCCAAGAGCACTGCCCTGCTGCCTGAGGCCTGTCTTGTCCTCAGAGGACTGTACTGCTGCCTGAGGCCTGCCATGATCTCTGAGAAGGAAGACTGGACCTGCTCCTTTCAACCCAGGCTAACCCGAGTGACTCCAAGGGTCAGTTGGCTGACCTCCTGTTCTGAGCTACAGGGACACAACAAACTCCAGAGGCCTTCCTGCAACTGCCCAGCTGACCTGCTGTACTGGACCTGCATGAGCCCTGCTGGCCTCTGCTAGAGTGAGTCCCTGATCCCCAAGAGGTGCCTCCCCAGGACCTGGACCCTTGGCTGGCATCAGAGTGGACTCCTCTTCAAACAAGCATTTGCAATGCAATAGGTCTCGCATTTACGTGAGTTTGACCTATTGACATTGCAAATAACAATGCCTTTTTTTTGTTTTTGTTTTTAAAACATAAATAAAAGGCATTGTCGTTTAAAATGCCAATAGCTTAAACTCGCGTAAATGCGAGACCTATTGCATTGCAAATGCTTGTTAATTAAATGGGCCTCTGCCACACTCCCCCCCCACCCCCCTCTCTGGGTCCCTGTATATAGATTGGAACTGATTGGACCGTGGCTGCAACCCCAGCCCGCCCGTCTATTGATCTGCTGGCTGCTACATGGGAGAGCTGCATCAGGTAGGCAAAAATATGCGAAATTTGTTAATGTTTTAGGAGTCTACAAGGGCTCGCACAATGTCCTTAAAGAGAACTTATATTAATCTGTAAAGTGACATTTCTGCGCACAGATCACAGAATATTCCTGCTCTGCCCTCAAGTAGCACTTCCCAGGGGGTCGTCATTAGCGCAGCCTCCCGAGCTCCTGCAGCCTCTTGTTCCCATGACTTGTTCCTGTGGTTGTCCTCCATGAAAACACCCTTGCCCAACACACTGCAGGCGGAGTACTCCTACTTGACTCTGCTTGAGTGGGTGAGGGGCAGAGAGGGTTTAGAGCTGCTGCAGGTGGGGTCTGGGTCTGCATGGAGGGTGCATGGTGAGGGATGTTCCTGTATGTCTGCAGAGTGAGTGGTGTGACTTAACGAGTGTGGGAGTGATTTGTGCATGTATGAGTGCAGGGTGAGTAATGAGTGGTAAGATTGTATGAGTGCAGGGTGTGCCTTTATGAATGGTGTGCTTGCCTGAGCGAAAAGTGAGTTGTGTGACTGTAGGAATACACAGTAATAAGCCTTCATTAGTGTAGGGCGATTGGTGTGAATGCACTAGATGAGAGGTGCGCCCTTGTGGGCAGTATGCTTGTGTGAGTGTACGTGTGTGATTGCTGGCTGAACTGACCAATGTGTGTGAGTCATGTAACTGTGTGAGTGCAGGGAGAGTGGAGTCTTTGAGAGTCCATTTGCACCTTTTTTCCACGTTTTCTTGAAATATATGCTGTAAATGCACCATTTGCACCCATTTTCTCTCACATTTTCTTGCAGGGGAAGAACTCTCTCACTGCCCCTGTGCCTGTACGATTCTAGCTTACTCGCATTTTATAATCAACTTAAGGCTTTCTGCCCATCAGTTTTCAAATGCACCAGCCGCCATTGCTGCTAACATCAGCAATCAAAAATAGTCTCTGCGTTCATGTGTGTTGTTAGTGACAGACTAATGTCACTGGTTAAAAAGGTTCAGTGCACAAAGATTTGGAAAATAAAGAAGTAGTCACTTTAAAAAAAAAATTTTACTGTGTGTTTTGCAATTTCAGCCTTAGGTTTTTTGCCCCTGTTATTGTGGGAGGAAGAGCACAATATACAGGGATGGAATTTCCGAGCACATTAAATGCTGTTCCAATAACGTCATCATAGCACAGCTAAGCCCTTGTCATGCGCTATTTCAGCTCAGATGACACGGCCTCGAGCACTGGGCCCCATTCCTCAGCGTGCTAGCAAGCGACTCTCCACTGCCTCTGTCGCCGCCCTACTTATCCAGTGACAGATTGGTCTGGCAAGCAGGAGACATTCATACAATATCACGTTACTTCTCCTTTCTGGACCAATAAGACGTGCCGACACTACTGTATCCGCGCCATTTTTAAAATGTTCGTCCGAATGGGTTACCGTTTTCTTTCGCCGTCTTGTTTATGTTTGTCAAAACGAATTTCAAATATATTCTTCATGTGTCGTTTCGTTCTGTTACCATGCCAATGTCTTCCTTTGGCACAACAAAGGAGTACAGTTGTGAATTCAGAATTACACAGATAGTATACAAAAGATAATACTCGTACCCTGTGCCTGGGGAGGTGTCTGGCCACAACCATTCTGCTTTTCACAGACTGCGGGTGTTTGTTCCATGGATGAGTCACTTATTTTGAACAACGTTGAGGATTCAATGCGCTGCTGGCGTCCTGAGATGGCGGTTCGAGGCCCAGTATTTATGGCCTCGGCATTTCATCCTTCTGAGGCCAGGTGGATAGGTGGCGAATCCTTGTGGGCCGCTGTGCTTACGGGCGCTCAGGAGACATAGGCGGGTGGTCGGGCGCTGTCTGAGGTGGGTTGAAGGGTGGTATTGCAGTGAGAAATGCAGGGAAGGTCCAGGGGTTGTTTGCGCAGGTGGTGATGAACAGATGTTCGCCTGCTGAAGTAACAGGGCATAAAAGGTAGCGGGCGGTACTTCTGGTTCAATGTCGCATCTAGAAAGTAATGCTGGCATATGGGTTCTAGTGTCGGCAAGTATTGAGCGCTTCGAAGTGCACTATTATCGCCAAGTATTGAGCGCTTTGAAGGGTTGGTTGGTGGCGCGCTTTGGTAAAATAGGTGCGTTCGGGTAAGCTGAAGTTATAGTGCGGTAAGCGCCTCTCAGAGTTGATGTGGGGCTTCGCTACAACTACAGTTGGGCAGAGAGTATATACAATTCCGCTGGGCGGATGGGTGCGGCTGCACCCGAGGCTTAGCCCAGGTACCACCTCGCGGGCCATGCAGCGGCGCGCAAGGGTGGGGGAATGGTGGAGCGGCGATTGTAGCGCCATTTAGAGAGGATGGAGATTTCTTTTTTTTTGCCGGGCTCGACCCACGAATAGTGGCTATGGGTGGGGAATTGGAAGTGCTGCCGAGGGTTCAATGCGCGTGGTTAGGGGGTGGGATGTAGGGGGTTTGGGTGCGAATTTACACAAGTGGGTGATGGGTGGAAGTTCGCACGGGAAGTGGTGCGGGAGGGCTGGGTGGAGCTGGTGAAGGGAGACTGTTTCTCGGACTGCTGGAGCGCGCTTTGGAGGTGGCGGATTGCGAGGGGGGATCAGGGCACAGTGTTGTTTGAGCAGGCATATGGTGGGCAATGTGGGGGTCCCATGGGGAGGCGTCGGGCATTGTGGGCAAGGCTGTTGACTTTGGGGCGGTGGGATGGCGTGCAGATTTCGGTGTTGATCACATCCGGTGATCCTGGGCAGATGGTTTGGTATCCTGGGAATAGTACGGAAGGGACGTTAGCCGGGTGTGACGTGGCGGGCAAGTCTGGAATACACGCACAAGCACTGATTGGGAGTGGAGGGAGACGGGGGAGAAGTTTGGGAAGCTGGGGACCAGGCAGCAGAGGGTCTGGTTTCGGGATTGAGGGGGGAGCCCAAGGCCATCCAAGAGAAGAAGAAAAAAAATTCGGATGGGGAGACCGGGGTGGAGAGTCGGGTTGGAATGGCGGAGTTGGGTTGAAGGGTGGAAGGAGCTGTGGGAGCGGCGAGAAGGGATGCGCAATACAGGGAGAAATGCAGGGGAGCCGGGAGGTAGTTTGCGCAGGTGGTTGGGGAGCGGACGGTCACCTTCAGGAAAGGGGGGAGGCGGCTCTAGGGGCGCGAGGCAGTGGGGATACGCGGGGATGATGCTGCAGTCCCGGGAGGCTGGACTGCGTGTTAGCACGTCCTGGGTGCTGACCAGGTGTGAGCGTGACCGATAGCGTTGGTAGGTATCAGAAACGTGATTCGGGGCTAAAGCTCTGAATGACGAAGGCGCGCGCGTGGCTCGCTCGCAATGGGAGGAAGGGGATGGCTGCACGTATCGATCCGTCAGTTTAATTGCTTCCTCTCTTGGGACTGCCCCTTAGTTGCGCGGGTGGGTAGTACCCTACAAGTGATTCCACCACTGCATTGAGGGCACTGGTGGGCATGTTTGTCCTAGGGGGTGCTGTGTAAGACAGGGAACTAGAGATAGATTTCCTGGCCTAAACCACGAGTCCTCACAAAGAGGGTTGCTAGGCCTGGAGGATGCCTGGCATGCATGGAACCCAAGGGAAGGCAGTTAGCACACTAATCAACTCGTCACAGGTGGCACTTGTGATTTGATAGTATTTGTATTCAAATGGTACACCAAGGCACCACCATAGGGACGCCGGGGGTGGGGGGCTTCGCGGTTACACCTTCGGATCAGTCGCGGGTGCATTGGGGGCTGTGCCACAGTGCACAACGGGCAGGGGCCTCCACGCTCGGGCAGTGGTGGGGGCGATCACGAGTCCTCACAAAGAGCGTTGCTAGACCTGGAGGATGCCTGGCATGCATGGAACCCAAGGGAAGGCAGTTAGCACACTAATCAACTAGTCACAGGTGGCACTTGTGATTTGATAGTATTTGTATTCAAATGGTACACCAAGGCACCACCATAGGGACGCCGGCGGTTGGGGGGCTTCGCGGTTACACCTTTGGGTCAGTCGCGGGTGCATTGGGGGCTGTGCCACGGTGCACAACGGGCAGGGGCCTCCACGCTCGGGCAGTGGTGGGGGCGCAGATGAAGCGCTTTCGGCTGGCCACTGGTATTTCCCAGGGGATGGTGTGGCGCCGCGGTTCAATTGGGCTGGGTAGTGTTTGCTGCCCCAGCCGGTGTTTTGCGGCGTCTGGGGGACAGTGGTGCCCGTGGCGGAGGCAAAGTGGGATGCGGGGATGTAGGAACAGGCTGCTGCTGCTTGAAGAGGCTGTGTGCTTGTGTAGTGTCACGCTCTTGCTGTGTGTTTGTGTAGTGTCAGGCTCTTGCGGTGTGCTTGTGTAGTGTCAGGCTCTTGCTCTGTGAAGAGGTTGTGTAGGGGGGTTCAGCGCAGACATGCACACGGAGTGTATGCGCAGTTCAGAGGGGCAGCGGGCCGGCTGCTGCTGTGTGAAGAGGCTGTGTGCTTGTGTAGTGTTAGGCTCTTGCTGTGTGCTTCTGTGTTGCCAGGCTGCTGCTGGGGGAGCGGGGATGTAGTGCTTTCGGCGGGCGGGCAGGGCGATGGGGCGGGGTTGTCGGTTCTCCGCCCTCGGGTCGACTGATGGGCTGGCTCCGACAGGCAGGCGGAGTGGATTCGGGGAGCTGCTGCCTTCCTTGGGAGCCGGGTTTGCCCACGGCCTGTGCCGATAAGCCTCTTCCTTGCCCGCTCCGCCGAAGCCCCAGGGACTCGATGCAAGGCAGGGTCTGGGGAACAGGCATCCAAATTCCAGACGTGATTGGAATGCGCAGATTCAGCAGGCGCAGGGGGTGCGCGAGGACAGTCTGCAGCCTGTCTGCACAGCTCCCACTCCGGGAGACGTGGCGCTATATCAATGAAACTAAACAGTGGTGCGCGCGCACCACAGAGGAGGCGAGGGGAGGAGCGCGGCAGCGAGGCGAACGCGCGCTGCTGCGCGTGCTAGCCACCAGTGGGAATGGGAGGAGCAAAGGCGGGACATGCGCCCGCCTTTGCCCAATCGCGTGCTGTATTTATTAAAAAAAAAACACGCGAAAGCCAATAACAGCAGGCGAAAGCAAAACCACACGCACGAGCATGTGGTTAGCTTTGTAAAGCCCATCCAAGAGGTCTCGCGCTGCGCGAGCAGTGCTGTGCACTGCAACGCTAGGCGCGAGACCTAAAAAGGGAGAAATCCTGAATTTTCAGGCCGTTCGCGATGGAGAACAGATCTGTTCGCGCAGAGACTCTGCCGCCGGATGACTGCCAATGCGAAGCTCTGTTGAAGCAGACTCTTTGTGCAACGACCGGCAATGCGAGATCCGCACTTCGTGCTACTGCAACTGCCTGTGATGACTGTTTTCAAGTTTCTGAAGGACTTTCCTTGGCAATTTCCCTTGCTATACAAAGATATCCAGCTTTTTTGTAATGTTTAGTGTGGTATGTTCTATTCTTATTAGAAGTGCTTGGATAACTTCCTCCACTAGTGGGATAATATTGGCTTTTAAAATGGCATGTATATCCCCAGGTACTTCAAAGATGGGGTGGCTGTTTTAAAGGTAAACCCCTCTACCTGATTTCTTCCTCTATTTTACTAGGGGTTTGTATCATCAGTAGTTCCAACTATTCAGGGTTGACTTTGTATCCAGAAATTTCCTTGAATGCCTTTAGCAATTTAGCATCAGAGAAATTAAACTTATGGGGTCTATCAGGGTCAGCCACACACAGGCTTCAAATAGGGATATTTTGTGTTTTATCGCCAAAGGTCAGCCCTTTAGACTGTCTAACTGTGGTAGCGAGCGGGTAGATTGCCACTATAAAGTGCAGGGGTGACAATCAGGTACCCTTGGCTTGTGCTACTACATAACTTAGTTTCCCTAAATATATCCTGTTTACCATGACTTGTATATGATGCCTCTACTTTTCATGTCCATTCCTCTCCTAGTCCCATCATCACCTTCTTCAAGTACCAACAGGGCAAGTTATATTCTTTTTTGATGATTTCCTTATATGGCCAAACATCCGTCTACTCGGATGATACCAGACATGTCATAATGACTGAGGTGAGACATGAGGAATCTCTTGTACAATTTATTAACACTCATTTTTTAATGCAGCTGCTGACCATTTAGGATTGGCGAGTAGTGAATGCAAATGGATGGATGGCAGTCTGCAGAACCCCACATGCCTTCATCATGCATTCACAGCTATTCGCAGAATATCACAGATTCTACCTTATGTGATTCCTATATTATACAAATATACTGATGTACTGAGTTGCAGCACAAAATTAATAAGGCAGGAATTTTTGCAACTTCCAGCAAATGGCATTTTGTGCTACACCTTAGTACATTAGTATAGCTCATAATGATGGCGGTGCACACCATCTGAATAGTTTGTGACCTCACCATACAACTTTAGACTCTTGCATCTTACACCATTTCTTTGAATTTGAGACCTAATTCATACATTACTGAAGAAAGAAGGGCTAAAGTGAGGGCATTAGAGCTTTCCCAGCAGTGAAGCATGTTCTGTAAAATCTTTGTGGTCTGAGCCGCATCAAGCCTTCTTACATATTCTTAAGCCTTCGGTTACTTTACATTTTCATGCACTGCAAGTATTCAGCAGTTGTCTGACATTAAATTTTAGCTCCTGGGTCTGCAACGTTTGATCCCCATTTAGCATTTGAGTCTCTTTGATTTTCTTTACAAACTCTTTGAAATAGTAGCTCATCACTACTTCATCTTGATGTACTGCATCAGTTTAATCTTCTGAAAGATCAACGTTGCATTGCCGGAAAATCTTCTCTTCTACTTTCCAGGACTGCCTAGTTTGCCTGTGTGTGTATCCAGTTTGTAGTTCTCTTTATCTGGCCTATGTTTATGTTTGGATTAAGGACTTGCCATTCGTTTTGCTGATCTTACAGGTTGCGAGTCATGTTCTTGGATATGAGACTCAGGAACATGAGAAACGATGACAGGAGTTGTTCTGAAAGTTGTATTGATTGTGAATGGGTTGCATGAACCATAGTATTCTCCAAGACATGAATGTATTAGCTTTACCCTTGCCCCCTTTCATGATTAGGGGAGGACAAGCTCTAGATGCATCTTTGAGTGTCACCGTTAAGAACATATGCAATGGTAGGCTTTCTGTACCAGAACATTTTAAACATACAAACTCTATTTCAACAGACCATTCCCCTGATGCAGCCAGCGTTGTGCCTTTATTTCCCTTTTGTAGCGAGGCATTTAGTGACTCCCCCTGCCCCCTTAAGACTGCTGCAACCTGCGGTAGCTACTTTGAATCCTTTACAAGGTCAGCTCCGCCATCTGTGGCTCATAATTGAGTGATTAGTAAATTGGGTAATAATGACACTAGACATTTCAAGCACATTGAATTTGAAACTGCAGTACTCTGCGCTATTTAAACAAAATGGTTGTGGTTGACTTTTGTATAGTGAATGTGCATAAGCACACATCCAAATATATGATGCAAAGAATATATGCAGACAAAGCACTGTAACACATGCATTCATGCATGCACAGACCAACACACACAGGCCGGCAGACAAACCTACAACCATATACGCAAATCTACTGACACACAAACACAATTCGCCTGATTTGCAGACATTCACAGAGACCGAGAGGCATGTGATGTATTATGTTATGTTGGCGGATTGTAAAGCAGTTTATGTTGCTCTCAGGCTTAACTTAGTGATGAGAGCCCAGATGCTAAAGGAGGGCCTAGATGACGGGGATTGAGGGAAGTGCCTTGTGAATGGAATGATCTTCCCAAAAATATAGCAGTAGTCCATAGCCAATCCTAGGCATCTGCCTGTTAAGGCTGAATCATGAGAGCAAATAGGTGGCAGAAGAGGAAAAGAGAGAACAAGAAAGTCTAGGGGCCATAATTCTTGAGGGTGGCAAAGATTCTGAGGTAATCGGTATAATAGAATTTTAAGAATGCTGGCCATATACACGAACCAATTCACAAGAACTGAAGCCACAGACAGGATCACTTATAACACAGATACAGTCAAATAGCACACAAGCAGTCACATATAGGAGGCAAGGGAATAAACAGAAAGAAGGAAGAGCAACTGTATGGGTACAGCTTTCATGCCACTTAACAATCTTCGCTGATAAAATCAAATTAGAGGTAAAAAAATTGTGCGTCAATCTTTAATTCTAGTCCTCATCTTGGGGAAATCCCTGATAAAGTGTTTTGGAATGCTCCAGTCTTCATGCCCATTCAATCATTCCCTCATTTCAATGATAACATGCCATACAAATGCAGAGTTCTCTGTAAGCACATTCCATTCATGGCCTCTTTATTAAAATAAAACTGCAAGTCATTGTCTTCATTAGTTTAACCAAATGTACTGTATGACTTTTTGTTTAAACAACAAAGACTGTTGCTTGATTGATGCTTACATGTTGATTTCTACAATTTTTCCCCTCAGTCTAGGCGCTACAAATCATCCGCATTTTGCCATTTTTAGGCCTGATGTTAACCAAGACGAACAAGTTACTTACCTTCGGTAACAATGTATCTGTAAGAGACATAAGTTAGTTATAGATTCCTTACCTTAGAATTACCCCCAGGCGGCAGACTGGATCCGGAGAATTTTTTCTTAGCAGTACCCCTGAGCGTCGGTAGGTGGCATCAGTCGACTCCGCGTCCGTAGTCGTGGTCGGCGGGATGACGTCGCGGTGCCTACTTAGAAACTGCCCCTGCGCACTGTCAGCTCTGACACGACTTTCCACGCCAGAAGCGCAGAGCCATGAAAGACACCGACAACTGGTGTGCCACAACTAGGGCCCTGTAAGGGAATCCCTATCCCTAGAAATCAGTTCGCAGCGTGGTGAGAATGGGTGGGGCGGTAAGGAATATATAACTAACTCATGTCTCTCACAGATACATTGTTACTGAAGGTAAGTAACTTGTTCATCTGAAAGAGACAGTTATAGATTCCTTACCTTAGAATAGATACCCCAGCAATACCAACCCCGGAGGAGGGTCTGCGAACCAAGTTCACACTAGAAAATCCTGGAGGACACACCAGGCAAAATAGCCATCCCTCCGGACTTGGCTGTCCAGGCAGTAATGTCTGGTGAACGTGTGCATAGATGCCCACGTTGCCTCCTGGCAGTTGCCAAGAAGTGGGACTCCAAGTGACAGTGCAGTAGTTGCTGCCGTAGCCCTAGTGGAATGAGCACGCAGCCCCACTGGAGGTTCCTTTTTCGCTAAAGCGTAACAGATTTTAATGCAAAGGACAACCCATCAGGAGATGGTACGTTTTTGGACAGCCCGACCTTTCTTGGCACCCACATAGCCAACCAAGAGTTGACGGGAAATCTTTTGTGCGGTCAAAGTAGAAGGACAGCGCACGTTTTAGGTCAAGATGGTGGAGTCTCTCCTCCTCCTTGGAAGGGTGCAGAAGTGGGAAAAAGGTGGGCAAAAATATAGTTTGTCCTATGTGAAATGGTGTAACCACTTTAGGAAGGAACGAGGGCCTCATCCTAAGCACCACTTGGTCCGGATGCACAGAGAAGAAAGGGGGCTTAGAGGATAAAGCCTGAAACTCACTCGCCCTGCGAGCAGAGGTGATGGCAACAAGAAAAGCAGCTTTCAGGGTGAGGAGCCTGAGAGGACAGTTGTGAAGAGGTTTTAAGTGAGCGCACATAAGATAAGTCAAAACGAGATTCAATGCCTGTTGGAAATGGCCCTTTTTGCAGGGTTATCCCCAAACTTTTTGCTTCTTCCTCCTATTTTTTCCTGACCCGTTTGTGTTGGTTTTAGGACTCTGGGCACTTTACCACTACTGATCAGTGCTAAAGTGCATATGCTCTCCGTGTAAATTGTGTTATGGATTGGTGTTTCCATGATTGGCCTGTTTGATTTATGTGTCAGTCCCTAGTAAAGTGCACTGCGTGTGCCAGGGCCTGTAAATCAAATGCTGTTGGTGGGCTGCAGCACTGGATTGTGCCACCCACACAAACAGCCCGTAAAAGGTCATTCTGGCCTGCCATTGCAGAGCCTGTGTGCAGTCTGGTACTGCCATGTCGACTTGGCAAGTGCACCCACTTGCCAGGCCCTAGCCTTCCCTTTTCTTACATGTCAGTCACCACTCAGGTAGGCCCAAGGTACCCCTGTGGGCAAGGTGCAGTGTATGTGAAAGGTAGGACATGCCCTGGTGTGTGTGGCATGTCCTGATAGTGAATTACTGCCAATTTCGTTTTTCACTATTGCAAGGCTACCTGTTCCCCATAGGACAGAATGGGGTGTTTGTTTATAACATCTTATAAACATAACTGACCATGGGAACTAGGTAGGAAAATAAAGTTTAGTATGCCTGAACTCAGAATCTAAAGATGCATCTTTTAGTGAAGGTGATTTTTACATTCTGGGTTTGAAAATACCACTTTTAGAAAGTAGGTATTTTCTTGCTCAGTCATCCAGTGTGCCTCTGCTAGAATGTGGATTGACTGTCTGGGTTTTGGATGACAGAGGGCTGGGGAGAAGGAGTGGCTACGGATAGTCTAGGTGGGTCAGGAAAGGGCTGCATAGACCTGGGCTGCATTTAGAGTAGGGGGAGGAGATTTCCTTGCACCTGAATGGGCCTGGTCTGCCTCTGACAATGGCGTCTCCACCTCCTGCCAGGAAGCCACACCAGAGAAGGCAGAACTGGTTTTGGCTGGGCACAGACACTCTCTGCCTAAGAGATCAAAGGATTTTGGGATATAAATATTGGGGCCCAGACCGCTGAACTTTAGAACTCTTTTGGACCAAGAAGACTGCCAAGAAGAAGAGCTGGAGAAGCTGTGAGGAGGAACTACCACTTTGCTGTGTGCTTTGCTGTGTTGGCCTGCAGTGGCTGCTTCTGTCTTGGGCAGTGAAAGGACTGGACTTGACTTTCTGCAATCTTCTTTTGTGAGTTTCTCCAAGGGCTTGAGGTAGAGCTTGCCCCCTGTTCAAGAAGTCTCAGGGACAGCAAAGACTTCAAGTTCTTCTGCCCTCAGCACTGGGGACTGTGTGTTTTGTGCTGCAACAGAAGAAAAAGCAACCAGACGCCGTCTACGACGCCGCTGCCGACTCCGTGTCCTGAAGGCACCGCAGAGGGCACCACCGCAACGCGACCCTGGTCTCACCGACGCCGCCTGCTATTGCCGCCACCGAGCCGCTGCTCGCACCGCGACCTGTGGGCACCGCACTCTGCACCGCCTCGCTTCACGACGACGCCTTGGTATCCCAGACGACGCCGCTCCACGCCGAAATCTACGCCACTGCTTGCACCGTGGTTCGAGGGCACTGCTCGTAAAGTAACACGACGCACCGCCCTCATCCCGCACCGTAGCCTTGGCCTACCGACGCCATCGACTCCAGTTCGTCAGCCGATGACAGCGCTTCAGCAACGACGACGCCGCTGCTTGCACCGCAACCTGCCAGCACCGCGACGAGCACCGCATTCACTCCGCACCGCGACCCTGGTCTCACCAACGACGCCGCCACGGAGCAGCTGCTCGCACCGCGACCTGAGGGCACCGCACTGCTGCACTTTGCACCGCAGCACCCGACGCTAGCGCTCCTGATTTCAGCAGAGAGGAGTTCGATCTGCAACGCGTGTGACTTCAAGGGCCCCGACGACTCCTGCACCGACCGCCGGAACCGATGCCTGCAGATGCCGTGCTTTTGGAAGCTCAACGAGAGGTCGCCGACGCCCTGCATTTCTAAAAAGGTACTGTTTACGGGTCTTCACGACACCGTAGCTGGCCCGCGACGCCGCGGTCAGCCAGAACTGTTTGGATTTGTTTGCTCACGACGCTTGATAGCCCCGGACGGAGCTATCGACATCCAGGAACTGTTTTTCAAGCATATTTTGATAACTGAAGATTTTTAAGTACTGTATTGTAGATTTTTATCGTTTTTGGTCTTAAGTATATAAAAATATTGGATATTTTTCTAAACTGGTGTGGTGTCCTTTTGTAGTGCTTACACTGTATTACTGTTGGTTATGTGCAAATGCTTTACACACTGCCTCTAAGATAAGCCTGACTGCTCGTGCCAAGCTACCAAGGGGGTGAGCAGGGGTTATTTTAGGAGTTCAACTCCCTTATCCTGACTAGAGTGGTGGTTTCTGCCTGGCTTTGGCGCATGCCCTAGCCTACCAAAAATCCCATTTCTAACAATGCCCACTGGGGCATTATGAAAGGAGATGCAGGAAAAAGATGAATAATGCCCTTAAAGAATCTGTTTACAATAGAGGACTGGAATAAAGATGTGTAGTAATCTGCTTGTTAAGTAACGCATCTTCCCTGCCCTTGTGCTCTAACAATATGATGTCATTTGGAATGTGAGGAATGTTTGTACTGGTGAGATAGCAGTTGGAGAAGATGGGCTGAGCAGCCAGGAGGCTGCTCCTGGTGGGGCTTACATTGGAACTTACTAAGATGTAACTTGGAGAATAAACTACCAACCACAAGAGCTGTCTACGAGACTTCATTGATTATTACACTGGCGACAATTTAAAGGGAAAAGAACTTACGCGTGGACAAAAAAAGGCGATTTGACGACTACTGGGACTTAAGGTACTAATATTACTAAAGACATTGAACTATTTAAGCTGTCTGGCATCCGCCCCACCAGTGACCCCAACACCGGTCGCCCTAAACCCAAACGTGCCAGATCCAACTGTGCTTCTCAAGGGCAAAATACTAGTCCCTGGTGTGATGTGGTTAAGCATTGTTCACCTTAAGAAGTGTGTTCAAGAGCAAAGGTCGGGCTTTACTGTCATTATCTGCTATTCGGGGGCAAAGACCGGGCCCCGGTGTGTACTGTTAAACAATGTGATGATTCACACTTTGAATAAGGGACAAGGATTGCGTCCCAGCGTGAAGTGACTTTGGTGACTGGTAATCGGGGGCAAAAATCGAGCTCCGGTGCTGGCTGATGGTGTTTGGTGGAAATGATTTGCACCTTTAATTGGCAGAAATGTGTAACAGTGACGATGTACATCTTTATTTGGCTGACGTGACTTGCATTGTTAATTTGGTGAACGGTAACAAGGATTTGTCCCCAGTGTAAGCTCTTTGCCACTTTTACAGTCGTGTGGGCGCTAGGATCAGATCACCAAGTTAAGTGATAGTGAAATGTGATGATCGACGGCAGTGTTTGTGAAGCGCCAAGTTTCCTGCCTGTGTGTAATGTGGTGATCTGCAGCAAGGATCGTGTTGCACCAGGTTTACAATTTATGTTTTAAACAGAAAATGAAATGGCAGTTTGGCACTTACCCCAACTGTTATAGTTTACTTTTAAAATGTCTAGCACGAGACGAGGGGTACACGCACCGCTTAACCTTCTCACGGAAGCCTTTTGTGACGCCTCTTCACTCCATCCACGTTTGTGCTCCTTTGCGGCAATGTGTAGTGCATGTTAGTGCCGAGAACCACCCGGTTCTGCGTCAATATGCGTGCCTCCATTTTGTTTCTTTAGGACCAAGTATTATTAATAAAGTTAATTTCGTGAACCACGCACTGACGACAAAGATAATTTTAAAGTGACGATTGCTGTGAGCGTCGCTGTCTGAAGATCGTCAAGGGGTCACAGGTACTGTCATTTAAAACAATTAAAAACTCCATATTTTCACGAATGTCTCTGTGGGAAGTTTAGAACTTGTATAACAGCGCCATCTTGTGGCTATTTAATGCCACTGCACCTGGGCAAGGAAATTAACAGTTGACTCGTGTAATACACCGTGAAATCTAGAGCACCAGTTGTGGAACTGTGTTTTGAGTCAAGACTTTGTTGAAGAGCTCAACAGTGAGTCAGAGAGCCTATGGATCATAATGACCACAGAGAGCCTGACTAGAGCGAAAAGGGGCATAGAGCCCAGAACCGAGACAGTTGTTCTTGAAGCTGATCTCGAGAGGCATAGTCCAGAGTGTGCCCAGAATCGGGACAGCGATTTCAGAAGTGGGTCTGTGAGCCCAAGTTGGGAACAATGGTTCCAGAATTTGAACCACGACGAAGAGTCCAAATAACGGAGACGAACAGCCCTTGTAGGGATTAAGGTCCCCCGCAACAACCCTAAATGGGGACAAATGTTCCAGAAGCGGAGGATTGTTGCATATGAGTTGATGTTGAGATGCTAGTCCACTCATCGGTTCGATGTCGTATTGAGATGACTGAAGTCCTATGTCATTCATTAATTTGATGTGTATTTTCATTTTACAGTATTATAGGGAGGTGGATTTCTCCTTTGGGAGGTTACTGCGTGTGTGTGGTTAATAGGGAGGTGGATTCCCTCTTTACAATGATTTGGGAGGTTACTGCGTGTGTGTGGTTTATAGGGAGGTGGATTCCCTCTTTACAATGATTTGGGAGGTTACTGCGTGTGTGTGGTTTATAGGGAGGTGGATTCTCTCTTTACAATATTATTATTGCATTACTATTATTATTATTACAGTGTTTTATAAAGTTACTGGTACTGCATGGGAATGCAGTATGTGAACAGAGTATTTTTTGGGAATGCAGTATGTGAACAGAGTAATATTGCGGGAGTGTGAGTTCCTGATCTTAAAAAAGTGTGCAGTAGGGATAAGTATACGGTATATTACTGTGCGTGCAGTAGAGGGCATGTGATATTCCCTGGTCCTGCTATTTGTTTATGTTTAAGATTTCTACTTTACTGTTTATTACTTACATTATTATTACTGCATTGCTATTATTATCACATTATTATTATTATTACATAGGGAAGGCAATTTATTACTTATATTACTATTATTATATTTTACTTTATTACTATTATTACATGAGGAGAGTTTAGTACTATTACTACCGATATTAGTACTGTGTTCTATTACGTTTATTTCTGGAATGTTTATCTTCTTTTCCTATGCTTATATATGTGTATACTGTTTGATTCTGTTTAATTATAAGGGGGAAGATGTGTAGTAATCTGCTTGTTAAGTAATGCATCTTCCCTGCCCTTGTGCTCTACCTGATGCTCTAACAATATGATGTCATTTGGAATGTGAGGAATGTTTGTACTGGTGAGATAGCAGTTGGAGAAGATGGGCTGAGCAGCCAGGAGGCTGCTCCTGGTGGGGCTTACATTGGAACTTACTAAGATGTAACTTGGAGAATAAACTACCAACCACAAGAGCTGTCTACGAGACTTCATTGATTATTACAAGAAGGCTGGTCTGGTAGCCAAAGGAAATCAGAAATAGCTGCAAGATAGCCTTTTAGAGTGCCCAGAGCAGAGCCCTGCTAGGCCAAAGAAAGGATGAACAAGATAACCTCAGAAAGAGGGGCAGAGAGGGGATCCACAGCCTTTGCTGTGCACTATGCCACAAACGTATTCCATCAACAGGCGTATACCGTTTTAGTGGAGGGACGCCTGGCTGCCAAGATGACGTTACAGACCGGGCGGAAGGTCAAAAGCGGTCAACTGTCGCCGCTCAATCTCCACGCAAGGAGGTGGAGGCTGGACAGGTTCGTGTGGAGGACCGTCCCCTGCTGCAGAGACAGAAGATCCTCCTGAAGGGGCAGTCTGATCGGAGGATCGATGGCGATGCTCAGGGTACCAGAATCTCGTGCCCAGTCCAGAGCCACAAGAATGACTTGGGCCCGGTCGCGCTTGATCTTCTTCAGCACTCGGGGCAGAAGTGGTGCAGGCGGAAAGGCATACAGGAGTACGCAGGAGTACGCCGTTCCACTCGCGACGAAAAGTGTTGTCGAGCGAGTGCTGCCTTGGAAACTCCAATGTGCAAAACTGCTGACATTGCGCGTTCTCATCGATGCGAACAGATCTAACCAAGGCTCTCCCCACCGCTGAAAGAGACCTAGCACCACCTCCGAGAGAAGACGCCATTCGTGATCTACCAGGCACTGACAGCTGAGTTCGTATGCCCAGGCGTTCAGAGAACCTGCCAGGTGTTGATCAACCAGGGTCATGCCCTGATTTTCCAGTCATGTCAAAAGGCAAAGAGCCTCTTGACATAGGGTCCACGATCCCACCCTGCCCTTTTTGTTGCAGTACCACATGGCGGTGGTGTTGTCTGTGAACACCTGCACTACTTTCCCCTTGATGGAGGGAAGGAATGCCTTCAGTGCCAAGCAGATCGCCCGGAGCTCCAACAGGTTGATATGGAGCCCGGACTCTGCCGGAGACCAGATTCCTCTGATCTTCGCCTCTCCCGGATGGCTGCCTGTTAGAAATGGGATTTTTGGTAGGCTAGGGCGTGGGCCAAAGTCAGGCAAAAACCACCACTCTAGTCAGGATAAGGGAGTTACACGTCTAAAATAACCCCTGCTCACCTCCTTGGTAGCTTGGCACGAGCAGCCAGGCTTATCTTAGAGGCAGTGTGTAAAGCATTTGCACATAACCAACAGTAATACAGTGTACGCACTACAAAAGTACACCACACCAGTTTAGAAAAATATCCAATATTTTTATATAATTAAAACAAGACCAAAAACGATAAAAAGCCACAATACTATACTTAAAAGTTCACAGTTCAAAAATACGCTGATTAAAAAGAGTTCCTTGTGTGGATAGCTCCGTCCGGGCTACTACGGCATCGTTAACACACAAATCCAAAAACAGTTCTGGCTGACCGCGGGGTCGCAGGCCAGCTACGGTGTCGGGAAGACCCACAAACAGTACCTTTCAGAGATGCAGGGCGATGGGGCCCTTGAAGTCACTCGCGTTGCAGGTCGAGCTCCTTTCTGATGGGATCAGGAGCGCTGGCGCCAATAGGCGTCGGGTGCTGCGGGGCGAAGGGCGGCAGTGCGGTGCCCCCAGGTCGCGGTGCGAGCAGCGGCTCGGTGGCGGCGTCAGATGGCGTCGTCGGTGAGACCAGGGTCGCGGTGCGAGATGGAGGCGGTGCTCGTCACGGTGCTAGCAGGTCACGGTGCAAGCAGCGGCGGCGTCGTTGCTGAAGCGCTGTCGTCGGTTGACGAGCAAGAGTCGATGGCACCGGCGTCGGTGGGCCAAGGCTGCGGTGTGGGATGAGGGCGGTGCGTCATGTAACTTACGAGCGGTGCCCCCGAACCACGGTGCAAGCAGCGGTGTCGATCTCGGCGGGAAGTGGCGGCGTCAGGAAGGCCACGGCGTCGCCGTGTAGCGAGGCGGTGCAGAGTGCGGTGCCCACAGGTCGCGGTGCAAGCAGCGGCTCGGTGATGACATCAGCAGGCGTCGTCGGTGAGACCAGGGTCGCGGTGCAGCGTTGCCGTCTGCGGTGCCACAGCTTCGGCGTGAAGCAAGGCGGTGCGGAGTGCGGTGCCCACAGGTCGCGGTGCGAGCAGCGGCGATGGCGTCAGCGTCGTCGTCAGTGAGACCAGGGTCGCGGTGCAGCGGTGCCCTCTGCGGTGCCTTCAGGACACGGGGTCGGCAGGGTCGTCGTCGAGGTTGTGTTCTTCGGGTTGCAGTACGAAACACACAGTCCCCAGTGCTGCGGGTCGAAGAACCTGGAGTCTTTGATGTTCCTGAGACTCCGTGAACAGGGGGGCAAGCTCTACTTCAAGCCCTTGGAGAGTCTCACCAATGCGGTTGCAGAAAGTCCAGTCCAGGCCTTTCACTGCCCAAGACAGAAGCAGCCACTGCAGGTCGGCCCAGCAAAGAACGCAGCAAAGCAGTTGTTCCTTCTGGCAGCTTCTCCGGCGCTTCTTTTTGGCAGTCTTCTTGATCCAGATGAGTTCTAAAGTTCAGGGGTCTGGGCCCCAGTATTTGTACACAAAAATCCTTTGAGCTTCCAGGCAGAGGGTGTCTGTGCCCGGCCAGAACCAGTTCGGCCTTCTCTGGTGTGAATTCCTGGAAGGAGGTGGAGACGGCTTTGTCAGAGGCAGACCAGGCCCTTTGAGGTACGAGGAAATCTCCTCCCTCTTCCCCCCCCCCCCCATCGCAGCCCAGGTCTATTTAGCCCTTTCCTGACCTACCTAGACCATCGGGAGCCACCCTGCTTCCTAGCCATCTATCGTCCAAAACCCAGACAGGCAATACACATTCCAGCAGAGGCACACGGGCTGATCGAGCAAAATAATACCCACTTTCTAAAAGTGGCCTTTATGAACTCAGAATGAAAAGGGCACCCTCGCTAAAGGCTGCGTCTTTAGACGCTGAGTTCAGGCATACCAAACTTCACTCACTTATACCTTTTCCGGGCTACGTACGTGGGTGGCACAATCCGTGCTGCAGGCCCACGAGTAGCGGTTGACTCACAAGCCCCGGCACTCATAGTGCCCTTTACTGGGGACTGACAAGTAAGTCAAACATCTAATCATAACACAATTTACTACAGGAGCACCAGCACTTTACCACTGATCAGCAGTACGAAAAGCGCGCAGAAACGTTACACCAGCAAAAACAGAGTCAAAACCGGGAGGGCAGAAAGCAAAAAACTCGGAGGAAACACGCCAAAAGATGCCAAGTCTAACACACGTCCCCTCCAGCTGAAAGTAGGGGAACTACCCACACGCCTGGGAGTTCTCCTCACTAAGGTGGAAGAACCGGGACAGGCCATCTGCGTTGGCGTGTTCTGTCCCAGGACGGTGTTCCACCGTGAAGTCCATTCCCTGTAGGGAGATGGACCACCTCAGCAGTTTTGGATTCTCCCCTCTCATCTGCATTAACCACCTGAGGGGCCTGTGGTCGGTCTGAACCCGGAAGTGAGTCCCAAACAGGTATGGTCTCAGCTTCTTCAGTGCCCAGACCACAGCGAAAGCTTCCCTTTCTATGGCACTCCACCTTTGCTCCCTGGGGAGTAGTCTCCTGCTAAGGAAGACTACCGGATGATCTAGGCCCTCTTCGTTCAGTTGTGAGAGCACCGCTCCCACTCCATGCTCTGACGCGTCGGTCTGCACGACAAATTCTTTGGAGAAGTCGGGGGTTTGAGCACGGGGGCCGTGCACATGGCGGCCTTCAGGGTATCAAACGCCTTCTGGCAGGACTCAGTCCAGATCACCTTTTTCGGCTGCTTCTTGGAAGTCAGCTCAGTTAAGGGGGCCACGATGGTGCCATACCCCTTAACAAACCTCCTGTAGTATCCGGTGAGTCCTAAGAAGTCCCTCACCTCTGTCTGGGTCTTGGGGGGCTCCCAAGCCAGAATGGTGTCAATCATGGGCTGTAGGGGTGCCACCTGGCCCCTCCCTACCTGGTCTCCCAAGTACACCACCGAACCCTGCCCGATCTGGCACTTACTGGCCTTAATCGTGAGGCCTGCCGTCTGCAGCGCCCTCAACACTTCCCTGAGGTGTTGTAGGTGTTCGTCCCAACTGGAGCTGAACACCGCAATGTCGTCCAGGTATGCGGCGCTGAATTCCTCCAGCCCGGCCAACACCTGGTTGACCAACCTCTGAAAGGTGGCAGGGGCATTCTTCAATCCGAAGGGCATCACCCGGAACTGGTAATGCCCGTCCGGGGTTGAGAATGCTGATCTCTCTTTGGCTCCCTCGGTTAGAGCGATCTGCCAGTACCCCGACGTCAAATCGAACGTACTCAGGAATCTGGCCGCTCCCAACCGGTCGATGAGCTCGTCAGCTCGGGGGATGGGTTGTGCGTCCGTCCGCGTGACGGCATTGAGCCCCCGATAGTCCACACAGAACCGCAGTTCTGGGGCGGCACCGGGTGCCGTTGCCTTCGGGACCAAGACCACGGGGCTGGTCCATGGGCTGCTGGACGGCTCAACCACCCCCAACATCTTCGAGACCTCCTCTTTGATGCTGGCCTTGACCCGGTCAGCCAGCCGGTAAATCTTGTGTTTCACCGGGGGCCTGTCACCAGTATCCACGTCGTGGGTACACCAGTGAGTAACACCTGGGGTCAAGGAGAACAGTGGGGCAAACTGCCCCAACAACTGGCGACATTCGCTCTGTTGCTCAGCGGTCAGGGCCGGGGAGAGGGTCACACCATCTACCGACCCATCCCCCTCTTGGGCAGACAGGAGGTCCGGGAGAGGCTCACTCTCCGCTTCCTCCCCGTCGTCCGTCGCCAAGAGCATGCTCACTTCGGACCTCTCGAAGTGGGGTTTGAGGCGGTTCACGTGGAGGACCCGTAACGGGTTCCGAGGAGCCTGCAAATCCACCAGGTAGGTGACCTCACTTTGCGCTCCACCACCTCAAAGGGCCCCGTCCACTTGTCCTGCAAGGCACAAGGTTCCACAGGGGCCATGACCCACACTTTCTGTCCAGGTTGAAATTCGACCAGAGTGGCATTCTGGTCATACCACTTCTTCATTTCTTCCTGGCTGGCCTCGAGGTTCGCCTGAGCGAGTTTCCTGAAGCGGGCAGTTTGGTTGCGGAAGGCCAGCATGTAGCTGAACACATCCTGGGGTGTCTTCCTGGGAGCGGCCTCCCAGCCTTCCTTCACCAAGCTTAGAGGTCCCCGCACGGGGTGACCGTACAAAAGCTCGAAGGGACTGAACCCGAGAGACTTCTGGGGTACCTCCCTATACGCAAAGAGAATGGCACGGTAAGAGGACGTCCCACTTACGCCTCATGGGTTCAGTGAGACCCTTGATCATGCCTTTCAAGGTCTGGTTGAACCTTTCCACCAGACCGTTACCTTGGGGGTGGTAAGGAGTGGTGAACTTGTACGTAACACCACACTCCTTCCACAGGGATGTCATATACTTCGATATGAAATTAGTCCCCCTGTCGAAAACCACCTCTCTGGGGAACCCAACGCGGGAAAAGATCCCCATTAACGCCCGGCCCACCACTGGCGCCGTCGTTGTCTGAGAGGGATTGCCTCCGGGTGGCATGGTCCACCAAGACCAGGATGTACCTGTTGCCCATGGCTGTCTTGGGGTCCAGTGGCCCCACGATGTCCATCCCTACCCTTTCAAAGGGTGTCCCCACCATGGGGAACGGTTGGAGAGGAGCTTTGACCTTCCTCCCACTCTTGCCACTGGCCTGGCAAGTTTGGCAAGACCGACAATGCACATCCGACTGCCTTCGCATTTGAGGCCAGAAGAAGTGGGTGACAAGCCGGTCAAAGGTCTTGTCCTGCCCCAAATGTCCTGCCAAAGGCACGTCGTGAGCCAGACCCAGTAGGAAAGTCCGGAAGCGCTGGGGTACCACCAGCACACAGGCTGACCCAGGTTCCACGACCTTAGGCTCGCTGTACAGGAGATCATTCTCCCAATATATCCAATGTGATCCGGACTGATCACCAGTCGCCTAGGCTGCGGCCTGCTGCCGCAGACCCTCCAGAGAAGGGCACTCTTTCTGCTCCCGGCAGAACTCCTCCCTGGTGGGACCCCCTTCTTGCTGCCAATGGGTCAGCTCAGAGATGTCCCCCAGTTCGGCTACCTGCTCCCCTGTAGGCACCGGGGCGTCCCCTCGAGGTCCGCCTCCTCCCGGGCCGTGGGAACTTCAGGGGCTGGTTTCCCGCGCCCCTTGCCCTTTCTCTTGGCAGGGACCTGGACCACTGTTTCAGGCTCCGGGTCCCTCTGATCACCCTCTTTGGCCGCCATCGACCGAGTGGACACGCAGGCCCACTCTGGCAACCCCAGCATTTCCAAGTGGGACCTGAGCTCAACATCCTTCCATAAGGACTGCTCCAGGTTGTTACAGAGCAGACAATCGACAGGCATGGAAGGGCTCACAACTACCCTTAGAGGACCTGAGACCCCCCCCACTCAAAGGGAACCTGCGCCACAGACACTGGCGCTCTGAATTGTCGACTGCAATCACCTGGTGGAATGCCCCGGGGACTACCTGCGTCTCAGGGACCAGGTGACACCGAACTGAGGTCACACTGGCTCCCGTATCCCTGAGAGCCTCTACCCTTTTCCCGTTGATGGTCACCCAGGTGCTGTATTTCTTTGTGTTAGGGGGCACCTGGGCTCCTGGGACCATCTCACTGTCCCCTAGTGAGACGAGGGTCATTTCTGCGGGGTCCCCACCCTCCTGTTGGGACTCCTCCTCCTCCCAAGCGCTACGCTAGCCAATACTTTGGACAGTCCACCGGTGGGTGGCTGTGTCCCCTTTGGACACCTGGGGTCTCCCTTCATGTGCCCCACCTGGTCACATGCAAAACACTTGTGAGGGCCGGTCTCGGCAGGCTTTCCTGTCGAGACCCCTGGCTTCTTATCTCCGGGGGGATGGGAACCTTTACCCTGGGTGTTATTTTGGGGCCCTTTCGAGAACTCCTGTGTTTTACCCTTGTCCCCCCCACTTTTCGGCTGGGGACCCTGCCCACCTTTGGCTGAGTCTCCCCAAACGCTTTCTTGTGGACCCTGGTACTCACCCAGCGGTCCGCCTCCATAGCAAGCTTCCTGGGGTCAGTCAGCTTACTATCTACTAGGTGCTGGCGCAGATCTGCAAAACATAGACTGGACAGGTGCTCCCACGCAATCAAATTGTAGAGCCCCTTAAAATCTGTCACATTACTGCCCTTCACCCAGCCATCCAACGATCGACACAACCCATCCACACATTCCAGCCACGTGTTGGCATCATATTTCTTCCAGGACCTAAACTGATCCCTGTACTTTTCAGGAGTGAGACCATACCTAGTGAGGAGGGCTTCCTTCATATCAGCATAGGTGAGGTTAGGCCCCTTACCCAAAGCTGTCAAAGTATCCATGGCTTCCTCTGGAATCAGAGACCACAATCCTGCTCCCCAATTCTCCTCAGGGACCCCATTCATGTGTATCGCTGCCTCATAACCCTGAAACCACCTCTGTATGTCATCCCCCTTCTTGAACTCTCTGCCCACATTCTTAGGGATGTGTACGATTCGGTCTGTCTGCCTTGACGAGTTGCTGCCACCATCCGAGCCGGGCCTACTCCTCAGCTCCAGCTCTTTAAGACCTCGTTCATGCTCCAATAGCATTCTCTTCTCCTCCATGGCCAATCTAATCTTTTCTAGCTCTGTGGCGGCTCTCCTTGCTTCCCGCCTGTCCTCCAGCTCCTCTGGGAACAGGCCTCTGCTGCCTGGTCGGAAGGGTCCCCCCCCCCTCCCAAAAGCACATCCATCCTAGGGCTAGGCTCCCCCGCCTCTCCACTAAGGTCACCAGATTGCCCACTTGCGTCTCTGGCTGCTACCCAGGCCCTCAGCGCCTTTTGTAGCTCGTCCTTTCTAGTGAGGCCTCTGATTTGGACTTTTAGGTTTTTGCAAACTGATTTCAATTCCTGAACAATGTAGAGCTCCAGCCTATCCTCCTCAAAGGCAATGTCCATGGATGCAACGGATGATGCAATTGATTCCGGCATGATGAAGCAGAAAGTTCACCTGGCAAGATCACAAAAATCGGCCAAAAAGAAAACAGGTTAGTATGTGGCACGTAATGGTCTGCGATATGGTAGTAGTGCACACCAATCACTGTAAGTCAAGTGCAAACGCAAGTCCTATCCTCACCGCTGACAACCAATGTTAGAAATGGGATTTTTGGTAGGCTAGGGCGTGGGCCAAAGTCAGGCAAAAACCACCACTCTAGTCAGGATAAGGGAGTTACACGTTTAAAATAACCCCTGCTCACCTCCTTGGTAGCTTGGCACGAGCAGCCAGGCTTATCTTAGAGGCAGTGTGTAAAGCATTTGCACATAACCAACAGTAATACAGTGTACGCACTACAAAAGGACACCACACCAGTTTAGAAAAATATCCAATATTTTTATATAATTAAAACAAGACCAAAAACGATAAAAAGCCACAATACTATACTTAAAAGTTCACAGTTCAAAAATACGCTGATTAAAAAGAGTTCCTTGTGTGGATAGCTCCGTCCGGGCTACTACGGCATCGTGAACACACGAATCCAAAAACAGTACTGGCTGACCGCGGGGTCGCAGGCCAGCTACGGTGTCGGGAAGACCCACAAACAGTACCTTTCAGAGATGCAGGGCGATGGGGCCCTTGAAGTCACTCGCGTTGCAGGTCGAGCTCCTTTCTGATGGGATCAGGAGCGCTGGCGCCAACAGGCGTCGGGTGCTGCTGGGCGAAGGGCAGCGGTGTGGCGCCCCCAGGTCGCGATGCCAGCAGCGGCTCGGTGGCGTCGTCGGTGAGACCAGGGTCGCGGTGCGAGATGGAGGCGGTGCTCGTCACGGTGCTAGCAGGTCACGGTGCAAGCAGCGGCGTCGTCGTTGCTGAAGCGCTGTCGTCGGATGACGAGCGGGAGTCGATGGCACCATCGTCGGTGGGCCAAGGATGCGGTGTGGGATGAGGGCGGTGCGTCGTGTAACTTACGAGCGGTGCCCCCGAACCACGGTGCAAGCAGCGGCGTCGATCTCGGCGGGAAGTGGCGGCGTCAGGAAGGCCACGGCGTCGCCGTGTAGCGAGGCGGTGCAGAGTGCGGTGCCCACAGGGCGCGGTGCGAGCAGCGGCTCGGTGATGGCGTCAGCAGGCGTCGTCGGACCAGGGTCGCAGTGCGGCGGTGCCCTCTGCGGTGCCACAGCTTCGGCGTAAAGCAAGGCGGTGCGGAGCCCACAGGTCGCGGTGCGAGCAGCGGCTCGGTGATGGCGTAGTTGTCGGCGAGACCAGGGTCGCGTTGCCCTCTGCGGTGCCTTCAGGACACGGGGTCGGCAGGGCCGTCGTAGGCATCGTCGAGGTGGTGTTCTTCGGGTTGCAGTACGAAACACACAGTCCCCAGTGCTGCGGGTCGAAGAACCTGGAGTCTTTGATGTTCCTGAGACTCCGTGAACAGGGGGCAAGCTCTACTTCAAGCCCTTGGAGAGTCTCACCAATGCGGTTGCAGAAAATCCAGTCCAGGCCTTTCACTGCCCAAGACAGAAGCAGCCACTGCAGGTCGGCCCAGCAAAGCACGCAGCAAAGCAGTTGTTCCTTCTGGCAGCTTCTCCGGCGCTTCTTCTTGGCAGTCTTCTTGATCCAGATGAGTTCTAAAGTTCAGGGGTCTGGGCCCCAGTATTTGTACACAAAAATCCTTTGAGCTTCCAAGCAGAGGGTGTCTGTGCCCGGCCAGAACCAGTTCAGCCTTCTCTGGTGTGAATTCCTGGCAGGAGGTGGAGACGGCGTTGTCCGAGGCAGACCAGGCCCTTTGAGGTGCGAGGAAATCTCCTCCCTCTTCCCCCATCGCAGCCCAGGTCTATTTAGCCCTTTCCTGACCTACGTAGACTATCGGGAGCCACCCTGCTTCCTAGCCATCTGTCTTCCAAAACCCAGACAGGCAATCCACATTCCAGCAGAGGCACACGGGCTGATCGAGCAAAATAATACCCACTTTCTAAAAGTGGCCTTTATGAACTCAGAATGAAAAGGGCACCCTCGCTAAAGGCTGCGTCTTTAGACGCTGAGTTCAGGCATACCAAACTTCACTCACTTATACCTTTTCCGGGCTACGTACGTGGGTGGCACAATCCGTGCTGCAGGCCCACGAGTAGCGGTTGACTCACAAGCCCCGGCACCCGCAGTGCCCTATACTGGGGACTGACAAGTCAAACATCTAATCATAACACAATTTACTACAGGAGCACCAGGACTTTACCACTGATTAGCAGTGCGAAAAGCGCGCAGAAACGTTACACCAGCAAAACAGAGTCAAAACCGGGAGGGCAGAAAGCAAAAAACTCGGGGGAAACACGCCAAAAGATGCCAAGTCTAACACCGCCCCATCCCAGGAGTGATGCATCCGGTCACCACTGAGTTCTGGTTGGGGAAGGGAGAGGGATCTGCCTCTGACCCAATCTTGGTCCGTTAACCACCACTGCAGTTGTTGTGCAGTTCCCTCCAAAATCTGGACTTAGTCGGAAAGATTCCACAGATGCTGTGCCCACTGGAACTTCAGGTCCCACTGCAGAGCCCACATATGCCACCTGGCATGATCCACCAGCAGCATGCTGGAGGCCATGAGGCCCAGCAGCCTCAGGGTCATTCTCACTGAAATCCGGGAAAGAGGCTGAAACATCGGTATCATAGCCCGAATATCCCGGACTCGCTCGAAACTGCACTGTGTCCAGAACAGCTCTGATGAAAGGGAGCGTCCGAGAGTGAGTCAGGTGTGACTTCGGCATGTTTACAGTGAACCCCAGTGAGTGCAGGAGGTCCACCAAAGTCTAGAGGTGGGAGACGACAGCCTGGGGCGAGCCCGCCTTCAACAGCCAGTCGTCGAGATAGGGGAAAACTGGAGCCCCTGATCTGTGCCGATGGGCTGCGACCACCGCCATCACTTTCGTGAACACCCGAGGGGCACTGGTAAAGCCGAAGGGTGGCACAATGAACTGAAAATGCGTGTGGCCTACCGTGAACCGTAGGTAGCGTCTGTGGGCTGGCAGGACGGGAATATGGAAATAGGCGTCCTGCAAGTCCAACGCCACCATCCAGTCTCCAGGGCAGACAGGACCTGAGTCAACGTGAGAATTTTGAATGTCTCCTTCCGGAGGAAGTGGTTGAGGGCCCGGAGGTTTAGAATAGGACACATGCCTTTGTCCTTCGTGGGCACCAGAAAGCAGCAGGAATAGCAACCACAACCTACTTCTGGTGCAGGGACCCTTTCGATAGCTTCCTTGGCCAAGAGAGCTGAGACTGAGCTGAGACTTCCTGGCGGAGAAGCGCCAAATGATCCTTCGACATTCGATCGAAAGACGGTGGCATGAAGGGAGGGGCAGTCTAAAAGGGGAGGGAGTAGCCCCTTCGGACTATTTGCAAAACCCACCTGTCCGACGTGATGGATTGCCAGTGGGGGGTGATGGCGAATCCTGCCACCCTCTGGCCGTTGATGGCCCTGAAGGGTCAGACTAGTAGGGTTTGGAGGCTGCTGCAGGGGGGGAAAGGGTGGACTGGCCCACCCGCTGGCTCTGTCTCGCAAGGTCGCTGGGTCCCACGTCCGCACAGAGTCTGGGCAGCATGCGTGGACCAGTGGCTAGACTGGGCCGGACGTGGTGGGGTGCCCCTTCCGTAGCCACGAAAGGGTCGAAAAGCAGACTGGGGTGGACGAGAAGCGAGGCCCAAGGATCAGGCCGTAGCCCGAGAAACCTTAAAGCTCTCGAGCGCAGAGTCTGCTTTGTCGCCAAAAAGGCGACGGCCTAAGGGCATGTCCAGCAAAGCTGACTGAACATATCCCGGAAAGCCAGGCGTAGCGCCTAAAGGCTACTGACGTGGCAATCGTTCTGCCTAGTGAGTCGGTGGTATCCAGTCCACATCGAATCGTGAATTTAGCTGCGTCTCTCCCATCTGCCACTGCTTGGGAGAGAATGGCCCGGGCCTCCTCCGGGCACTGAGGCAGCACCTGCGCGACCGTATCCGAAATAGTATGGGAGTATCGGCCAAAGAGGCACGCTGTATTCACAGACCGCAGTGCCAAGCAGGAGGGAGAGAACATGCGCTTCCCAAGATGGTCCAGTTTTTTGGATTCCCTGTCTGTGGGAGCAGAAGGGAATGCACCCTTGGAAGAAGAGGTTTGGATCACCAAGCTCTCAGGGGAAGGGTGTTGGGAGAGGACCACTAGATCGCCCGGAGCCGGCGGGTAATCATCCTTTCCACAGGAGCCCCTGTGCTGGGCTTGGACCAGGTGCCCAGAAGGACGTCAGTGAGGGCTTCATTGAAGGGCAGAAGGGGTTCAGAGGAGGTTGCCGCAGGCTGAAGCACCTCTGTCAGGAGATTAGTCCTGACTGCCACTGAAGGGAGCTCCAGGCCAAGGTCTCGGCTGCCCTTCACACCACCACAGCATAGGACATTCCCTCCTCCGTAGCCACGGTAGGGGGAGAAAGCATGCCAAGGTCTGGAGAAGTGTCCACACCACTGGCGTCACCCAGGTCCCCTCTCCAGTCTGGCTCTTCAAGCTGGTCTGCCAAAGGGTCCCGCCAACCCTACCAATCCTCATCACCACCTTCTGGGCGATAGGGAACACCACGGATGAACAAGGGAACAAAAGTACCCACGACGTCGGTCTGGCTCCGGGTCCATCTCGGGGATGAGGGTGGGGACCGCGTTGGCCGGGGGCACAGCTTGGGGAGGTTGGGTAAGATCGACCAGCATCAATCCGGTTCCAGGCCGGGATCCACGCGGGCCGTCTGGCGCCGGGGCCGCCAGCATCAAAGGCCCAGGACCCCCAACCGGCTCTGCGTGGCCCGAAGGTGCGCCGGAGGAGTCGGGCTGCCCAAAGATACGGTGGAGGGCTTCGTAAAATGTACAAAGTTGGGCAGGGGATGCCCCGGCTCCCTGACATGGGGGGAGGCGCGGAGTCGTCCCTGAATCAGGCACCGGAGACGGAGCCTTAGAGGGACGACGCTGAGGATCCCGCGTTTCGTCAGCCGACCAACGGGGAGAAGGCGAAGAGTGCTGGTGCTTCTTCTCCTTCTTCTTGTGCTTCGACTTACCCGAGGAATTCGAAGATTTTGAATGGGATGAGGTGTGGGGGCTCCGCAAGCGGTCTCGAGACCTCCCTCGCGAACGAGACCTGGAGCGACGCAGAGCCGACCGCCGGGCCTCCAAGAGCTTTCGGGACCGCTCCCGCAAAGACTTTGAATTCATGGCCCAGCAGTCGGAGCACAACTTTTGGTTGTGGTCGCACTCCAGACACCAAAGGCACACGACAGGCCTCGCAAGGCTTGAAGCTGGTCTGACGATGGGACATCCCTCGTACACCAGGAGTCCAACACTTGAAAAGAAGTCGACAAAACATCGAAAAAAGGTTTGTCAAAAAGTGACTAAAGGGGTAGCTCTCTTCGGATCTGCACTAGGATGGGGAGGAAAAAGGAATAACAGACGTCAGCACGCAGAGGCGGCGTCTAAGTAGGCACCGCAACGTCATCCCGGCGACCACGATGCCGATGACGGGTGTGGAGTCGACCGACGCCACCTACCGGCGTGCAGGGGTACTGCTAAGAAAAAATTCCCTGGAACCAGTATAACCCCAGGGGGTAATTCTAAGGTAAGGAATCTATAACTGTCTTTCAGATCATTTTGATTTGACTAAAATGATATATATATATATATATATATACACACACACACACATATATATATATATATACACACACACACACACACACACACGCATATATGCACAAGTTACTAACTTGTGTAACGATATATCTGTAAGAGACAGTAGTTAGTGACAGATTCCTTACCTTAGAATATCCCCAGGCGTCAGGCTGGATCCGGAAAGTTTTTGCGTAGCAGTACCCTTGCACGTCGGTAGGCGGCGTCGTGCGGCTCTGCGTCTGTCGTCGGCGTCGGGACCGCCGGGATGACGTCGCAGGCAGTACTTAGACGCCGCCACTGCGCGCCGACGTCAGTTCTGTACACGACTTTCCGCGCCAGGAACGCAGACCCATGCAAGAAGCTGACATAGGTGTCTGAAAAATACTAGGGCCCTGAAAGGGATGTCCTTAACCCTAGAAATCAGTTCGCAGAACGGGGAGGATGGGTGGGGCGGTAAGGAATCTGTAACTAACTACTGTCTCTTACAGATATATCGTTAACACAAGTTAGTAACTTGTGCATCTGAAAGAGACACGTTAGTGACAGATTCCTTACCTTAGAATAGATACCCCAGCAATACCAACCCCGGTGGTGGGTCTGCGAACAGATTCAGACAAGGAAGTCCCGGAGGACAGAACGGCCAAAGAAGCCGTCCCTCCGGACCCGACTGTCAAGGCAGTAATGTTTGGTAAAGGTGTGCAGCGAGGCCCACGTAGCTGCCTGACATACATCTTGTAACGGAACACAGCGGCCTAAAGCCGTGGTAGCAGCCGTAGCCCTGGTGGAATGGGCACGCAGCCCAACAGGAGGCTCCTTCTTAGCCAAAGAATAGCAGGCTTTGATACACAAGGTGACCCAGCGGGAGATGGTCCCTTTTGTGTACTGCCCGACCTTTTTTGGCGCCCACGTAGCCAAAAAAGAGCTGGTCATCCGACCGGAACTGTTGTGTGCGGTTGATGTAAAAGGAAAGCGCACGTTTTGGGTCCAGACGGTGGAGCCTCTCTTCCTCTCTGGAAGGATGCGGAGGCGGAAAGAAGGTGGGCAAAGTGATGGTCTGCCCAATGAGGAAGGCAGTAACCACCTTTGGCAAGAAGGACGGACGCGTCCTAAGAACAACCTTGTCTGGTTGAACAGACAGAAAGGGGGGTTTGCATGAAAGAGCCTGGAGCTCACTCACCCGCAGAGCAGAGGTGATGGCCACCAGAAAGGCTGTCTTCAGAGTAGGAAGACGAAGAGGACAGTTATGTAGAGGCTCAAAGGGAGCGCACATTAAGAAGGTAAGAACCAAGTTCAAGTCCCACTGAGGCATTACAAACGGAACAGGAGGAAAGAGGTGTGTAATGCCTTTAAGAAACCTGTTAACCACAGGGGATTTGAAAAGGGAGGGCTGATCAGGAAGCCTGAGGAAGGCCGATATCGCACAAAGATAGCCCTTGATGGTACCCAGGGTAGAACCCTGTTGGGCCAGAGAAAGAAGGAACAGAAGAACCTCAGAAAGAGGGGCAGAAAGGGGATTCACAGCCTTTGCTGTGCACCATGCCACAAACTTGTTCCACCTGCAGGCGTATACCACCTTAGTGGAGGGACGCCTGGCTGCCAGAATCACATCACAAACTTCGGGAGGCAAGTCGAAAGGAATCAACTGCCGCCGCTCAATCACCACGCAAGCAGGTGTAGACTGGACAGGCTCGGGTGGAGGACAGTCCCCTGCTGCTGCGACAGAAGATCCTCCCGAAGAGGCAGACGGATCGGGGGATCGACGCTCATACTGAGTAGCTCGGGATACCAAACTCTTCGAGCCCAGTCCGGAGGCACAAGAATGACTTGGGCCCGGTCGCGTCGAATCTTCTTCAACACTCTGGGTAGAAGTGGTATAGGCGGAAAGGCGTACAACAGACCGCAACTCCACTCGCGACGAAAAGCGTCGCCGAGCGAGTGCCGCCTTGGAAATTCCAACGCGCAGAACTGCGGACATTGCGCGTTCTCTTCGGTGGCGAACAGATCTAACCAAGGCTCTCCCCACTGCTGAAAGAGACCTTGCGCCACCTCAGAGTGAAGACGCCATTCGTGATCCATCATGCACCTGCGGCTGAGTTCGTCCGCCCTGGCGTTCAGGGAACCTGCCAGGTGGTTGAACCATCAGGAATATGCCCTGATGTTCCAGCCATGTCCAAAGGCGCAGAGCCTCCTGACATAGAGTCCACGACCCCACCCCGCCCTGTTTGTTGCAGTACCACATGGCGGTGGTGTTGTCTGAACACCTGCACTACCGTCCCTTTGACAGAGGGAAGGAATGCCTTGAGTGCAAGTCGGATCGCCCGGAGCTCCAGAAGGTTGATATGGAGCCGGGACTCCGCCGGAGACCAGAGGCCTCTGATCTCCGCCTCTCCCATGTGACCGCCCCATCCCAGAAGGGACGCGTCCGTCACAACTGTGTGCTCTGGCTGGGGAAGGGAGAGGGATCTGCCCATGACCCATTGCCGGTTCGAGAGCCACCACTGCAACTGTTTTGCAGTCCCCTCCGAGATCTGGACGTGATCGGACAGGTTGCCCTGGTGCTGCGCCCACTGGAACTTCAGGTCCCACTGCAGAGCCCGCATATGCCATCTGGCATGATCGACCAGCAGGATGCAGGAGGCCATGAGGCCCAGCAGCCTCAGGGTCATCCGTACCGAAACCCAGGATAGAGGCCGAAAGATCGGAATAATAGCCTGAATATCCCGGACTCGCCGTTCGGGAGGATAGACCCGAAACTGCGTCGTGTCCAGAACTGCTCCGATGAAAAGGAGCTGTGGAGAAGGAATCAGGTGCGACTTCGGCACGTTGATGGAGAACCCCAGCGAGTGCAGGAGTTCGGCCGTAGTCTGGAGGTGGGAGACGACTGCCTGGGACGAGCCCGTCTTCAGCAGCCAGTCGTCGAGGTAGGGGAAGACTGGAACCCCTGCCAGGCGCAGATGAGCTGCGACAACCGCCATCACTTCCGTGAACACCCGAGGGGCGCTGGTAAGGCCGAAAGGGAGCACGGTGAACTGAAAATGCTCGAGGCCTACCGTGAACCGCAGGTAACGCCGGTGGGCCGGCAGGACGGGGATATGGAAATATGCGTCCTACAAGTCCAACGCTACCATCCAGTCTCCAGGGCAGTAAAGACCTGAGCTAGGGTGAGCATCTTGAACTTCTCCTTCCGGAGGAAGCGATTGACGTTCCGGAGGTCCAAGATAGGACGCATGTCCTCCGTATCCTTTTTGGACAGTAGTAGTGGGAGTAGCAACCACGTCCTACTTCTGGGGTCGGAACGCGCTCGATGGCCCCCTTGGCCAAGAGGGCCGCAACTTCCTTCTGAAGAAGCACCAAGTGATCCCCTGACATGCGGTGGAATTGAGGTGGCATGGCTGGGGGGATGGTCTCGAAGGGGAGGGAGTAGCCCCTTCGGACAATGTCCAAGACCCA